>WBMZ01012194.1:0-335769 GCA_013400975.1 Atrichornis clamosus | reverse complement strand
AGCTCCAGTGCCAGCACAACAGGAGGCACAAGAGCTGAGTGCTGAAATGCATATCAATAACATCATTGATAATAACATCAATAACACAACTTCAAATACCAGCTACAAACGAAGTAAGGTCACTACTTCTGCTTCCTTAGGAACTCATTCTTCATATAATGTATTCTTGACAAGTTGTGATGAATAATGGAAAAACAGGAGACTGCTACTCAGATTGTTCTTGAAAAATGGTAGATGTGCTGGAATACTTAGTCCTCTACAAAAGTATTGTGCAAAAGCCAAATTTTGTGTGGCTACCTTACCTATTAAAGGTATACAGAGTACCTCTAAAGGAAGTCACGATAATTTCCATAGCTCTAACAGGATAAATACAGCATTCAGTACTGAGTTACACAAAATATTACCGTGTTTTTACCAAGCATGATCTGACTAATGCAGTGTGACCATTTTAGTGGAAAGGACTGCAGTGCAAACCGTCCAGTGTCTAAGGCCACTCACACACAGAGCAACTTCTGTGGCATCCAAACCCTGCACTAGAACACACAGCCAGCTCTCTAATCACCACAGAAAGGCACAGGTGGCTAATTAAGGAAAGTGCTTACTAAACCATTTGAAAATTAATTCAGAGACCATCTAGAATAGTTCTCTCTTTGAAACTAGAACTTGGATCCATCAGCAGTATCTTAACTCTCTCAAAGAATCCTTTCATTGGTATCACAGTAAGATCATTTTGTAAGATTTATAATCCTTTAAATAGACACTAATATAGTAATAGACCAACAGCAAACACTTTTGCATATTGTGAAGGTGAAATCTGGTATGCTGAGAGATGGAGATGTAGAAGATCATAACTACTAGAACTGTGAGCTGGCCTTGGAAACTTCAGCCTCTGGATTGGAATGAACCATGATTTCCCTCTTAACCCTAAGTCATAGGAGCATTCACTTTTAAAATTTCTATTCTATGCAGAATCATAAAGTTAACATATAAAACAACACTTGTTTTCTCTGAAAAGCTTCCTACTCCATTTATCATTTGAAAATGTTATCTACTCCTAGAGCACGAAACATAACAAACATATTTGGGTAATGTGAACTTAAGATACTTTCTTGGAAAAGAAAAAAATACATCATAAAAAAGGTTGAAAGCTAAATCATAATCTTGTTCATTTAAAAAGGCAAATACAGAGGACAATATTAAAATCCTTAAACAGTTTCCCCAATTGGACCTTAGCATTCTTTTTCCAGTGCATAAAACTGAGTGACTTACATTCTAGATGGAAGACACTTTTTATGAAAAATTAGCAGGACAGGAAAGGAATACAATAGTCAAGCACCACCACCTCTGAGGTAGAACTGTCTAGACTGACGAATTTCAATGTGCCTCAAAAAAACCACAAAAAAAAATCTGTGCAACTGTGGCAGATAACGAATATTCTGATTCTAAAAAAAAAAAAGCAAGTATGTAACCAATGATCAGGGATTCCCTTCATCAGGGTGTTCAGCTGCAGTGGAAACAGCACAAGAAGGAGCAGCAATCTGCCAACATCTGACACAGAGCTGCACGTCTCCGGAATGCACCAGTTTAATAGTGTTTGTCTTACAACGATGGCACAGCCACCTTGCAGTCGGAAAGGTGAAGGGAGAGTGTAATGCGTTCACAGCTGAAATTGCTTCATAGATTTGGTTAAGCTTCTTTGGCAAGTGAGGTTGTTCTATCCTTAGAAAGTGGGAGAGAGTGTGAAAAATACCCCTAATATGAAGAGTAAAAGCAAGCAGTCAGCTTCAGGGATTGTTTGGGGTTTTGTTAACAAACTAGTACATTCATAAATGTTAGTAAGCTGCACAAATTCATCCTCTGACACTGTGTAACACATATTTACAGTTAACATTCATGTATGATTAAGAAAACTCTGGCTTTACTTAACACAACAAAAACATTTCTCTGGCGGTTTACTCAGAAGACAAGTAAACTTAATCCAGGACACTTTATCATAGGTATATATATAAATACATATAAATAAATCAGGTTCTGTATCTTAGAAAAACATGGAGGGTTTTTTCCCATCAAAATGGAAATTTTGTATGATGTTTCTAATTATGGTTAACTGGGAAGTATTTTGAGCACATTTGTGTTTCCAGAGCAAATCACTAGGAACTATGAAGCAGTATAATCATTTTAACTATTTAATTCTTAAGAATTAATTCTCTAAGGGAGTTATAGTCAAAAGCTGTTCATCCACATAACAATCTCCTTCACTGATGCAGGGGATGCAGAATTCACAAATGCAGCTAGAGTAAAGGTAAGTAAAAATATTACTGGAACTTCAGAGACCAGGGACAAATCATAATTGCATTGATTTTCTTGAGTGTGCTACTGCACAACATCTCAGTAGTCCAGAAAATACTGAATGAAATTGATTCCAATGAAGTCAAAGAAGAACATAAATTCTAATAAAATATACTTAGTCTTAACTGAAGTCTGTGATATTGCAATCTGGTACAGTCATTCAACATTTTAAAAAATCAGAGGCCAAGAAAGCTAACCATTAACAAAGGACTACATTCAAATATCAGTACACACGTATTTGTGCACCCCTTTTTATGTTTACATCTAAATGCTAAAGTTATATTACAAATAAACATGCATGCTCAACAATTTTAACTTCAGATTTTAAAATTGACAGCCTCAAGTCTGATTCACTGTTAAAAGCAAATGCACAGAATCATTGAATGATCTGGGCTGGAAGGGACCTTAAAGCCCATCTCATTTCAACTCTCCTGCCATGGGCAGCAACTCCTCCCACTGGGCCAGGCTGCTCAAAGCTCCATCCAGCCCAGCCTGAAAATCCTACTGTAATTGGCATCATAATATAATTGTTATACACTGAAAATACATCTGGCAAATAATGCTATTTGTATACTTTCTGCGTGAAAGCATGAAATTCAATGTAAAGCAAAAACAACCAGACCTCCAAAAGCACAAAGCAGTCACTAACCTGTATTTTGATTGGCCAGGAGAAATTGCTGACATAGACATAGAAAGTGATGTTTGGGTTGCTTCGAAAGTTAAATTTTTCACAGGAAAAGCTGTCTCTGTATTCCTTAATATTAGCCTTGGAAACAACAGGAATCTCTTCTCCAGATATTGTTCCAGCTAAAAAAAATGTTTAAAGCCCAAATGTAGATATACAAATTTGCGACAAATATTAACCATCATTAAAGATGCCAAAGTAAATTTGCATAAGAAACTTAAGTTCTTAATTACTTTTGGTGTCTTCAGTCTAAAACATTAACAACACCTTATTATAGTTTATATGGCACATTAGGTATATTTAATATACATACAGAGAATCCACAGAAATTGTTACTTGGGTTTCAAAAAATTATAAATTAATCATAAAAGTGACAGAAGTAATGTGAATTTTACAAGAAAGTTATTATGGTCAGCTAAACAGATAATATGCTTTTTCCTCCATAATTTATGTTTCATTTCAGTAAAAGCTCATAGCTCAATAAAACGTTAAAGTGAATTTCTCTCTCCTACATTTTAGCTGCAGAATTTTAATTGTTCATGAAAGCATTAATAACGTAACTACCAAAAACCATTTATCAGCTTTTGCAAATATACGGATGCTAAGTTAAAATAAAGGAATAAATAGAATTTACTAACTACGGTATGTTAAAATACTTCAGAAATTCACTGATGAAGAAATTCATAAGTTTAAGAGAAAGTCTGAACCTTCTTTAACAAGACTTTTTTTTTTTTAATGATTTCATTTTAAGCATCATGCCTCTCCTTGGATGTGTTTTCAGAAAGTCAATAGAACCAATTCAGGAAAACTGTCTAAATAAAGCTTCTCTTCCCTCTTCTTAAAACAAAGAAGAGTAATGGGGTTCAAAGTTGGAGAAAAAAGAGATAAGCAGCTCCTTTTATCAGCATACACAGAAGAACTTTATTGTTTGATATCAATGTTAAGGTTAATAATTAATTTTTTAGCTTGAACACTGAAACAAAGAAATAAAATCTCAGTCTCTGCAGCAGTTAAGGAAGCAATTTATCTTAATTAAAATCACAGCATTTCATAACACTGCCATTTAAAAAATTTAAATAGGCTACAAGCTTTTCCTACCAAAGTAATTTTAATTGAATAGGAGAGAAAGTCAACATATTAATGAAGCTTTGTTCAGGTTGCAAATTATCATCTGAGGTTTAAATAATTTAATTAATACTGGCATAATGATAATGGCAAAAGAACACATTCGGTAAAGTTTTATTATCACAATTAACAACAAAGAGACAATCAGGTTAAAATAACTTATGATCATGAACTGGTTTGGGAAAAAGTCATCATACCAAAACTCACTCTCACCTGTAGAACCAACAGACCATGTAATATTGAGGTTAAAGTTGTTTGATGCATTAATTGATATATCCAAATTTTTATTTGACTACGGAAAAAAACAAAAAAAAAAGGAAAGTTAACAAAATATATCAGAATGTATTGCATGTAACTCTATTGCACAATACTGATTACAGCCTTTTAATCATCTTCTGGTTTTCATTTTAAAGATCAATAGAAATTGTAATAATTCACTGCCAAAGGCGATTCTCTCTTATGCTTCAGTAAGAACAGGGTGCAATTTAACATATAACTACACCAGTTATCCTTTCAGATTGTCCTAAAAATAACATAATAATTGTCTTTATAAAATTAAAGAGAAAAAAAAAACATGGCAAATGCCTACATTTTAATTACAAGCCAAAAATTACTTTTTTCGTCTAGAAAAGATTTCTTAACTGAAGGGTACACCCCTTTAATTCATTTCAGGAAGATGGTAAAACTTGTTATTCATAGGAGAAACATAAAATAAACCAACTGATAATTTTTCAGAGTACTGACTAAGCTGAAGTACATCTATCATGTAGAAAGTTTTCTCAGTGAAAGCACTGGACTAATTTTGCAGCGCTCAAAAAATGTGAATTATCTCTAAAACCTTAAAGACACTTGGAAAACCTTTAATCAATATCAAATACAATAGAAATCTGAATTATGACTGTCTAAAACATAACTAAAATTGTTAGCATTTTCTTACCTGTTCTGGGTTTGCGATAAAGTTTATGGCAGTGTGATGGCGATCATCCTCCTGTAATAAGCTGAAGGTGAACTGGTAATCAATCAAAAGGCTGTCTGTGAGCAAAACAAAAATTAAAAATAATAAAATTAAGTGTATACATATTAATTATATGTTATGCAAGCACCTTAAAATTTACCATTCACATTTATTTTAAAAGTCATGGAGAAATCTACAAGTCAGAATTGCTCACATGCATTTCAGTTGAAATGTTTGCATATAATGTCTTGAAACAATTAAAAAAATAAAATTCAGTGAACCAAAAAAATATAATTAAGAAAAAATAGCTAAATTAAGAAACAGTTTCTACTATGGAGTCAGAGCAGCTACTACACATAACTTGAAATAGCCATTCTTTGTGAATTATTCCAAAATACAGTTTCAAGTGTTGTTGGAGTGTTATCAGTTTCTTAATTTTACTCTGAAATAATTATTCAAATATTCTGTTCAAAATACATTTAAATACTTATTTATAAATTATAGTCATACTCTTGACTGTGTTATATAAATGGTTTACACAGGTACATCACTATAACAAACCTCAGAATTACTAGGTTTAAAAAATTTGAAAAAAGTTGCATCTACACTAAATGTATATCGTATGAAAGCATGATATTATAATAAATAAGATTGCTAATAATTAAATGGCAAAATGGAATTCTGAAGAGAAATCATGTGACCATCAAGTGTTTCCTTTCTAAATTGCCAGAATTTTATGAGATTTTGTAAGTCACAAGTGATATAAGCTTCTCATCCAGAAGAAACAAGTGGTTGTTTAGTATTGCTCAAAAAGATTATATTTCACTCCCCACTGGCATTTGTTCCACACATTTTTCTTTCACCCTGTGAAGGGAACAGAGCCTGCCAGCAGCTCCCACCAACACCCTGCTCAGCTGGCAGAGGTGCAGGAGAGAGAAACAGCCACCTTCAGATGAACCACGTCTAGCCCTTCCTGGAAGGAGCACAATATGGCTGGGATAAGTTTTGAGTTATCCTGTTGTGTTCCCAAAGCCAGAGGAATGAGATTAACCCTTACTGGGTCACAGCCCAAGGAGTGACTGAAAAGGACCCTTCCTGCAGGGGAAGGGCAGAAGCAGAAGGGTTAGGATGAAGGAAGTTTCCAGCACCTTCATAACGTAAGAACAAACCCCAGCCACCAGGAATGATTGTTGCTGTAATTCTCAAAGGGAGCCATGTAGATCCCAGCAGGAAATATTTGGTGCAGTCATGGCTGGGAATCAGCAGAGCCCTCAGAGACACAAATTGTGATAGCAGAGGAATAATCCCAGAGGAACAGACAGTTGGGAACCAGAGCTGGGTGTGGTGGATAGCTTCTGATCCCACAGGATTAACCTTCTAAATCTTTGGCCATTACAGTTCTACAGGGATCAAAAGCTCCTATTTCTTCCCTCTGTCACAGGAAATAAGGATGTGACTTGTAGTGTACAAGCGTGTGCATATTTTGCATACACTTTTGTGCATGTTAAAATATGGCAAGTCATCTTTGATGCTACAACCTAGTGAATAATTTTAAAGTACTATTTTGATCCCTGTCCTGCTGATATTTCACTAGTCACCAACACCACACAAACAGCATGTTACAAATAAAAAATATGTGATCATAAAAACAAAATCAGTAAATACAAAGAGAATGAAAGATTAAGTCAAAGCAGAAAAAAGCTGTGTCAGCCGTTTGTTGGATTCAATAGTTTGCTTACTGCTGACAATCACCTTTTCTGCAGAAACACATCATCTGAAAAAATACACTCTATTGCATCCTATGGGAAGGCTGACATAAAAAGAGAAAAAAGAGAAAAAAGCCAATGAAGGATGAATATAACTCACTATATTGTCTTAATAGTTAAAGAAAATTGGTTTGGTGTTTTTCTTTTATTTTTTTTTATAGTGAGTGTGGAAGAAAAAGTAGAAAATAAAGGTTCATAGAGTCATAGAACATCCTAAGTTGGAAGGGACCCACAAAGGAGTTACATGAAAGGAATTACCATGACCTCTGAAGGTGAAAAGTTCACTTTCTCTATTATTAGCCACTACAGTTCTATTATTCAAATAAGAATAAAGCTGATCTAGATGTCTTAGATAAGTTTTGACCAGGCTTCTGCATGTTTATGGAAGAAAAAGATTAATAAATATTAAATTAAAACACCTTATTTATTAATATACTCTACACTTCTATAGTTATGCAAATCTAATTAACAAGTCTCATTGACTCTATTGTGCCATATCTCCATGTTTAACAATAAGATTACTATGGTAGCAGAGTATATTTAAAGGTAACAGGACAGGAAAAGACATTAAATAGAGGTTGACCCCTATTAAATGGATTAATAAACCCTTTAATAATCATGAATAGCAAGGCCAAAAGGTCAGGAATAATGTGTAGGTATGATCAGTCTCGTAATCTGGTCAACCTGGAGTCCCACAAAATACAGATGACTGCTTCAGCATGAATCTCTGCAAACGGTTTGATTGTAAAGATAAGGTGGGCCAGCACTACAGAAAGCACTCCTACGGAAATTCTGGATATGGCAAGGGCTACAGGATGCAGGAAGCAGCATAGACAAGCCTGGACAAGGTATCATTGATTTGCCCACACTTAAATATGCCACAGTCTTCATCTAAGCCCAGACTGTATCCTCTCAGAGATGCAGAGTATGAGCCAAAAAAACAGAAGTTGTATTTAGTTAAGATCTGGGAATAAAAACAGGACTCTCATCTCCCAGTCATATGAATGAACAGCTCTTCTCCACACAAGTTTAAAAAAATTTGGTCATTTACTTTTAAAATAATGTTACTCCCTATTTTTTTCTCAAGCTTGTTGTTGTTACTCTTGTTGTTGTTTAGTTGTTTGTTCTTGGTTCTTTAAATTTATCTTTTACTTGATAAAAGCCAACTAAATATTAACTTATTTTTCAGGAATGCAGGAATAGTCCTTACATTGATAAAAGAAGTTAAACTACCCAGTTCCTCATAAATTTACCATCTGTAACAAATCAGAAAATACTTCCACTTTTTTTTACACACAATACAGTTGTGACAGTAAATTGTGAAAACCAGTAAGAGTTATATGTAGAGCCTTTTTTACCCATGAGATCCCAAAGTATTTTGTTATGCTGTCAATTATTCCATTATTTAATGGTTAATCAATTAGATACTCCATTAATAACAGCAAAGTTCATTATGCAATCCCACACATTATCTCCTCTGCAGCACTCAAAAGCCTTGAACACCACAGCTGGTGTTAGTCAAGAGCAGCTCAGAGCCAACACACGAACTCGCCTTGGGATTCTTTGAAGTTGCCAAAGGACCTCTAAATTACCCTGAGCCAGTCCTACAAACTGGGAAGTGAAGATCTTCACTAAACTGTTCAGAAGCAACACATTTCTTAGCACTAGCAAACACAAATTATGGTCTTTACTTTCAGAGAAACCTGCCACAGGACAAATCATTAAATCTCTACCTCGGCCACGGACTGGGTGCTGCAAAGCAGAAACACTCAGCTCTTCAGAGACAATTCTCATTCAGGGAGGATTCCTGAAGTGTGTATGACTTGAATGAAGCAGACAGCACCGCCTAAATGTAGTTACGTGACTCAACAGTGCAAGTGAACTCAGGGGCAAATGAAAGAACTGACACTGAGCAAACATCCCTTCCCACCTTTCTGAGGACTGCAAAAGTATGCTGAAGAAATTTCATAGCTTGGAGAAAGGTTCACAAAACTCCGAGAAAGATTTGTCTGGACCTATTCTTAAGCTGAAGATCCCAAATCTCTGGAAGTCTCTAAAGATAGATTTTATTAGAATATAAATTAGTAGAACTAATTTAAGAGGAAATTCAAAGTGAGAATAGAAATTAAAAGGGATTGTAAGGAGGACTCTTCTCTACCCATGGCATCCTGCTGCTGTCTGTTTCCCTTTCCTTGCTCACTCTCTCCATCTGTTTCATCCTATACCTTAAGAGACTCTTCCCCCACATTTACTCAGCAGCTGTCAGGGAAAGTATCACCTCCGCCTCCTCCAGAAGGCTTCACCTTCTACAGACTGCAGCAGGCAGAACAGCTTTCCTTCCCACTGCCAAACCTCTTCCTGAACATAACCCTAAAACATAATATATGCCAATACATCAGAAGGGTACATAAACTAAGCAGTTAAACAGTGCATCACACATTTCCCCATTCATACTGCCATTCAAACTAGAGAGCTTAGCCTCAAAATAAATACAAAATTTAAACTAAAATTCAGTTCTAAGACTATGACCTGTTCTGAATAGGTAAATATATAAGTAGCCAAATACATAACAGCTAAATGTAGAAATAGCTACTTTAAAGTACATTCAGTATATCCTGTTGATTTATATCGTTGTGTGAATTTGCAATCAGGAATTTAGAGATGCCTGAGATTCTACTCTATGTGGTTTTGTTTCTACTTTAAACTTTTACAAAGCCACCGTAAGTACTTTTACCCTTTACATAAACACATGAGACTTTCATAAGGGTTTCTGTTTACAAAGACACAGACAGAACAAATCTGAGATACAGATAACTCAAGCAGCAGCCAGACGGAATTTAAAGCCCCACATTGTAGCCTATAATCTAAGAACTCCCTGAATTTTATGTCTCAAGTTTCACAGGAAAAGTTTGTGAAGACATAGAACTCTCTCCACAACCTCAGAGCCCCCAGTGCACATCTTCATTCCCCACCACACAGTATTTGGAATTCACAGGCCGGGTATTTTTGAGCCCAAGCTGCTCCAGGAGTCAGTCCAGAACATTCTAAGCACAGCTACTTCCGAGTGCAGCACAAACATCGGGCACCACGTCACTGTGGCAGAGCCTCCTCTTCAGAGCTCTCACCAGGAAAACATTTTTAGGCTGCCTTCTTTTTGATAATATCAGACTCAACTCCTCCTCCTTTTGCCTGGCAGGATGTGTGCCCCATCCCCTTAGAGCAGGCGAGAGAGAAGCAGCAGAAGGATCCACACCAGCAGGGAAAAGGGATTCAACTGGCACACAGAGCCCAGAGGAAGTCAAATTACACTGACACTCAGCAGGGAGAGGGGGGTCTTACAGTCAAATATCTGTTTCCAGGCATGTTGTTTCATTTTACATTAGAAATCATTGATTAAAGTAGGAAAAGAATGTTGGGAGGTAGGACCACAATATCCTTCTGACATCGTCAGTGGTCAAATACAACAAGGACTTATTGAGATTTTTCACATCTCTATTTTGATTTTTTCAAAACCCTTGACTGCTTTCACAGTCAAAAGGAATCATTAAAATCAATTCAAAATGCCAGTAATGAGCACATGTGAGAACACAACAATAATTAGGTGAAGAAAGATGTTTAATTAAATGAGGAAACTAAATTTCTAAGCAATCCTTTAACCCTTTAACCTTTAATGAAGGTCAATGACTCCTAGTATGGTTAATATGGTTCAATATGGAAGTTTTGTACTCATATCCAACAAGGAACAGACCGATTCCCATACTGAAACTTTTGCATTGAAAGAAAACTGTGATTTTTAAAATGTCAGAATAGTCCCAAAAGAACAAAGGCCAGACAGAAGTTCTTCAGTATTTCTAAAGCACCACTACAACTCTGTGAGAATATATAATTACATTGGCAATTATTTTTTTTAAAAGTAATTAAATTAAATATGTTTAGTATAAATTAGTGATAAATTTATAGAAGAAAAGGTATGTTACAGAGGAGTATTGAGACTGTAAAATGAACCACTACAGTCAAGGGTGCCTGTAAATTATTTTTGGGTGAGTGCTCACTTAATGGGCAGCTATTCAACACTTTGTTCTATGTTCAGTACTCAGTGTTGGGCCCATGCCTCATTTACTACATGCTACACAAGCCCTTTTCTAAAGAAGGAATTAATTTCTAATGTGGCTTTCTTTAGTATTCATCACTATAATTTTCTAAGTTCCTCACAAAAGTTAATGAATTTGTTACAACATTACTGAAGATGAGAAGGTATTATGAGTCCCATTTTATAGGACAGGACATGAAACAAAGAGACCAAGGACAAAATCATCTATTAAATACAAGCAGACAATTTGAAATACCTAGTTTGATTTTTCATAGTATTTTGAATTATATAACACTACATATGAACATTTTTATTTGGCAGCTCCTTCCATCATTCATTGTAATTCTTTCTACTTTTATAACAAAACAGGAAAGGAACATACATTCAACTTTCCATTACATTATCACTGATTCATTCTCTACAAATTCATTCAGTGTATTGTGGAGTGAAAGTTCCTTGGGAACTCGTATACAGCTATATTATTAAAAGCTGTACAATCATACCCTAATAAAGAAGCAAATAAAAAATTATTGTGACAGCACCCTTCATTCTTCCACTCTCCTGCACCCACTGCCCATATAGCTTATTCCAATAAAGTGGCTTTATTAAGTAATTTAAGAATCAGGCTGAAGTAAATTCTAGAGAACTACTTTACTTCTGAACTGGCTTTCACCTTACAAATAATTCCAAGAGAGCATCCCAGTTCTCCGCATCTCTCAGCAAGAGAGGAGAATGACCCTGGGTTTGCAGAAAGGGAGCAAGAACATACTGGACACATTCTAACTTTGTTCACTGGCCACTCTCCCATGGCTCCTCTCCCACAGTTTTTTAGAACAGATTTTCAAAACTGAACAAAATGGCAAAAGAATTCATACATATACAGAATATCTGAGAAAGATGTCTATTCATTTTAGATCCAGAGTTAAAATTTAGCAAAAGTTCTAAGCCAAAAGGGCTGCAATATATGTTAGCCAGACATACAAACAGTGTGAAACTACTACCCACCCATCCACAAGTTTCATTCCCAGCTACAACCTAATTATCCCATTTTATAAAAGTTAGGGGAGGATCACATGATCTTTACTCGATCATGACTAAAGTGGGGGGTTTTTTCCTTTTTTTTTTCTGATAATAACTTCTATTTTGTGAATAAAAATCTTGAAATCTAGTGCTTTTCTATTTTTACTTCTTAAAATCACTTAAGTTTTAAGAACCTCCTGCATGATTGCAACTTCAGACTTATCACAGTCTTCCCACTCTTTTCTATTTAAGGATCTGTCTATTCATGCTGATTCTAAAATTCCTACTCACCTCTTCATTGCACAGGCCGTTTGTCTCTCTCCTACTCTTTCTAGTGATTGGTCTCTATTTCCAGCAAGTTTGTTGAGAACAGAACTATTCATATTCCTCTCTATCAGTACAAATGCTGCTTGTGAAACTAAGTACCATTATCAAATCCTATAAATCATTTTCATTTGTGACCAAATGAAATTCTCCCTGTATTACATCAAAGTTGGGGGGGGTTACCACCAGACCTATTTTCAGTCAGGATAATTATTTTGAACTTTCAGAGCAGCTGCCTGATTCATTCCTCTGTCATCTGTATCTAGCAGTCATCCACTGCCTCGTTGTCATTGTTATATTGAATATGTTGATGTCTGACATTACTTGTCCATTGTGATAAAACAAGAAGTCATTTACTGTGAAGCCTTTACTAAAAACTTGCACTTTGTTATATGTAATCAGAACACAATGAGCTTCAAAATACCCCAGCACTTACTATTTATATGCCTTTTTCCATTTCAAGAAAGAGAATGTGAGAATGAATTTGCCGTAAGTTCAAAGTCTTTAGAAATATACAGCAATGGCAATTCATTGCTTCTTTTACTGCACTTCAGATAAATGTACTATACTAAAAAGCCCACAAAAAGACACAGGGATTAGCATCATAATCAGCAAATTGGGTACCAAATTTTATTTTAAACAGAAATCTTTTCAGCTATTATTTGGAAAGTTCTAATAAATTGTCAGTTTTAACCCTAAGGGTGGGCCAGACACAGAAAAATCTGACCTGCATTAGAATTCAGCTAAATTTTGCTAATTGACTCAGCTTACTCTATATTGACAGAACTTTCAGTAGATGACTGATCTCTTTCTGAGACAGATACGCACCATGCTCAGAGGAGTAACCCTTGATTCTCTTTACTGAAAACAGAAAGACGTAGGTGGTTAATTAAGTCTGGACATATAAGTTTTACAAAGCTACTTAGGCAAAATTTACCTCGCCATAATTGTCACAGAAGTAAATGTGCAGGTATGAAAATGTTGTGGTAAACAAGGCTGGACTTGTGGCTGAGATCTAAAACCTGAGGTACATATAAAATTACCTGGGGCCTTTTAAGCATACAATCTCAAGATGATGTTCCTAAAGTTTTTAAACCACAGACCACAGCCAGAACTCATTTTTTTTTTCCCTAGATATTTCATCAAACTCTGAATGGAAAATGCTGGAACAACTGATGGCTTTTCTGTGAACAGCTGCAGACCCTTTTCAAGCTCTGCTCAGGACCATGGTCTATAAACAAAGCATGGAAACCAAGGACTAGAAAATTATGAGCTAAATATTAGCAAGAGAAGCAGCAACAAAGAAAAGTAAATGCCCCAATTAGCAGGAATTTAAACACCATTTTTATGAAAAAGTCTATGTCTCTTATGATGGAGCATTTCAAAACTCACGACAGTCTTGCCGAAAGTGTTATGACTTGAGAGTAAGGAGTGCTCAGTAAATGTTCTTCTGTTTAGTCACAATGGACAGTCTCTGTAATACCTTAAACTTTTGTAATATTCTTGAAGCGTTAAAAAAGTGGGACAAAAAAACAAAAACAAGAAAAAAATCACATTACAATGATGGAAGAAATTCAAATTTCTCTGTCCATGAAATTTTCTTCATAGTGATCTAAATGCATCACCAGCTTTGTAACACGTTCATATTAAGATTACAACGCTTACATGCAACATCATTTTTCAATATACCAGCATCAACACTCACCAAGCTGATTCTAATTTTTTTCTTTAGTTATACAGTCTATACACACTGAAGAGATCTCTGATCTGCTTGTTCTGACAACAGAAGGCACATCTAAGAAACAACGTTAAATTATTGTTTGAGTTCATGCATTATTGCCAAAGAGGGATGTTTCTTGTCTATGGAAGTAAGAAACGAAAGCAGTCAGATTTTCATGTTATTTTAAATCTCGCTTTTATAATGTTCAGTTTATCATATAATCCCTAAAAACTGTTTCATTTCCTTTTAGAAATAATTTTTCTAAAAGCTCCATTTATAAATGGATCCACGTCCATAATATGGGCATGTCAAAAGTCTTGCTTGTGCTTTTACATGTGTATCTGCTCAAGTTTGCCGTAAACTGGGAATAGTCTGAAGGAAGTCACAATAACTTCTACGTTCTTTATTAGCAGAGCTTTCCTCCTGATTCCCAAATAACTGAACACAGATCTCAACCATTAAAGAAGACACCTCTTGTTAATCAGGCCATGCAAGGAGACAGAACATACACTTTATAAATTGGCTATAAATATACACAGATAAATAGATGCTCCTGTAATATCTCAACATTTCCAAAATTATCTTCCTTCCTTTTTCTCATTACTTGGTTGAATTTCACTTGAGGAACTCTAAACCTACAGCCCAAATGTCAGAACACACTCCATGTTGTTTGATTCCACATGACTAGTACAAACTGCACTACGCAACTTGAATTTGAGATGTTTCAACGTTGCTGATATTCTTTGCTGTTTCTTAAACCATGTTAAATTGTTAGTTCTGAGAAGTAAAATCCCTTATCGCAAATAATCCAGACCACTTTCAGGCAAATTGCACTTCATTGTGGATAGAAATTATGTCATATACCTCACTGAGCAGTGTCCTCTGTTTTAAAGTCACAAATTGCAACAGGAACTTGAACTCTAAAAATTATAGTATGTTAAATCTCCATGCAGTAGAAACACTTATGCATCACAACTTTGAAAAGATGTAACACAAGCACTTTTCCATTTAAAACACCATCAAGCATGTTTAGAGTAAAACCTGTTGATTTCAATAATAACATTCCCACTCAATAATAATACTGAGTGTCAATTCAGCAAAAAATATTGATGGAATATTAACATTCCAAACATTCACAAACAAAATTACCTATCTGTAATATTGCTTAATCCATTTTACACAGCCTTTAAAACAGATAGGAGGAAATACCTCTAAACCTTAGTATGGAATAATATATAGAGTGAAAAACTGGAGAAAAAATAAACCTTCCCCCACTTCCTACAGATTTGGCTTGTAGGACTGGCAGTCAGGTACATAAAATAATAAACAGTTTGGTTAAAATAAGCAAATTGAAATAACACAGGAAGGAAAAATGGAGCCCCAAAGGCTGTTTTCCTCAACCCCAATGAAGTCACCTATTCTTCAGAGGAGATTTATTCTTTGCCTCAGAGAGGGGCCATTGGCCACCATGGAAGGGCTCACTGACTCCTTTCTGAAAGTGACTTGGAAAACTCAATTTCCACCTGAAATAGCTGCCAGACATTAAAGAAATATTTTATTTTCCTAGTGCTACTTTCTTTTCTATAAACCAGGAACTAAATACAGCTGTGCTTTCACTAATTCATGACCTTTTTTTTGGCCATAGAAAGAAAGTACTGTGAACTGAAATATACAAATGGAATAAATCTCTTCCTCTTTTATTGTTTTGTTTTGCTGAGATTTTCTTTCAGATAATTAGTTAAACACAGACCATTTGAGACATACCATTATTTTTTGGTAGATATTGGGCATAAACTTTTTGACACAGCTTTTCTAGGAACCGAATTAACAGGTTAAAAGGAACAGCAAACTGTAGCAAATGCTGACATTCTGTTTTTTCTTGGTATTTGAAAAGCAGTGGTTGTTCATATAATCTACAAGTGACCTTCACAGACCATGGATTGTGGTGGACAATCCTTGCCAACAGACATGAAGTGACACATTTGCATGATGCAGTCATACACTGTCCTCCTGAGACTATTTTCATTTTTCTCTTTTAGCCCTCCAGTCTGTTGTTCATTCTAACAATGACCTCTCCATGTTCTCTTTCATTGGCCATTCCTAGCACCATGAAAGTCTCTAGCACTTTAAAATCTGTCTAGCCATATTTTGAAAAACACTTACAGAAGTAGTACGTATTTCTACTCAACAAAAAGTAGAAATCTAAAATTCTCATTCCATTGATAAAAAAAAAGTGATCTTGCTGCCCTTTTAAGACTTTTCTTCCCACATTTTGCATAGCTTGTCATTTTTCCAAAATTATTCTGATGGCCGTGGCATTTCCTTAAGGGGCTAACACAGTAAAGTACATTTATTTCCCCATAACAAAAAAAGACAAATCAAATACATATATATTACTTCTTTACCAGTGTATCTTCATAGTCTTTGACAGATACATTTTTCAACTTTCCCTTAATGTCTCGTTTGCTATTGTATCTATATTGCTGGTGTACACTGCTGCTTTTTGACCTCACACAATTTGCTCTTCCATTTCATGTTAGCATTACCCTTTGTATCAAGTGACTACCAAATTACACTTTGCTGTCAATGAGTTATATTTCTGGAACATATTTTAAAATAGTATTCACAATTCAAGCTAAGAAAAAGTGACAATAAATTAATATCAAGGACTCATAGGCTACTTTACAATATGCTGAAATGGAGCTTAGTTATTGAGTTAGTTGAATTTGACAATGTCCACATTTAATCTAGTTTAAGTTTTCTTAGAGTTTATATAATCCAAGGTTTTATCATCATTTTGAGATAGCAGTGACCCTCAATTTACTACAAGAGTCCCTCAGATACTCTGTAAGGGCTTCACAACACGAATTCTAAAGCTGAAGACATCACTGACTTCTCTCTTGACTTCTTCAAACGTGTGTGCCAGGATTAGGTGTTCAGGACCCTGAACGGTGTAACCCACACTGCCCGGACATCTGCATTAGCTGTTCAGCCTGCAAAAATGGAGGAGGCTCAACTATCCTCCAGTGCTTCCATGGAGAAAAACACCCCAGCTGGCACGGAATACTGCCCTAGTTCGACCAGGAACTCCCAGTCAAAGGAACCAACACGAATCTCCCCATATACCACAAGCCACTTTTTGAAGTGAGGGTGTGTTTTTTCCTATTTCAATTGGTTCAAGATTTCACTGTAGATCTTTCCTTGAAGTCCCACTGATCAAGAATTCTCTTTTCCCAGGGAAGGCAGCATGGGAAGCAATGCAACTGCAAAGGCACCACAATTTTCCCTTCACTGTCAGAAGGTAAAACAGACTCTGATGGAGCCTTTCCTGTGCTGTTTCCTTCTTACAGCTCCAGTCTCAGGGAGCTCTAAGGCCTCCCAGGAGTTTGAGGAGTGACAGCTCCTGTCTCCTGGGACATGTTCAGGAATCACACACAAACAGCACACTGAATACACAGGACACGGATTCAAAAAATATCCATCCCTCTGAAGCCAAGTTCAGTACATGCAGGAAACCAAATGTTGTCTATATGTAGATACTTGCATTGGTTTCCTCCTCAATTAAAACAGTGCTTCACACATGGGCTAAAGTTCCCTACAGAGCAAAGCATCTCTTCTGAATGAGGGCTCCAAGCCATCAAGTCTCTTCCACTCTTGCCTCATCAAGTTCTATAAGTAGTCATATTTTATACTAATAGTTATTTTACTGTAATACTATATATTGCATTGCAAGAAAAATAATATAAACTTAACATAGAAATTAAATATGTGACCTGTGGAACAGTCGTCTAATTCAGACTTTTATCTGCATACATTATAATGCTTTTTTTAATTTTGGTTTTAACAGTTAGAAGGTTAGTTTCTCCACAGTTAGTTTGTCCTATTCCTTTGAGATAGGGTAGCACATCCAAATGAATAGTCATTAAATTGACTTTGTCGACCCTGGCAAAAGGTATTAACTAGTACCTGTAAGAGGATGCCAGTCAGTAAATTCACTGATACATGAACAAAAGCTATCACAGAAAGCAAATAATCTTCCTTTCAAAAATAAAGTATGGCTTTTTAAGCAAAAAAAATCCCCAATATTAAAAACAAAACAAAACAAAACAAACAAACAAAAATCAACCAAACAAAAAAAGATAGAAGTAAATACATATATGAAAAGATTCTCCAATTCAGAGTAAAATATAAAATCTGAAAATGATTGGCAGCAAATCTGTTTCTTTAGCCTGCCCAGCAAAGCTGCAAGCCAACCTAGCATTTGGCAAATGAGTACACAGAGCCTGGGGTGAGATCATAATACTTTATTAGGAGCTTCAGATTCTTGGTGTGGTTATTGTTTTAATTCTCTGGAAGGTGACAGTTGGTTTGTGCAGTTATTTTAGCTCAGGGCAAAGACTCTGTTTGTCAGTTGCTCTTTATAAGTTCTGAGCTGGTAGGTTTGCTGAGGCTAATCTTTTCTCAAACCATCCCAGAATTGTCTGATTTAAACTATAATCTGTTCCACTAGACTCTTTTAACACTAAGAAGATTTCTTTTTAAATAGAATTTTTCTGTATAGGTCCATATATTCAAGAGACAATGTAAGTAATTATTGTTAATGTATTTATAAATAATATAGATTATTTCAGTTTGGATCAAAGTCAATCAGTGTTAGATATAATTGGTGGAACTCATTATTTTAAGTCAAGCATGACAGTTTTACAATGACAATGTGTATTTAGTTTAAATTAATGTCATCCCAAAAGGAAACATGAATTCTTCAAGTCAATAGCAAAGTATCTCACTGCTGGTACACAGTTCACAACTTGGGTAAAACAAACATGTTTTTGAGAGCTAAAATTTATTGTTTATGCCCTTTAAGTTTCAACATAATTTTTAAATATCTGGAAAATCCCTGCTAACAGTTTTACTTACAGTGCTACTTGTTATTTATCTTCTAAAACACTCTCCTTGGAATGTTCTTGAGTTTAATTTTTCTCTAAGTATAACAAGTCTGCCACCTAGTGCTTTATGGTACCTCCAGTACATGTTTTACTTGATAACTGTTCTTTTACAATTTTTTGATAAAGGATGTCATGTTCTAAGCCCCTGAATGCATATACCTGCATATTTGACCACACACACTCAGAGTGTCTCAAAATCCCACTGCACCACCTTGCTGACAGGTTGTATTACCTGTTTCAATAGTTATTAGGTCATATTTATATTTCTTGACTAGCACACAACCATCTCATAGCTGGGTTCTGCTGTGAGATCTGAAAGTCTCACGGAGACTGTGAAAGGAAAAACCTGCAAGTTATTTTAAGGGGAAAAAAAAGAGGGGAAAAAGCATATCATGTCAGTTTATTATGAGAAATAGAGAAGCCATTGCAGCTCTGGCCCAGGGCAGCTCGGTACTGTGCCTTTGTGGAGAATCCTGCACCATGTGACACCCCCAGCACGGACAACAGACCCACCCTGGAATGGGCTCTGAGCTAAACCCTGCTGAGGTCCCCTGCCTGGCACCCAGGGGCAGCAGCTCCTCAGTAGTGGTGCCCTACATGGGACACAAAAGCCGGAGAATGATGGGGACAAGGAAGCAGAAAGATTCTGTTCACCAAATAAATTTCCAAGCAGCCCAAGAGGTGATTTGTGGTAGATCCCTGTGTTCCACTCACAAACTGGGTGCAACCAGAGCCAAGATTCAGTCCAGATCCAGCACCCATTTGCCCCAAGAACAATTCCTTCCACACAAGTTGCTTTTGTCTGCTTATGTCCACTCTTCTCTGAAGAGGATGACCAAAATTTCTGTTCCTTCATTTTGCCAGATTATCACAAGGCAGCTAGACCTCAAGATAAAATTTGCCATAGTATTTAGAGATATTTTTTTAATAGTTCTAATTCTCCTTTATATTAACTTATAACATTTGTAACATAATAACTGTTACTAAAAATTGGCTTATATTAGAACTTTGACTATGAATAAGCCCCGAAAAGAAAGAATGACTAAAAAAAAAAAGATACGTTCCAAAAATAAGGAAACTAGGCGAGATGAGCTATCAGACCATGTCAATAGATATAATAAGCCTGAACTGTATTTTGACTTCATAAAAGAGGGGGTATTATTTGATCCTGTTGCTCTGAAATAGTATTGAGCTGATATTTCTAAAAAGTCATTGAAAGTTGTCATAAATTATCTACATTTAATAATGTGCCCTCTATCAAACCATCTTTCTAGCCACTACTACAGCAAAAAAAAAAGTCAGAAAGAAAAAATATAAAATAACATCTCTATAGGATTAACAAAGCCGTTAGTCCAAAGGCCAGATATAAAAAAGTAATTAGACTTCTTAGTTTTTAGCAAACAAGACAAATTTTAAATAAAGTGGATAAAACAAATAAGTGTTTGGGTTTTTTCCAAGCACCACATACATTGCATAACAATATAATTTAAAACTTTTAAATTAAAATACACATTTGCTATAAGAAATGGTATGGAGTATAGGTAAGGACTAACACTTTGCTTTACTTTTCCCTTTTGAAATCCTGGTGTGTCAGCAGTAATGGGGCTGATACAACCTCGGGACTTGACTAGAATCCTTACGAGGCTCTTCAGCCAGAAGC
This sequence comes from Atrichornis clamosus, assembly GCA_013400975.1. NCBI lineage: Eukaryota > Metazoa > Chordata > Aves > Passeriformes > Menuridae > Atrichornis > Atrichornis clamosus. The sequence continues at coordinate 315,129 of WBMZ01012194.1, read as the reverse complement.
AAAATTTCCTTCTTTGTCTTCAGCTCCCCACACAGATACCAGATATTATCTCGAGAGTTTTTACTGAATGTACATTTCATAGTTTCTCACCAATTTTGCACATGAAAGTATCATTCTTCATCTCTGTGAGTTGCTGACTTACTGAGGGAATTGCTTATTGCTATCCTCTCTGTATTTATACCAGAGAAAAAAAGCAATAGTGTTATAAGCTATAATGATTTTATGGCTCAGGGTTTAGAATGGCATAGCAAAGCCATAAACCAATTATTCAGGTCAAGCCCAAAAAAAGTCACTGCAAAATATTTAGTAGATCACATATTTTTTCCTGTGGTTTACTTTAAGTAGAAAAGGAGCAGGTAATAAAATTTATCCAATAACTTAAAAAAGAAAACCCAAAACAAAACCAACTATGAATATTGTTTTCATGCTAATAATAATGATGGAGGGTTTCATACGTAAACTACACTTTGCAATCTGTTCTCTGGCTTTCTGTTTCCTCCCTGTGTGTACAAGAGGTGGACAAGAAAACTCAGTGGTGCCAGGGTGCTGTGTACACCTGACCCTCAAGGCTTCTGCAGAAGGGCCCGGCACCTTCCTTCCCTGCATGCTCCATCCCAGAAGAACACCTGAGAGTGGCTTGTGATGCCAACCACAAATGACACTTCACAAAACACGGAGGTAAGAGAAAAATTAGAAAGAGCTGTGGGAGGAAACACCTTGAAAACGGTTAAAATAAAATTTGTACATTCTTTCAGCCTTTTTAGGTACAGATATTCAGGCCTCTTTTTTAAAGGCTGTAAATCCAATATCTGCCTTAGAGGCATATGATCAATAAATAGGTTTTAATTCTACAAAAAGCTGCAACGCATTCACTCCCTCCCTATTTTAATTCTCTTCACAAATGACCCACCCCTCCTGACCTCTTAATTTTTGGTTTCTCTAATCCTTCTCAAAGGTCAGGTTCTAATCCTCAAAACCGGGCCTGCTCTGCAGCATGGGAAACTTTATAGAGTTACCCTGGATCTCTAATGCTCTTGTGAATGAGAAAGGCAAGCTTCACCTGATTTTTATTTGAGTTCACAGTCACAGGCCCACAAAACTGTCTGTCCAGCACAAAGACGAGCACTAGATTAATTAGAATTGTTAATTTATTGCAATTTTATTGCATTGTGACTGCATTCTGGCTGTGCTTTGCTGACAAAATCTTGTGTAATGCCTGCAAGTTTCACACTCTGAAGTGTGCTGCCCTGTAACTCACTACTGCTGCCTTTTCATAAGAGCAACCATTCTGCAGGTGAAACAGAGGCTGTTTGTTCCTTCTCTTCACTGTTAATGGCAGTACCCAGAAATAATCAAAAGCACTTCTAAACAATTTTTTTAAGGATAAAATGGATTTTAAAACCAAGGTATGTAAAACCATGTGTATTTTTTTCAACTTCTTTGTCTTAGTTAGGAACTTCCTAAGTGTTCAAATGGGTAAATCCTGAGTGCTCAGCTCATCTGGAAATTCTAACTGTGCAGGCAAACAATATCATTTACACTCATGGGACTGATTTGTTGTAAGCTTTTATGCTTCTGCATGTAGCAGCATTAGAATCAGTTGTACTTCTTGTTTGATATGTTGCATTGGAACAGTGACACTCAAAATAATGTACATAAACGAGACATTTTGGAAAGATTTTGACCTCAGAAATATGGCTATCTAAGAGAGGTTTGCTGTGGAAAGTATCACATCCCCTCTAAACAAGCGATGGTTATCAAGCCTATAATTCAAACCCTGTACTGTAACACATCATGAATTGTAAATTTAAAGTTTCATTTTCTCTAGAACACTGGATTAACTATTTCTCCATTTATGATTTAAAGCTTTGTGTCTGTATACAACCCAAGTGAAGATCACAGAAGTGGCATTTGTCCCAGTGATTCCTCCCAATCTGTCTGAAACCATCTGGTTCTGCTGCGTGTGCCCATGCACCCAGGAGCTCTGATTCCGACAGCAATGCATCCCTAATGCTGAAGTGTGAAGGACTAATCCAGCCATTTGGATGCACACTTTGCCACCGAGGTGTCACTGCCATACATCACGCTGGCCCAGACACCAAGGAACAAAAACAGCAGCAAATACAAATGCATCACGACAAAATGTTATATTTATGGTTTGTGTACATGCATAAGTCAGCTGCACAACCATCTCTGGCCTCCACTCAGAATTCATTTATATGGATTGAATCAGCTTCCGATCATCCACAGCAAGACTGGCTTCCAGCAGAAAGGCCTGGGGATACAGATCCTCCTACCACAAACACAGGCACGCAACCCAGAAGCAGACTTGTACTCAACGAACAAGGATGTTTACATGGACAAACATGTAAGCTTCTAAACTTCTAAACTCACAAAGCTTCTAAACTCACAAAGCTTTCTTTCCCATTAATATTCTTTTTATTATGCATAAGAAATCTTTCCTAAGATTTCCTCTGATATTCCTAAGCAATGGCACACTGAATATTTTCAGTTCAAGAAATTCTTCCTCTCACAAAGTTCCTGAGCTGCAAATTGTTGGATTAGAAGAGAGAATTACCACTGTAGTTTATCCATTTGCTATACTCTTCCCCTGGCATTCTTGTTCAGCCACTCCAGAAAACAGGGTGCTAGAATAGATAGATCATCATGCAGCTGCTCACACATTCTTATACATTCTGTAGTTTTGTAATTTCTATATCTGTGAGGCTTGTTCTCATTTTCTTACTCTCAGAGAAGTTGTGCTTTTTCAATAATACAATTAAGTCCTGAAGAATGAAACTAAAATAACATATGATGATTTTCACACAATCTGCATAATACACTACTGCACGGCCTGTTAGGCATTTCTTACTCTATTTCTATTAAGCTTTGATAATTTCAAGTAGAAAAACTACTCCTGTCCAGTGCTGCCATGTTCTGAAATGCCATACAAGAATGAAATCTGATGTTTAACGAACTGTTCCTCTTATCTCTAGGATTTGATGGCTTTGCTGCTCTCTCTGTTTATCCTTTTGGCATAGTATCTGTATTTAGATCAAGTCCTTGCAGTTTTTCAGCGTGTTGCCTCCTATATAAATCTCATTCTTTTCAATCATGCCAGCCCCATCTGTAATTTTCCTGCGTTTTCATTTGTGCTCGGATCACTTCAATCACAACACAATCCATGTAGAGCATTAATATTCTGTTTACTCTCCGACATCACCATGAAATAAATAAGAGACTAAACCAACCTGTGCTCCCTCAGTGGCTAACTCTATTTTTATTTACTCTCTTAAAGTCTATTGATGTCAATACCAGTTACCTACACCAGCACCAGACCATTCCCCTCTCCTGGGCACGAGGATGGCAGTGCCAGGCAAGAGGGAGCAGAGGACTAGGCAAGAAGCAGATAAGCTGGACAGAGAGCTGGAAGAGCTGAAACCAGCTGAACTTTTCTAGGGCAGTGAATATTTACAATATCACAAGTTGCAGAGAGCTCCTCTGAGGCAACAAGGATTCCTCAATGCATATTCTGCTGCCAAAGAGAAATCGAGGTCATTCCTGTATCACACAAAAGTTACCCAGACACTCAGGATTGAATTCTAAGGTTTTGCTTAGAAGAGCATTCCAATTTAGGGCAATATTTATGCAAGTGGAAAAATAAGACAAAATTTAAGTGCTTAAAACTTGTCATTTTGAAGATGGCTAAACTCCAGCATGTGAGTAAAAGTTTTCCTGAGGAAGATCCTAACCATACAGCAAATCATTGTCTGTATTCACTGATTTTGATTCTAAGTAGCAGAAACAATTGTGCCTAGAATTTTTACTTCTCACAATCTTATGCTGCTCATAAGTATATATAATTGATTTTTCCTCTCCTGAGCAATAACTTTTACTGCATTGTTAAAAGTAAGAATAGTCTTCACTTCAAGGAAAAGTGTCTAAAGAGAAGGTTTCTTAATGAGTGAAACAAGCACCGAAAAAATGACATCCAAATGCCTGTCTTGTACAAAACTGAAACATGGTAAGGCCTTATTTTGCAATGCTATATAGATAAGAAATTGCAGCATCTCTTCTTGATGTATGTATATATTTAGCAAATGATTTAGCAGGTAATGGACTGTGCTGATAAGAAAGAGATTGTTATTGAAATCTTAGGTCAGTCAGTTATCCACAAATTAACAGATTATTTCCCATTATGATGCATCATCCACTAAATACAAGAAATATAGAATTCCATTATTTTTAATTAGCACAGGCTCCCTATTACTACAGACAACTCTGAAAAATAAATAAAATAGCTCTGAAAACTGTTTACATGTGATACTTTAAATGACTGGAAATATTAAAAGAAAATTTATCATTTCAAAACAACAAGATCTTTAAAATATTTTGAAATCTGACAGAAGACAAATAACAGTAGTGAGTTAAAGGTGAAAGAGCATCTTGAATATAGTACAATTTGTCTCCAACATGATTTATAGACCCAGCCTGAAACATGATAGCAAAAAAATAAGGTTTCTCATGGAGGTGCCTGAGGTCTACAAATCTCATTACTGTCATTTCTTTTCAATCTCTTAAATTTAATAACGTTGATTTTTAAGGAACAAAACGAACGTTGACACACATATCCAAATGGTCTGTATAGCACTGTCTTCAAAGAATGAACTTCTCATGTACTCATTATCTTACTTTAAACCTAAAAAAAATTATTTATTACATACACACAAAAATTTATTCTTCTAAATACTGATATTTCTGTTTTGAAATAAGAAGCATTTCTTATGCAAAAAACCAAACAGAATTGAATTTATTGATCAAGAGTGTCTTTAGGATACAGTTTTTGGGAGTATTTTCAACTTGGTCTAAACATCTAAAACTTATGTTCCAGCTTAAAGTATTACATTTGAACATATGTTGTCTGAGAGAAAAAACCCAAAACAACCCACCCCAACTTTCTTTAACAGCTGGCAGGAGGAATAAATGTTTCAGGCCTAGACATGTCAACATCTGTAATATAGCATGTAATCTACTATTTTTTTCTGTAAAACATACCTTGCAGATGCAAACAATTTAAGGTAAGAAAGACAGATTAGCAAAGAAAATAAACATTCCTTTATTAGATAAATGATGCCTTAAAGAAACTCTAAAATAAAGCTTTTGTATACGTTCTGAAATAAAATGCTAAGAAAGAAGGCCAAAAATCAGAATAGGTGCTATAAATATGTTCAGACATAAGTCTTTATGTATAAATTCCAGTTTGAAGTAGGGATGATGTTAGAAACAAGAGACAAATGGATCCAATTGTCTGACACTGAGCAGGCACATGCAAAAGTCACAAAAGGTAAAGCAGTGCTCTCCAACATCCCATCTGTTTTTACGATGATTAAAATTACTATTTCACTTGATATTGGCATAGTAAAACTGGCACAGCTCACTGAGGGATTTCTGCACATGGGTAATAAGCATTCCCATCCCTTCAGGTCCTTCACTATGACTATCAAAACCGCAATGCTTTAAAGTAAATCTGCCAGAGGCACCTTTTCTACAACATTAAGAACATGGAGACAACACAGAGTCTCCTTTTATGAGACTGTGGAGAGCAGCTGTGTATCATGTCCCTGGGAGGCAGGCTGGCTAAACCACTCTGAATGTCCCAGGGAATGGTGCTGTTTAGCCTATTTGCATTTCCCCACCACAAATTCTGTCTTTAAAGCAATGACTCGATTACTATTTCTTTCATTCACGTATGTTGAGATACAGACAATCACCCCATGGCATGGTCAATGCCCCTAAGTTACGTGTAAGGAATCAGCTCTTAGTAGATTTGAATTTGTGTTCTTGTGGACAAAGTAAGAGAGGCCCAGTGGGGCATTTTATTTTTCAGTCAAAATATCAATGTGCCAAATTTTGGAAAATCTCCAGAAAATTGTTTTTCCAAGGAAATGAAATTATCATATAATACGTAATCAACATTTTAGTACGTAGCATTAAAAATACAAGTACTCACAGTAGCATGTTCCCCTAAGTGGATTTCCAAGATACCTATTTTCAGAGTCACAGCTGCAGGGGGAAAAAAAAGACAAAACCAAACATTCCCATTAAACACAGTATAGCTTTAATAAAAATGTAGCTAGAATATTTATTCAAACAGTATGAGTTTCATTGCTAGCAGCACAAATACATGCAAATTAAAAGTATTTTATATAGTTCTTAATGAGGGTGTGCTACTTTCTGGAGACACTTCTCTGTCTTTATATAAGAAACCCAGAGTGACCAGGCTCTTGAATACAGAATTTCAGTCCTCTGCCTAAAATTAGTGCCTGTTGTAGGACTTGGGGCAGGAATTCTCTGCACTAATGAGCAAAGCAGAGTGAGGCAGCCAGCCTGCCAATGGATTTCTGAACCCCTGTCCCCTCAGCGACAGCAGATTCCATCGGCTGGTTTGGATCTGGCCCTCCCCAAGCCAACAGCTGAGCATCCATGAGAGGGATGACTGACTGCAGAAAGTGTTCCCAAGGATGTCCTCCTCTACACAGCCCTGAAACACTGCTACCTCTCCAAATGAACACAAAAAGAACACAGTAACAGCAACAGGGGGGAAAAAAGGCAAAAAGGCACTAACACGAACTGCCAAAGTATCCCTAAGCATAAAATAATCATTAGATTTCCACAGCACCACAGAGGTATCCAGAGCTATGCTCTCTGTTCTAGAGACACTAGTCCTAAGCTGTGCAGCTGCACCTGGCTCTGGAGCCAGGAACTGCAGCCAGAGCTGCAGCACAGCAGCGTCTCAGCTCCTGAACTTCCATGAACTCCAGAGCAATTGCCCCTCTTCACTGACCACCCAGGGCACCAGGTGAAATTTAAACCCAATACAACGTGCTGATGCTGCTGACAAGACGTGTACAGGATAAGAGCTGCAGAAATAGCTTTCTTATTATTGATAAGATATATTGCTGTTTTCAGAGAGATGAAATTTCCTACAGAAATTCACAGTGATCAAATTCAGTTATATAACATTACCCCAAAAATGCCAAGTAACTTAATAGAAAATGATTAATCTGGCTTTGGTTTTCTTGGCTATTTCACAGAAGTCTCCAGCAAGATTATAGTTTTCTCTTAAATATACAGAATGATTCACAAAACAAAGAGAAAGCTAATCGCTGCCTATTAAATTTCATATAAATATTTTCCCGGAGGTAATCCGAATCATTTAACATCTTGGACTACCTTTTCATTACTTTATTCTAACAAACTTAATTTGGAAGGAGATTGTTTTGCTGTTATTTTATTTGTGAGTAATATTAAAAATACCTTCTAACTTGGATGCCATATCATTTAACAACTTGCAGACTGTGTTATAATGTTTGTATTTCTACTGGCTTCCTCAATAGATTCCAACTGGTGATTCCTAACATGCTCCATTTTATTAAAAAATAAGCAGAGAGTCTTCCTGATCCTTTGTTACAATACCATAAAGAAAATAATCAACTGTAACACTAAAACAAAAAAGTGGAAAAAAAGATGTTCTGGGCTCTGCCCTTGCCCACTCCTGATCTCACAGCAGTGTGAGAACTCTTTGCAGGGTCGACTATATGGAAATTCAACACTTTTTTAATATAATAATTTTAATAATTAATCTCCAAGGAAACAAAAAACCCCTGTGCATCAAGTCTAAGTGCAGCACACAATTTGTGGTCTTGTTCACAAAGACACTCTGGTCCCACAGCCCTTTCCACAGAATTTAGAAGAGAGTCTGATCCTCAAGTAACTCCCTTGCACGTTCCTGGAAAGGAGAAAATCATCTCAAGTAATAATACTGGTCTGCCCAACATGGGGGTTTTTTCTAAACATCACAAAACACTTTAATAAAATTCTTCAAAGAACAGCTTGCTACTCAAACAATAAAAAATATATTAATGCCTGAAAGTGTCTTTAGGTTTGTAATTCTGAGAGAGAGAGCTAAGGGAAAAGGATCATTTTTGAATTAAGAGTTTAAAAGAATTTCCTATTCTTGTATGTAAAATTGTCACATAAATGAGACAGTATTATATCATGTAGCAAATTTCAGCCACATGATAGAGATTACTGTAAGATGAATACTTTTTTCTCTTATATTGTTTCAAATGCAAAGTAGAATATTAAATATAGGCAGTATTCAGAATACATTGGGGTTTTATACCTGAAGACCAAAAAAAATTATAAAAAGTAAATCTGTATTTAGAGTGTGAGGTTGAAGGCAAGAAACTTACCCTGCTGCTCACTGCTAATGGCAGTGATGAATAACAACCTATGAGTGACATGGAAGAGCAAGATCCAACTCCCATTAACAGTAAGTTGTACAACGATCCATGGGGAGAAATAAATGAATTCCACTGTGAACTCTTGGCCAGCCACAGCACTCACTTGTGGTGATTTGACCCCAGGACTAAAAAAACTTTTCTTTTTTTTTGTTTTTAATCTTTATGAATAAAGACAGCTGTTTCCATACAGCTTCCCTTCTCCATTCAGCTACCTTTCCAATCAGGTATAACCATCTCCTGTGGATCAATAAATACCAGGACCCAGGGATTTCCAGCATCGCATATACCCTTCTGGCATTTTTATTTCTATTTATATCACAGAAGAAAACCAAACATGAGTACATAAAATAAAAATATCCATAAACTCCATCTAATGCATCACAGGTTTCACAACTTACAAGAACACACAAAAGAATGGTTAATACAAAAATTACTAGGTACTAAATATTTTGCAACATACAAGTATTCGTAGGTATTCATTCAAATACAAATAATTACTAATTCTCTGACAATTATAGAAGTGACCTTCAAATATCTTGAAAAGAAAATGGCAATGCAATTTTACAGCCGTTTCAGTTGTTTCAGCACAATGTACGATGAAATGGTAAAATATGCATAATAAAAAAGAACAGGGAGTTGCACCACAGCAAAGTACTTTGATATATTATCATACATATAATATTGGGAGCCTCACGGAAGGACTCCAGCAGGGAGTGATCTTGGGAAAGACCTGTCTGACCTACTGGTCCCGGAAAGCCCCATGCCAGCCTGCACTGTGCACTGGTAGGTGTTTTCCAGGAGAACCTTCCAGCTTGTCAGGAGGAGATGCATGGCTTTGTCTGTGCACGGGATAAAAGGCACCACGGGATGTGAGGGAGGAGGCATCTCTGCACGGACAGCATCTGTACAGCACACGGGGGGAAAATCCATGCTGGGTCCATCCAGTGCTGCCTGCACACAGGAATCCCAGTCACTGAAGGGCCATGAGATTGACCTGCTATCTGTATTCTTTTTATGCCATCTCATTAAAACAGCTGGTTTATTATGCCATTTGTTGCCAGGCTTTTCATGCAGAACACTGTCCTAATGTATATCAGGAACAACATGAGGTGGAGTTCTTACTAGTTAGGGAAGTCTGTTTTAATTTAAATGGAAGATACCATTTAAACACTTAGTTTTCAGTGGAGGGAAAAGGTGAAACTAATAGGATTAAGAATATATCTAAAATCATTCACATGAGTATGTTTGCTGGGTTCCAATTAAATTCAGTTTTGTCTCTTAATCCTCTGCTATTTTATTAGCATACATATTGCTCTGCATTAGTCACTGATTATGGTTCCAATTACAAAATTTCCTATTCGCTGAATTGTTTCCTTATGAGCTTTCCTCATTGCAGTAATTTTTGTACCTTTTCCAAAAGCCAACACACATTTGACCATATGTGAAGCATAATATATGCCTCATATCTGAGAAATGGGAGCTACACTCATTATTTTATGTGCCATAGGGCTATGATCATTTGCTTTAAGTGGTCATAATGAATGAGCAGTTCCACTCTGGCATGACTCCAAAGACACAGCTCCCATTTACAAGGACAAATGGAGGAAGGCTCCTATTAGGTTACGTACAAGTTCTATGGTTTGTTCCAATACAAAAGGATTCAATTCATCAAGCTCCCTGACCTTTGGATGGCCTGCTATTAGCACTTACTTCCCAACCTCTCCCTCGATTATCCTTTCAAAACTGAACCATTTTCTTGCACTTTCTTTTTATCTCCCCAGATTTTCTGGAAGTTCAAAATAAAAGCTATTGACAAATGCATCAAAAAATATTTTTCTCATGTTTCTGAGACCAAGTGATTGATAATTTCTCGCTTCCTCTTTAAATACAATAAATGTATGTAAATGAGTATATATTTACAGTAAGATTTCCAGATTTTGAGGTTTTTTAATGAAAGGCTTCTTTGTAAGACAGAGTTTACAAATAACCTTTTGTTGAAGCTTAGCAATGTGTATGGTCTTGTGCACTGTATCTTGAAGACTTAGGAAAGTTGACGAACTGACAGCAGGGGAATATATATATATATATGCCTAATTGTCTGGTTGGTAGTGGAATGTCCCTTAAGGAAGGATATTCCTTCAAGCTTCTCACCTAAAGAAAACTGTCAATAAAATACCAACCTAGATTGACAGCTTTCTAGATAAGTGATTTGATCATGTAGAAACTGTTCATTTAACCTTTGACGGTGAAGGCAGAGTTCTCTGCAGTTCTGCTGCTACCACTAATTGGTAAATCTTTCCTTTCAATTAAAAGTGAAGTAAAATAAGAACAGGGGAAACCACCCTCAGTACAAATGGACTTTCCTCTAGCTGAGTTTGTTTTTAATACCAAACTCTCAGGGAAGGCAAAAAGGTATGTTAGACTATTCTAACAGACAATATTATGTTATCAACTGGTTCTCTGCTGACACAGTTTTATCTTGTTCTGGTCCAGACCAAGGCCTGTCAACTATATAGTTATAATATATTATATAATATAGATATTTATAACCCTTCCCTCATATTTTGTCCTTGTAAATTAACAGACCACCTTCACAGTGTCTGGGGCAGAGCTGTCACCTGTCTGATCTGCAGCTGTTCATAACAGGCCTGGGATTTCCCCAGGTTCTCAGAGTTGTATCTACAAGAGGTCCCTGATAAATTAAGACTAACAGTCTCTTTTAGCAGATTATCCCTGGCCCCTGACTGATGACTAGTCACGGCTTTTAGATGAGTCAGAATAGCTTCTAGGACTACAGCTCAGCTCTGTCCTAGCCTTTACTCCTCCGGCTCTTCCCCATCTAGCCTGTGGTCCTGCTGCCCTCCATCACTGACTCCTGCTTTTGATCTCTTTGTCCCCAATTCCTGATCCTGCACAACAGGTTCCTGGTTTTATTCTACTTTCCTGGTACCACAGTGGTATGAGGCTATGGGGGTTTTGAATGGAGGAATACTATTTAACATAACAAAATCTGGTTACCTGGGACACCTTGCAACTGAAGTTCAAACAGTGCTTGTAAGGTTATACCTAAGACTTCTCTGGTCACATGGATAAGCCCTGTGGCATCACAATTGGGCTATGAAGAATTACTCCATCTTATTATATATTACTACATCCTCAGCATTAAAAATATGTCCATGGTGTTGACTGCAGCTTTTGCAGACACTCATGAGACAGCTGATGAACCTTTAGCAGTAACAGTGAGCTCTGCACACATTCACACACAGGATTTTACTCTGCCTGTGGGTTACCCCTTCCTGAAAGTCATGCAAGGCATCCTACTCTCAAAGTTATACCTTTCCAGCAATAAGAAAATAAGCTGATGCACATGTTTAATTACAGTAAATAGATGTAACTGGCTGTAATTAATAACATTTTGGAAGTGATGCCACAGCAACTGCAGATTCTCAGCTCAACAGTGGCGCCCCAAGGATGAAAGCAATAACCCAAGAACAGCTGAGGTTAGTACTGGTCCAGAACAGCAAGTGACTGATACCTGACACCCCAAGTCACTCTTATGTGTGGTCAAGACCTAGGTCTCAGCCTAGGCCTGCTTGGCTTCCACACTTTTTGCACAGGAATGCCAAAGAACAACCACATCTTCTACCCATCAACAACAGACGTGGTCAACAGCGTGGAAAGTGGGTGACCTCACATTCTGCAGTTACAATACACCAGCCAGAGTCATGTACTGGCAGCTCAAGCATGTTTAAAAGATTCAGAAGCAGCAGTAATTGAGCTCAGACAAGATATTTAATGAAAAATAGGGATTGTCAGCAATGTTAGTGACTGCTTTGTGATTTTCAGAGAATAGGCTTAATTGCTAATTATTGTTGTATTTTTATCCTGTGATATAACCTTTATTTTGCCGAAGTGAAATATGTGAAGCATACAAACTTAAAATCTATAAATGGAAATATATCCCTCTTACAGATAAAGGTCTACTTCTTGACTGTACTGATGTTGTACTATGTACTATATAGTCCCAATGCTATCCATTAATACTGCAGGGTGTGAATAGACCTCTCAGATCTTTGGTTCTAATGTAAAAATTGGACACTTTCACTTCTTACACTGCCAAGATCCTTCCAGTCATGAGTAACTTCAGATATAAAGAATTATCAGCCTACCTCTTAAGATAATGATAACCTAAAAGGGTAAAAGGTAGTAGGATTTATGTTTCCAGTTAGGACTTTTTAATAATGTGGGGAAATGATTTATTTGTTTTTTTTTCTTGTAAGTGCATATAACGATGTCTGGAGACAATGTTTTTTCTGTAGATTAATTTGTCTCCTCTTCATATAATTCACGAAAAAGGCCTAGGCCAGCAATACTTTTTTTTTTTTTTTAATCTAGGCTGATCTCACCAAAAGAAAAAAGTAAAATATTCTAGCTTCATAAGCAAGTATTCCCTTTCCAGATCCCTCCTGCTATTCAAAGATTTAAGTAACCTATAGCCGTCATTTAGAACTAGCTGGATAAAAAGTTATCTCTGTTAATCTTAATGAATAAGACACTAAACAGATTTTACACATGAATCATTTGATGCTGCTTGCTCCAAACAAGAAAAATCTGATGTCCATGGCCTTAACCTTTATCTCTGGCACTCTCCTTTCTCTACAATTGACGGTGTTTTTGGCAGAGATGCACAAACATTTATATATGCAAAAAGGTGTACTTGGAAAAGCAGACTTCCCTCCTATCAGTCACTCCACAGATTTCTGGAGGAGAAATACACATATTTTTCTCCCACATTTTGACCTATATCAGACATTTCAGGCATTACTCCAGCCCTTAGAAAGTAAATGTTAGAATATCCCATAACTCAAAATAAGAGACTGTGTTTACACTGAACTTAACCACAACTCTGAGAAATATCAGCATAAGTTTCTCAACTATTTCTTTCCTTTTAGAGAGAAGAATTAGATAGCAGCAATGGCAAAATAACCATCCACAGTTCATGACCACCTATTACTGCTTAAACTGAAATGCAGCTCCTCCTAAATTTTTCTTTTGCAAAAGCCAATGGACAGTTCACAAAATTTACATATCTTTCATTCTTTTAAAAGATAAATATTGATGAAATGTGTTAAATGTTCATTGTTGGTACAAGAGTATACTCACAGAATCATAGAACGGTTTGGGTTGGAAGGGACCTTAAAGACCATGTGACATAAATAGATACAAGTCACTGTGCACTGGCACAGATTGCCCAGAGGGGTTGTGGAGTGTCCCTCACTGGAGATATTCCAGAACCATCTGGACACAATCCTGTGCCTGTGTTCTGTGGTTCTGTGATCAGCTCTTCACTGCTCATGATGTTCTGGCACTTTCCAAGTGTCTTTGTATATTGCTGTTACTTAGAAACCATTTCTCAAAAAGAGCAGGAGAGGCAGCCCTTCAGCAGCGTTAAATATTTTAACAGGTCCTGACAGTCAGAGCAAAAGTATTGTAAATGGCTTCATCATGACCACATGAAAAAGAAATATATATACATACACTAAGTCCCAAGTGGTTTACTGCATTTTCATTAGTCATTACTGAACTGCAAAATTTTACTAAGTGCATTTGTAGAAAGTATATTTAACTATTAAACAGTTTATGTCTTGGTTTTAAAAAATGTGCATTATAATATGACTATTTTATTACTGTTCAATTTAATCTGTGGCCAGTGACTGAGGGAAATCGCTGCACAGAACTACTCAGTTACAATCTCAATGCAGGAAGTTCGATGCTGCAGTATTACAGAGTGCTACAGAGTTCTCATCAGTTTGCATTTGATCTTCCTTGTATTCATTTTACTTTGTTTGTTTTCAAGATTCTGGGATGGGGTTTGCGTGTTTGTTTATTTGTTTTTGTTGTGTTGAAGGTTTTTTAACAAATCACTATTTACATAAGACTATAATTTTGAGGCAATTTAAGGAAAAGGCAATTTCAGAAATATGTATTTCAGGATGCCATACAGACACTATAATTTCCAAAAAATGGTACAAAGAGAGGCAAGTTAATTTTTCTTCTTCTTGTTCAAATTATGTATGGTAACTTTGATCATTTTCTTGTCATTTAAGACTACAATTTATCACAATATGACAATTAATATTTCCAAAAATATGAGAAATTCTGACTCAGCCAAGACAAAAATGACAATTCAGAAGCAAAGCACATCGCACATTTTGGAGTGGAGATTGCAGCTTAGTAATGGCCAAATGCTGCTTATACATGGATGTTCAAGAATATTAAATGCAAAGTGAAGACAAAGGTATGAATAAATCAGAATGCCATGGCTTTCTCTAGGCTGTCAGCTATGCAGCATTGGGGAATTCTAGAAAATAGTCATGTTATCTGAATTATTGCTCTACTTGCAACAACTTCTACAGTGCTAATGACAAGTTATAATATAAAAAAGAAGTACAAATACCACAGATGTTTAAGTATAATATATACTGCAACTGGTAATCATTCTTACTCTTAGGAAGCCAAATTGTACCTATTACATGACATTTCCATGTAACTTTCATTATTCCTAAATTACTTAGGAGTTTCTGACTATATATTCAGAAAGTATGTCCAGAATGTTTATTTCCTATACTTGTTTCCTATGCCACCGAGAGAAATTCCCAGGGAATCACACTTCCTTCTTGAACAACAATTAATAGTGAGCCTCCAAAAAATTACCACAAGGCAACCTTGGGGGAGCAATCATTAGAAACAATGGAGACACGGCAGTTTCCAGACTCCTGGCTTCCTTCTTGTCCTGTTGGTCTTTGATACCACATTTTTGTCTATCATTTCATTATCTATAAATCTATCCAATATGTTGTTCTGATAAATTCTTCTCCTGCCTAAAAGAACTTTCTTTACCCCATCCCTGCATGGCAGTCTATCGAATTCACGTGTTATTGACTACCATTGTTCCATTACAAGCACATCTGGCCTCTTTTTAATATCTACAATATCAAGCCCATCTAACCTGCACCATCTTTTATTTGACTTTATTAAAAAGATATCAGTCCAAGAGATAAAGAAATATCTATTAAGAACAGAACACAGAAAAGTGTCTGGGTGGCTGGAGAAAGTGTCAGGGTAAATACACACATCTGCTTTTCCCTGGCCTCTTGCCTATGAAGAGGCCGAATCTCCATTAGTCCATTATAGAACATAACCTCATGAATTTCCTGGATCAGAGATGATACTGATACTTCTTTATGAAGTGCCAAAGAAGTGGAAAGAAGTGTTACTGTCTATGCTGCAGCAACAATACTCTATCTGTCAACACGCCCAGTCTTGGCCAGCTCTCCTGGAAAGGTTATTGGACCCCTAAGAAGAAAACTTAAAAGGAATGGCTGTAAGAAAGGAAAAAAAGTTGACCAAAATGACACTATAGCTTCATGACAGGGATCTGTGAAGTATTTCAGGACAGGAGTTTTGCTCTGTCCGCCCCGGTCCATTCAGGCTGTGTTTACCCTGGGTGTGATGGGCAGGCAGCACAGGCTGCCATGGAAAGCGGTGCTCGCTCCTGTGTGAGCACAGCACTGAACAGAGACTTGAAATAATCCCAACGACTTCCCAAAGGGCAATTCACAGAATAAGGCATTTTTCAAATGCACAAAATCTCATCCTAAATAATGTCAGGAGAAAAGAAAATAGATTATTTAGCTACTATAAGAGCTCTGGTGATATAACTCACATCAAAAAAAAAATCTCGCATCCCAGCTGGGAGTGACTGGGAAAACTAACACCTACACTCCTCTAAAAGCTATTTTATCATTCCATCCCATGTACCTCGAAGATTCAATCCCTCAGCAAAGAGGCTATAAGACAGCAGCTGTAGTGGGACTTCTGATCAGTAATTGATCTCCTGTATTTTGCAAGCATCACACTTGACGAATTACCTGAGATGTGTGTATTACACCAGGTATGATCAGTTATTTTACAAGAAAGACTCTGTTTTCTTTGTTTCCGGGGCTATGCTAAGGGTGACAAGCCTATTGAAATAATTTTGTTATTAACACGCTTCAAAGTACAACTTAGGACCTTTCTGTACGTATTCTGAGGAGACCAACACACGTCCTTTTGATTTTTAAAAACCTGCAGTGAAAAAATATGTATGTACTCAAAAAATATTTCTGTTAGTGGAAAATGAAATGGAGTAATGAAAAATAGGTAAACTGTCAGAATGCAATCCTAAAAACCCCACCTGATCACCTAAAATATGTTACATCCAAAAACCAGACACTCTTACAGTTGAAAAACCTGAGAGCTGATTATTATTTACTACTTTTTAACTGAATATGCTAATAAAAGTAACACTTTTTTGCTAGCAATGAGCCCCTTAGATGTGCTTCGGATCAATGGCTAACTATTTATGTGTCCAACCACTTTGTTTATCACTATGGGATAAAGAAAAAATGGTACGCAAGAAAAGAGAACAGGAGGCTTCACAGCATCCCTAGGACGGATGAAGGCAGTAGATCAAGAGCAAAAAACCCTCCATGATTACAAAGTCCTGAAATTTACTAAACTAGGACCTTTCCTGATGTCAGAAAAAATTAAAGAGGATGCAGGAGGCATACAAAAATCCTGTTTAGTAATCCAAACATACAGTAGAGGTGGGATATTACTGATGCAGAGATTGTGTGGGAACAGTTACGGCATAATCCCTTCACAAGTCTCTATTTCACCAGCCTTGAGCGTTTCTATTTTCTATCCATCATTTTCCGACTGTCTGTTGGTTTGCTTCTTAACTCAAGCCTGCATAGGATAATAGGCTACAATTACATTAACCGCCTTTCATCTCAGTTTGAATTAAATTTGTTCTGCGTGCCAGCATGAAAATCTGTCCCCAGTCATTTTGCTTAAGTCAAAGAAAAATAAACTCCCCCTGTCCAACAATTTGACCAATGGTTTTAATATTATGAAATATTTTTTTAACTGAGAGATAATATCAAAGTTAGTATTTAAGAGGGAAAAATCAGTTACAATACTTGTCAGTTGTCTGTACTTATAGATACTGCATTGTGAGAGTGATTTTAAAAATATTTAAAATACAATCTTATCCTCGGTTGCTTTCACGTTCCTAAAGTCTTTTTTCTCACTTGTCTCGTGGTTGAGTTTCTAATTTATGCAGAAGTAATGCTGTAATTTGTAACATTACCCATAACTTGAAATGCGAAATATTTTAATGTCACTTGAAACACAATTTCGATGACTGAAATGGTCCATCATGCCAGAAAAAAGACTTACTTGTTACATTTTCCATAAATAAGAGAGAAATCAACTGAGACATGCACTCTGAGGTGAATCCTCTTTTGGGAATAACAGTGGGACAAATCAAATAATTCACTCTACAATATTTTAAGTTCCCTTCTGGATTTTTATTTAATAAAAAATTATAACTGAAATGACCCAGTGACTTCAAAGTTCTATTTCAAGAGTGACTTTGGAGAAATCACCACATCAGGCACATTAGGCACCAGATCAATTTTGAAATGGCAGAAAGTTTTACAAGCAATCTTGAATTTGTTTATTCATATTATTAATATTATTTGTAAGAATAAGCACATATTCAAGAGACAAAATATTATATTGACAAACACCTCATGACAAACATTAAAGAACTATAGTGGAAAGTTCTGTTTTAAAAAACAAAATGGGCACCATATGACCTATTGCAATAGCAGATGAAAATTTTAATAAACAGGCTTAGATTCTGGAATCGGGAAGTTTTCTGTAAGGAATATTCACAAATTCTAGCTATGACTGCAATGTGCAGAAGACTATGTTCAAACAAAATGTGACCTGGTAGTTTTCATTATAGTGTGTTAATAGAATGTATGACCCTATTATGAGCATGCAGAAAATCAAATATGATACACTATTTAGAAACACCTAAAGCTGGATATATCTCAAGTATAGCTCATGATGGAGGAAGAAGATGTATTAGAATAATCCTTGAGTTGTACTATTCAACTGTTTCTTTTTCATTTCCAGGCCTGTATATAACTGGAATAATTCAATTAGAACTTCTACGATGTTTATGATAAAGCTACGTTAGTTAGCATTTTTTTCATTTTTTTTCCCAGTGAAAAAATTACTGTTTGCTGAATATTCCTTGCAATTTATTTTAAGGCCAGCACTTAAATGACATCTGTTGCAGAAAATTTCATTTGACACAAATATAATAAGAACAAGACACAAGAGATTCTCAAGTTGAGGAGACCGTCAAAGGCTGAGGGCAGGTATAGAGTATGCATAGGTTCAAATATTTCAATTAAAAGAATCAACATCCTATGGCATAACAACTAAGTGTAAAAACAGCCTGTAATGTTATCAGAATTTGAACACAGAAATACTCTAACACTGAGTAGACAATGAACATCAGGCCAATGCAACTCTACAAAACAGAGCACAGAGAAAGTTCTAACCTAAACTTCTAAAGGGCAAATGTCAAACCATTTACTAAATCACCCAGTTAACTATTTTCTCAAAACACGAGAGCAAAAGCAATAAAGTAATGGCAGAGGAAAGGTTTCATGAAAGTCAATGACAAAAAGACAAGAGCAGCAAGAAAACAAAAACATCATGAAATTTTATTCTTTTTCTACCCTGAAAGCAGGGTGGAAAATGCATTTAATTTTATACACATCAGGGTGGTATAAATACAACAGAAAAAAAAGGGAATCAAAACCTCAACATACAATTCAATAATAAATGCATTTTCTTAAAAAACTAAAATAATTCATATCTTGCACAAATAATGGATTTACATAATTCCCACTTATTAATCTCAGAGTTATTTAACTTATACGTGGTTGGCACTGAACAGCAATGAAGTTGTTTATCTATTTAGATGTGCTATTACCTCTTCTTTTATTTATAAATATAGAAAGGGCAATCCTTCTGTTCAACATGAAGGACTGATTGATTTATTTTTCATTTCTTACAATCATTATTTGTCACCTTCAACATTACTTTTCCTCAAAAAAACACCTCTTACTTTACCAAGTACAGAAAACAACAACAAAAATAATAAAGAGAAGGAAAATGAATTAATGAAGGGAAGAAAAGTATCAGGGGTGAAAAGAACTTCGTGAGATTGTTTTGTGAAACTTGCTGCTACCCCCTACATTGCAATTTACAATTAGCCTCCCAAGAGCAGGGGAAAGTAAAAGTAAACCATTTGTTCCCCAATTCTCACCAAACCAAGGGAATATCCCCTCTTAAACTTAAGAAACAAGGTGTTACCATGTATTAAAATATTTATCTGAATCAGGGCCCAAATCTGTGATTAAATCAAGACTACACGTAAGAGAGGATAAAATGGCCTAAATGAGAACAGGATTAGATTTTGTAGCATCTGTTGGAAAGTAATTGCTGCCCTTATCTCCTTACGGATCTCGTAAGAACTCATTTCCATGACAAATATTTCTTTTTAAGTCTTCTTTATGAAATCTGATTTATTAAATCTCTTTCAACATATCTGACTGTTCCTTTACCCTTTAATTCTTATCACTTCTCTGTGAGCAGCCCAAAACCTTTCCTTCCAGGACAATGAGCCCTTTTGGATACATTCCCTGTGTTGGTTTGCCAACGTCGTTGCTCTCCCTTTGGCCTCCTATTGTAATCCAGTATTCCTAAATTTATCATTGCTCTGTGCAACACTGAAAAAAAGTGTTGTGGCACATCAAATGTTCAGATGTGATTATAAGTTTCCTTTGATTCTAAATCAGACTCCTGACACTATTTAAAGCAGCTTTCCTAGCTAAGTATTTACTCTGATTTCTAGTACTTTGTTCTTTTCTTAAATTGCTGAAAAGTTCCTTTTCTCCTAATGTAAAAATAATAGATGGGGATGAAGAACTAAAACTTTCAGACAATCCTTCTGAAGTGATAATCTAATAAACCACTCAGGCTTCACTGCTGAAGTTTAGGATATTATCAGGGTCCTTGGATTCATTTATGTCCTTGTAATCAAGCTCCCCAGCCCCATTATCTAGTCAGCTAGATAAATACCACCACAACAAAGAAACCCAGAAAGCTCAAAGCATGCAAAGGTTGTGAAGTTTAATTTATATTTTATACTTTCTAGTGGTGATTACTCAGTACAAAAGAAGAAAAGAATAAAGATGCATTTCTAATATTAAGATATTATTATCTTTCAGCTGGTAAGTACAGATAGAATTGGACCTATGCTATTTCTTGTTGCTTTGCCAGTTATCAGTCCCTGAAAACACCTTGCATATGATGGAGGATTTACTTTTGGTGTCATATGTTGTGAGTTTTTATTATAGAAGTTAAAATACTACAGATACTTTTCAGTAGTAATGTTTATTTTAACTTACTGTCTTTCCAAATGTTCATTATTTCATGTCATTCACATGATAACGCAGGCTAAGAATGAAGGAAAAAAAAAAAAAGGATGTTTCTGGAAGCACATGTGCTTACATGTGTTCAGCCTGCAGAATTCATTATCCCAGGCAGTCCTGCTCCCAATTTTTAAACAGGAGTGTAACAAATATTCCTCTTAAATAGACAAAACTGCAGCAAGGAAGAATAACAGTATGAGTAATCACATTAGATTTCAGTGACCAACTAAAGAACAGGACACGCATTTCTGAAGCAGCATTGTTTTTACAGCCTCCTGTTTTTCTTTAAGCTAATTGTTAAAGTACAATTCAAATATCTACAGCTTTCTAGGCAACTCTAAAAGGTTGCGTGCAGTCCTCTTACCTGCACAACTACAAGGGTGACAAGAATGTGCCACTTTAGTCATTAATGCAGAAGGGGCACAGGAAGCTTCCCTAGCACTGCCTGTGTTTGGGACACGGGGAACTTGAGACCGTGGGCTCTTCTGCAACAAGTGCAGATGTAGAGTCAAGATGGAAAGAAAATTCAACACGTAAGGAAACCTGCTTGACCTCCAGATCTCTGCACATACAGCTGCAGCACAATGCAAGTTTGTGGGCAGGCTCCTCAAGATGAGGTCTCTTTAAGCATAATTTAGCACTGTGTAATTGATGTGTTTAGTCTACGTAATTATCAGAAGCTTCATAGAAAAAGAAATGAGGACTAATGCATTTCTCACTCCCATGTGTTAATACCAAAAAACATTTCTTAGTTCTGTCTGTGCAAAGCTTTAATCTTTTATGTGCATTCTTCTAATACTCTTGGCAACTACTGAAGCAATTTAAAACTAATAACTGGCAACAATGTGAAACAAATGTCTTAACTTTGAAACCAGAAATATAACTATTGCAGATAAATTTTCATCTATATGTAAAGATATGCAATTGACTGAAAGAGAAAACAGAAAATGAAAACTGCAATAGGAAGATGCATATTTCATCTATTAGAGACCATAAGAGAAGAAGAAATGCAATCTTTCCATCACCAGGAGATTTCTAACAAACAGTGTCTTCAGTACCCACCTGACCCAGCCTTTCCTTACTGCTGTGTAAAAAAATGCTTTTCTTCCCCTTCTTAGTAAATAAAATAAATAAATATCACAAGTTGAAGATGATAGATAAATCTATCAACAGGGTTTTCATCACAATGGACCTTCATTTCTTTTACTTATTTGTAAGGTTTTGAAAATAGATTTTAAAATAAAAGCAGGGCATGGTATTTTGTGCAAGCTGAGCACTGAGCTATCCATATCAAGCAAGATAAAGAGGCACTATTTGAATTTCAAACTTAGCTATATGTTGATAGCTTAGAGAGAGCTGTGAGCTCTCACACTGACATTTTCTTCCCCCATTGCTACCTCTATACTTGCACCAGTTTAATGACAAATTGATTAAACCAGATGTCTATTTCAACTCTAACAACTCTTGCACCAATTACTAATTACCATACTAATGACCTATCAGATGTAAATTATAAGCCCAGATCTGAGGGTTAAGAACTATGAATAATGGAGGAATTTTCAAGAGCTTTTACTAGTCCCAAGCATTGTAGATCTACTGAGAAGGATCTGAGATTCAAAAAACCTGTTTTGTTAAATTCACAATTTAAAAATAATCAAATGTTTGGATTACTAGATACAGTGAAGTTGTGCACTGACAGGAAGAAAAACATGGATATTTAGGGCAGATCTACCTTAGAAAACTGCTTTCCCTTCAAATAAAAACTATATCCACCCCAATGTATTGACTTGGATAGCACAGACCCTGACAGCAGCCACACAGAGTCCCCTCAGCCTTTGCTCAATCCTCATCAAAGTTATGTGACCAATTGGCTGCATTAAGCAGCATCAGCAACACAACCATTTTACTGTAGAATTACAAACCTGGTTTTCAAGAGAAAACAGCTCCGTAATTGCCAATATTTTCAGTTAACTGTCAATAAAATCACTATCACCTCAAATCATTCGACGTGATATGTTTTTAAAATGTCAAACTTAATATAGATTCTATTGAAAAACATTATTTTCATTGTAAAATCTCCTTGAACACTTTCTCTGCCCAGCTAAAAAAAAAAAAAAAAGAAAACCTGGAGTTTAAGAGGACTGTGTTATATCAGTTACACTCAGTAATGAAGTACATGTTGTGTTGGTTAAATTCCAACTCACCTCCCATGCCGTATATATTTTGAATTTTCCACATATTGAAATAGCAGGGGAAATAGTTATTTTGACAAGCAATATCCTAATGCTTTATTTTATTTATATAATGCCCTGATAATTCAAGAGACAACTATTCTGAAGTAATTCCTATATATACACTTCCCACGGGATTTAATTACACAGTTATTTTATAGCTTTCAAAAAAATCCATTTTAATAAAGTTCAGACTACATTTAATCAAGTATCTCAGATAGCAAATTATGGATATTAATAATATACAAACATATTAAATATAGATCAGGTCAAATAATCATTCATTTCTATCTAAAAAGAGGGGGTTTTTAAATTAAAATAGAAAAAATATTTTCAGTCATTTAAAAGGCATATGTGCTAATAAGTGCTATTCATCATTGACTGAGAACTGATGCTTTGTGCCTCACTGAATGGTGTCATTTCAGGAAGATACAGCTTTATTTAAAAACAAAAACAAAAACAACCCAACGAAACAAAAACAAACCAAAAAAACCAGAGAAGGTGTGTTTTGGGGGACATCCAATACTGTTTAATAAGTTCACCATAGAATCTTCCCCGTCACAAACCTCAAAAAAAAGGTATTTACACGAACATGCAAAATTTACTATGTGCAGAAACAGCTGGGGTTCCTTTGAAATCATCCCATTTTCACAGATCGCTTTTGAATGAGAAACCACATTATCTGTATCAAAACTCAATATATCTGTAGTTCACAATAATTTTTACTTGTCTTGCTCACAAGTGGAGCTTCCATTACAGAGTATTTAAAGTCTAGCAGCACATAACAAAATACTAGTTCTATGTATTGAAATCAATGTCTGTAACTAAATCATAATTCTCTTTACAACAGAACTCTATTCTCTCTAAACTTCAGCCAGCCAAACCTCATTTGTGCTGATAATCAGTTAAGGAAAATGAACTAATTCTACTTCCTCTCTAATAAAATACTGCAGAAGAATCTCGCTCGATGCTCACTACAGTGGTACCATGAATGATTCAGGGAAAGGGTTTCATTAAGTCTTTTTACTAGAATATATTTCAGTGCTTCTACCAGAAAAGGGTGTCTGTTCTATCCTTGGTAGAAACCACAGGAGAAAGATGAAGCTGTACAAAGAAGTTCAGAAATACATCTCTAGATGTAGCAATCAAAGAGTCTATCAGCATAGATTGATTGATCTCACCCTAAATTGAAAACTAATAAAAAGAACCTACTTGCTTATGAAACAACTGAAAACTGATGGCTTGATACAGCCAAAACTAATTTTTTTTTAATGAAAGGTTTTGATTAAGGGCACAGCAATACTGCTCTAAGTACTGCTATCAGTCCTTCTATTCAGTTATTTCCCTTCTCTCCTGTGCCTACACCTGACAAACTGCCCCTGTCTAAGATGCTGATATGGTCTGTGATCAGCAAGGATCGGGGGTATGTCAGAAACTCTTTGGCTTTTCCAGCACAAAGGACCAGTAATGACACATAACACTTTGATAAACCATTTTTAAGGGTGACCTGTATCTCATATAGTAACCAAGATCTCTTCAAAAAGACCAAAAAATTAAAATGACCCTGAGAGCATTGATTTCTCAAATGTGTACATATCCTAAAGCTGACCAGTGTTTGTGTTTCATGAAAGCAAACATAATAATATATGTCAAATTCTTTGTCCTACATACAGAGCCCATGAAAAACTGTACTAGCAACATTTGTTTTCTGGAAGATGCTCACCTTGAAAATGTTTTGTCCTCCATAAAGTTTTGTAGGAGCGTTTTGCTGCAAATTTTTTTTTTTTTTTTTTAAATCTCCCCTAAATATTTCCCTTCCACAAAGGAAATATCACTTTCCTCCCTTTTACTCCATAGTTAATTGTCCAAGGCTGACTTCAGGAGCAGTAGTCAGCAATAATAATAGTGATGTAGAGGGTTGTTACTGCACCATAGCATATATTGAATTTAATCAGTTGCAATAGAGCAGTATATAGTAGAATTTTTTAAAAGAACTCCCTGAAATATCTGGTTTTGTCAGTCAGAACTCAGTTGAAGGATTTTTTTCTGATGACAGCAGGATGAGTACCCAGAAAAGCCATCAATTATTTTCTTTTTCTTCTAGGAAGTTAACAACTTATCTTTAACCAAACCAGTAGCAAGGGCCAACCAACTTCATACTCCTCTGGAAATCTCTGTTATTTATCCCCCCTGCCTGTAGAAAATATTCTGACTTTCAAAAAGTGAAGTTGGGGTTTGGGTTAGAAGGAGAGAGAGGATTCAGCACTGTCACCTTTGAGATTTAGAAAAATATTAAGATATCTATTTAATTCTTTAAAAAAAATCTTTAGGAGTTAACTTTATGGTGCAAAGTCTGTAAAGAAAGATTTAACAAACTTCAAAGAGGGACAACTGCCTAAGGAGAAGACTCCAACTTCACTGTCTCCTTCAAGAGAGACACCATGGAACAAGAAAGGCATCAAAACTGAATGGATCAGAGACCGAATCCACAAAAAGACAAGATCTTTAATGCTTATGTCGCCACCCAATTGTTTGATGCCCAGTTCCTAAAGCAGAACTCCCTTTTCCAGAACAACTACTACCACTACTAGCCCACACAGCACGCAGGTTGCAGTTAAATGCCATGGGACAACACAGCTGGAGACCTTCTTAGCTGCCTGTGCTCCCATCGAGATGTGTTTTGGATGACTGGGAGCTGCAGATCAAAGCCATTTACTGACTGAGGTGTGCACCCAACTTCTCTGGGCAGAAACGGCTGCCTCAGAATACTCCCTGGGCAAGTGGGACACACAGGACATCAGCAGGACAGGACCTGCAAAATACCTGGAATTTGACTGCAGGTATTGTGAATATTGAAGATGCAAAGGTCAGGCACACAAGGTCTGGCCAGAACAAGGTACGGAAGTTCATTAATAAGGAATAGAAAAAACAATTCTGCTAAAGCAATTCACAGATACTCTCTTATACATGGCAATTTATGATTTGTGAAATTAATTACGGCTCCCATGAACAATGACAGTTTATAATCCAACCCCAGCAACACGAAAGAACAGAATAATTATATTAATGGTTAACAGAGTTAGTGACCATGATAATCAAGCTGGATGTATTTATGTTTTGTGGAGACCCTGGCATTTTATCTGGACAGAAAGAACAGACTGTAGAATTTGCTTCATGTAGGTTAGGAAAGACAAATGGCTGATAGAACCATATATTGAAAAGAAGTTGGTCTCCACTGTCAGCAGCCTCCTACAAGTTTTTTCTGGAGTCTAAAGACTCTATTGGCTGTCTTACAAGAAATTCTCCAATCTTCCTTTTCATTTTCTCAAAGCAGCAATGCCAGCAGAAGGTGTAACTGCAAACACCTCTCCCACTAGACTGGTGTTTTGTAAGAGTTGTTCATTCTCATTTCTGGCTTATGTTACTCAGCCTCCCTAACTCCTAACTGAGTTCTAGTCCTGGCCCCAGAGGAGCATTCCCAAGTGCCTTCACTGCACACCCTCAAGATACAATGCAGCACAGACCCATCACTTCCCACCTGGGATTAAAAAGCCAACCTCCAACTCTAAGTCTTTGCAACATATTCTGATCCTGTCTGAGACTAAGATTAAGACAGAGAGGTGCAATTCTGCTTTAAAGCTAGCCCTAGGCAAGATGTAAAGCCAGCCCAACCCACAAGGCCCTTTGCCTCCTCCTTTCTAAAAACAAGCTGAGAAATCAACTTTGCTGGATAGCAAAATTCAGACTCAATAATAAAGCAATTTCATGGCAGTCACGTCCCATCCTCTCAGTAAGTCTTTCATAGGGCACAGTCTGTGCATGTTTCTCTTTTTCCTGTATGAGTAAACATTAGCATCACCTCAGTCCAAACTCAGTACCTAACTAATTAAAGGCCGAATAAGTGTCTTCAGCTTCTATTTAGCTTTAAATCTTTACGGGTCTATTTCAGACCTAAAGAACTTGCAAACTCATCTATTCTTTTCAGTTGTGCTATTTTATTTTAATAAAAACAGCACGTAGAAGTATTACCTTAACTGCACATCCCTAGACAACTGGGATTACAGCAACACTTAGCACCAAAAATTACTAGCATTTTATACAAAGAGGTTTGCTTTACAAGAAATGCATCCTGAGCACAGGAATTCAAAACAGGCATTTCATCTGTGAAAGGCTTGGGCAGCCCGCTCTGCTCCACTGCTTCACTGACACAATGTGCACTGAGCAAAATAGGTTATTCAAATGCCCAATCACTGAATGGCATGGTCGTGCCACTGGAGGAACAATTTTTAACACCAAGATGTTTTGATTTGCTTGTTTTGAAAGAAAATCCAGCACCATGTATTTTTCAAATAGGAAATCAAAAAGACATTACTTAATTAAATCTATATCCAGCATGCATCCCATCATAAACCAGCTGGGCACAAGAGCCCGGGACACTGCTTGCATTCCTACAGCCAAGAGTGTTTGAACACTTGTAAAAAATACCTGCTTTGCTCTGCACTTTGCATTTTTGAAGGTAGCCTGGAGAGGAGGTAACGGCTATAAAAAACCTTAGAGAAGCCCTTGGTGAGAGGATTCTGCTCTCTTGAACTTGCCAAACCAAAAGACATACTTACAACATACTTACACATGAACATACAGCTAGCTATGGAAGTTCCTAACTTGGAAGCCAAAACCAAAATTACTTTATTCTCATGAAAGAGAAACTCATGCCCAAACTGTTCCCTGGTTTTCAGACAATTAGTACTAAACTCAGAATGATAAAAGGTGCATTTCATGGGAACAGAACACCTAAGAAAATTGCAGGTACAGTTTTTAATGCATGTCCTGGCAAAAGACATCCTGCTAACATAGAGTTTTACACTGCAATATCAATACTGCAGTGCTCTCCAGGTTTCACACATTCACAAAGGGCCCACAATGAAGTCCCAATGTACAAAGCTCTCTGCAAGGTGCTTTGCAGCAGCTCCCTCAGCCAGTACCTCATTCTCAGTTCTTCTCTGAGAGCTCTGCCTTCTAGGAATGACACAGGACATTCGAACTCTACTTCTCTATCTTTATAAAGTTGGACAATTTCCTGAATAAAGAGTAACATTTAGAAGTAACAATGCTTACAAAAATTTCATTTACAGAGAGCCTGCAACTCTGAAAGATCCCAGGGATCCTCATGAACTTTACATATCATATACTGAATATACCAAAGCAGACAAAGGGAGCCTACTGCAGAACAAAACAACAAAAATAAAATTTTTTTTAATCAACAAAAAGGCCAAGAGTGACATAAAATATTTCCAAACCCTGTATTTTACTTTTTTTCAAATTCTAGATCTCAAATGTTTCAAGTGCCTTCTGAGAGTTTAAGCCATTAGAGTGCATTTGGGTCATGTTCTGAAGCTTTGATATTAGACATATTGTTTAAATGAAAGCTGCAATTTAAGCAGAAATGATCGATGCCAGAAACATGAACTAAAGGAAAAAAGTATCTCAAATCCTTGAAAGATATGGCAATAATTACTACATGTAGAGCAGAAAATTAGTACATTTAAAACATATATTTAATCTTGAAGTGGGAGTTTTATTTTATTGTTCTCCTTAGAAACCTAATGATCCAGCTGTTTGAGAACCAGCTGAGGGCACGAACCTGTCCTTCCAGAGGCAAGCTACAATTTTCTGGCAGTTCAATAAGAGAGGCAGTTGCTAAACCCACCAATATCTACATGACAGATTTTGCTGGAGTTCTCCTTGAAACATCACAGGTAACGGAGCAACATGCACTGGGCATGTCAAAGGTTTCTCTTAAACTGAAAACTCAAGGACTGGACTCAACACAAATGTCAAAACCACCTCAGATCAAATACAACCAAATATGTAAAACTAATGGTAGAATGTGAACAAATGATAGAAATAGGAAAACAAAAGGTAATAAAAACTGGGGAAAACCAAAATGCTGTTCCTGTAGTATTTTAAGCCACTAAATATTATACTTTTTAACTTCACTTTAGGAAACCACCAACCACCATAGTCACCAGAATTAGAAGGTTTCTACTCTTGATCAGGAAAAGACAGTTCTTCAATAGCATAAGAGGGTTTTTATTAAATCTCCAGCAACTAGAACCTCTTTTTGTTTATTTGTTTTGGGTTTTGCGTATGCATGTCTTTGATAAAGTTCTAATCAAGTGAATTCATTATATATTACATTGCTGTCAATTCTTCCCCTGTTGGAAAGCAGCAAGAGGAGCTCTGATTGGAAATAATTGGGAAAAGATTTCCTCTGCTATCAGCAAACATAGCTGCAGTGAAATCAATGGAATGGTGAATTTGACTCATAACCCAGGATATTTTTACCTGCCTTTCCATCTGGTAAGAGGAATTTTGTACCATTCTGTGGAGGGAAATTATACAGAAGAGTACTGCAGGATATTTCAAAATCTTATTCTTATGTAAAACAGACTATCAATAAGTGCTTATTTTTCATGCACAGATCCTTACATTATTAAAGAGCTATTTAAAGCTTACATACAGGAAAGATTTTTACCATATAAATAGGGTATATTTTTATAAATAAAATAGCATTTCTTCCACTTTTTCAGATGAAGTATGTCTAAGAAATTAATGGTCTCAACATTTATTAGAATTAAAATGACCAAAACATGACTTTTTCATTCCAGAATACTCTAGATCTATACATTTAATAATCTTGAATTTATCCTTCTCACAACTACATAAAATATATTAAGAAATATGAGATTAAAAATAAGAAATTTTTTTCCCCCAGAATTTTATTTCCAGCTAGTAGCTCTTCATTACAGAAGTTTTAAAGTCTAATTTTAGCCCAGTTCTCACATGGTGATGACAAAAGCTACAGAACCATCACCAGGTAAAGGCTTTCCCTTGGAAGAGCCCAGACATACTGAAACTTCACCAAGAATTATTTAATACTCACTTAATTCCATCACTTTTCTATTCTTCCTTGCATCTAGCAAAATTTCTCTCATTTAATATCAAAATTTGAACTTTGAAACATTGTCTTCATGTATTCTGCATATTTCCACTGGCCTATTCCCTGAAAAGTTCCCTGTGTGTAATCCTACATATGGATACACTGAATCATACAGAAATTTTAAAACCTCTGCAGACAGAACTCTATGAAAAAATAAAATGAGCAGCTAGTAAATCAAATATTAGAGAAAATTAAATAAAACTATCTTGAAGCAATAGTTTTCCCCTAAAAATATAGTTTAAGTCGCTATGATTTTCCTGTTACTATCAATCCTTTTCAAAATCAAGGGAAAAAACAACAATCTAAGTATTTTTATTTGTATCTGTTATAAATATTTTCCAGTCTAGTTACTTTGAATAATCAAACCATTCTAATCACTTCCTCCTGATTAGGTCATTACTAAAGGTATTTACCAACTCGAATGATCTATTTAAGAGAAACAAAAATATGAACTTCTGAAAAAGACACGATCATGTGTAATTAAAGAAACATTGTGAATCAGAATGAAAATGTGTGCTCCAAGCTGCTTTACTACTCTAATTTTGATTTACACTGGCACTGTGCTTCGTGCCATCCGACAGCACAACTCTGACATTAATGCAACTAAGAGATGCATATACTACCAAAAAATAAAAATAAATTTAAAATGAAATAAAAAGATCCCCCATAAAAGCACAAAGTTGTTAAGGAAGGGAAAAGGAAAGGAAAAAGAAAAAAGTAGTGTAAACTTTCCTTGATTTCCTAAAACCTCTGCCCACAAGGCAAGGTGTGCACACAACACACAGCCCCGCAGCAATGGCTTTTTAACCAACAGGATTTTTGACAGAAAGATTAAGCAACCCGTTCAAACCGGTTCTGCCCAGCTCCAACCAGTTCAAACTGGTTCTGACCAGTTCTGACTGCTTCCGATGGATTCCAAACAGTTCCAACTGGATCCAACTGGTTCCGACCAGATCAGATGGGTTCTGAATGGTTCTGACCATTTCCAACCAGTTCAAGCCAATTCTGACCAGTTCAAAACGGTTCACACTGGTTCCGACTGATTCAAACCAGTTCCAAATGGTTCAAACTGGTTTAAACGAGTTCCAACCGGTTCCGACTGGTTCCAACAGGTTCAAAACTGTTCCAACCAGTTCCGACCAGTTCGAAACTGTTCCAACTGGCTCAAACTGGTTCAAACTGGTTCCCCTTGTCCTGAGCACTTCTTTTGTTATGCTCTATCTGAAGGTGCAAACTCTTCCTCTAAACACAAGAAGATTTTCCAGCACAAAACAAGAGACACCAGTCGTCCTTTCCATGACAGATCTACACATTCCTCTGGTCTGGATTTAATGATGTGGGGAAATGTCTAAAAGACCTCAGTAAGGTTCCAAAACTCTAAAAACTGACTCACTGTAGATTCTGGTCAAGATATGTGACAAACGTAATGAATATAATTATCAACTTTGCATTTATTTTTTACTTACACTAATTTCTTTTAAAAACTAGGAAAAAGGAAGACAACTACAGGTCGTTTTCTGTTGTGGTGTGTTAAATCTGTCACTGCTGCATCGTTCTCTGCCCTTTGGTGTGTCTTATGGTTTTGCCTTAGTTCTCCCCCTAAGTTTATGCAATGGTTTATCTCCTGGTTTGGGTACACCCTTTTATGTTAATTCCCTTTGTCAGTTATGTTAATTACCCTGTCCCTGTTCTGGAAAGTCCCTTGGAAAGTCCCTTCTCCTTCGACGTCCCATTGGCTCAGGCTCCCTTTCTCCTCCCCTCTCCCTTCCCGGTTGGTTCTCCCCATATCACCCCATTTATGTACCACCCCTGGACCTTCACCCCATTGGACCCTGATGTTCTCTCCTACCCTTTCTACCCCCGTATAAAACCAGATGTACGAGCTATCCTCTTGGTTCTCTGTCGCTGGACTCCTTCGTGTACGGATCGCCATTAAACGTCTCGGAACCCCAAACAGAGAACCCCTCCCGCCTCGTTGTCTCCGTTGGCCCGCCTGGATCGTGTGTTGGTTTGGCTGCCTGCGAACACCTCGCAGGGGGTTACCCGGGGTGCGCAGGGATTTGCGAATCCCACTGAAGCGACTCTCAGGGGACGCTCTCAGGAAAGATCGCAGCTCCTGAGTTTCCCACCCCTCACCGACCAGACCCTTCTCAGAAGGCACACAGCGACAGTTTTCCAGTTTGTTCTCATAGTAGATTTTTTTTCAATCTGTAGTGTCTTCAAAACATTATTAATATTTGTGATGTCATTCTTTAACAAAAGTCTAAGTAACAGCAAAATTTCCTGTGAAATATAGGGAACACTATATATCCACCACTAAAATGTTGGCAGGTCAATCACAAACCCCAAAAACAAAAAATTAAAAAAAAAACAAACCAAACCTAAACCAAAACAAACAAAAAAAAACCAACCAGGGAAAAAAGTGATTAGTCATTAGTCATAAATAAACTGCAATAACTTTGGTCTGTATTTAATAGTACTCACAGTTGACACTGGTCTCCTTTGATTCCCTTGGTTGTGCAGAAACATTTTCCTGTTTGCATGTGACATATATTTGCATGTCCACTGCACGTGCAAGCTGTAAAATCAAAAAGAAAAAGGGAGATTTCTTCACCCATATTTTATTTTATAAATAATTTTCATATATTTAATATTTCATCATAAACACATTTCCTGCAAGCTGTATTACAATATATATCTGTTAGTACTTTAATTATAAGTGGTTCTTGCAGAAAACTTCACTAGCACACTGTTTAGCTTCTTTTCTTCAGAGTTCAAAACTATTCATGTGACATTAGAGGCTCTCCTCCACACCTTAAATAACAGCAGTTTAAGAATAGCCATAAAACTCTACCATTTCAACACACATTACAGATTATTAATAATACATCTTTTCTACACAGGGTGAAATCCTGACGGATGACAAAATTAATGACAAAATTCATTTAGCTTCACATGTCTAATTAGAGTATTATTGCAGATGTTTGGTAAAACATCTAATATAATTGGAGCTCTTGCTTTTGACAGAAGTGAACAAAAAGAAATCTTTGAAACCATTTGAGCAAAGGCAGAGTTATTACTACAGTTTTGTCCACAAGAAGCATTTTCTAGAAGCAAGAAAGTGGCCTTTTTAAAAGCTCCTGAAATTTGAACTGAAGGAGAACAACAGGATCATCACCATTACATTTTAAGCTCAATGACTAAAGAAATTCTCTCCACAGTGGTCTGCTCACTGCCACTCCTGCTGCCTGACAGATCCTGATCTCAAAACATGCCTTCATATTCCCAGTTCTTTAGCTGTCTTTTTGCTTTTCCTTTCCGTCTTTATCTGAATTACTACCTTGTTTAGGTGGCCATCTTTTAGTCCTAACCAAGAGTACAAAACTTCCTAGTGTCTCCCTGGTAATGTGTTAAAACACCCCCAAATCCAACTGGAATAATCACCTGCTAATATTCACACTACACTGAAAGACTTTCTGTAATACAAACTCTGACCCTACCATGATGATAATATGTTTTCACTTCAGTTTTCACTCTGACTAAAAGATTTAATGTATGGGGTCGTGCTTGGGAACACATATGGTACTAGTGGTGACCTGTAGAAGATAAAAGTTTATTCTCCACTTTATAATCCAATATTGAATTTCTATCACAGATTGAGTTTTAAAGTTCCATTCTACTGATAAGGAATAAGACACAACGAATCCTTCTCTGACTGTGTCCCATTCCATACACACTCTCAGCTCTCTGCCACAGCCTAAGACAAATTGAGAATAAAGTACTAGACAGAGTAGAAACCCAATTAAATGTAAGATAATATTGACAGGATATGTCCATTTCAGGACTTCAACAGTTTGTTCAGCCTTCAGAACTCATTAAATAGCCCTCTGAAGCTGAAGGAGGAATTCTTACTGAGGAGGTGCAAGGCATTCCAACTGTCTGCAAGAAACACCAGAAATTCCTCTGCAGCACATGGAGTGTGTGACACTTTTCTCTGCTTCATAACACAACACTTCTGAAAAATACCTGCAGTTACCAGAGTCCTACATTTGGTAATTTTGCTATCATCTTGACACTCTACAATAAATGTTCATTGAAGTGCTGCTACTATATCACCAGTTCTGTTTTCCTAAATCCATTCATGTTTTCCACTCTACATTTACGGAATGATTATGAAGGCACTTTAAGCTGGAAAAGCCTCTTCTCAAAAGTTAATTGTGTAAGTCTTTGCTATACTTTCAGTGAAAATTAAAGGAATATATTCTTAACAGCTTATACTGCTTATAGTTAATTGCTCTTAACAGTGATGTACCGTTACAAGACAGCACAAAAGTGATAAAGGATCTAAAAGGGTGAATCCTAAATCATATTCCAAAAACTGTAATATTTTGACAAATATAAAAGCTATTGCCAACTAACTGTAATTGATTGCTCCCACAATTATTGCTCACTTAATAGGAAGTAGACCACAAACATGAAAGTAGAAAACACGAATGGATTTAGGAAAACAGAACTGATTATATAGTAACAGCACTTCAATGAACATTTATTACTCTTCATTGAACTATTTCCTGGTAATCTCACTGTTCCCTGGAAAATACCACAAAAAAAGTCACCTTTACATTGACACTTTTTAAATCTCATCCAGAAAAAATTTGTTTCACAGCAATGAAAGCACATTTCAATTAATCTCAAGCTTGCAAGTGTGTGATGAAAAATGGACTCCTACCAATCTGTGGATTTCTTTGTGGGGAGTGGCCCCCCAAAAATTCATGTAAATCATCACTGCTGTTACTGAAGCAAATGTGATCAAACATGCAATAGCAGAAGGATCATATTGGAGTACATTTGGAAGAAGATTTACATTCTCCCATTAGCTCAATATTTCCCTACTCCTTTTTACATATTTTCTTTAATACGTTCTATTTGTTTCCCTCTGCTCAACCACTCTCAGTGAATGGTTTTTCTTCAGATAATACTGGAAGTCAACAGCTAAAACTGCAGCTAAGGTAGGATTTTTTCCCAGCCTAATGCTACTGGAAATATACCAAATCTTGGAACGAGTTTTTAAAGCAAATTTTGTACCAATCATTGATAAATGGCAGAAGTCAGGGAAAGAGATGCAATTTATCTTTTCTGTATTTTTCTGAGGTCACACACTTCAATTTCTTCACTGAAAGGGTTGTCAAGCACTGGCAGAGGCTGCCCAGGGAAGTGGTGGATTCACTGTTCCTGGAGGGGTTTAAAAGATGTGTGGATGCGGCACTGGGGGACTTGGCAGTGCTGGGTTAATGGCTGGGCTCGATGCACTTCAAGGTCTTTCTTAAATTAAATGATTCCATGATCCTTAGATAGAAGTAGTGAGTTCAACCCAACTTCAAGAGTCTTCCCACACTACTCTGTGCATTCATCACCAACTGGAGTTTATAGTATGCACACACGCTTTCGTTTAAACAATTATTTTAAATACTTAATTAACATGCTTTTATCAATAATTAAATATTTGAAATAAATAATCTGTGGCTCACAATAAAAAACCTGCTTAAAATATAGAATTCAAATCTATTTTTCTTATGTTATTTTTTACATATTAAGTGAAATTATGACATTAGAGTTTAAAAAACAAGGAAAAAAAACCACCTTAGCAATATCTACTCTATTTTTAGGGAAATAGTAGCTCACAATACTCTTTTGTACAACATGCAGATTCTAAGTGGAACAGAAAGATTATATGAAAACAATGTAATCCAGTAGAGCAAATCCATGCTGCAAAATCACAACCCTATAGAATTTATTAAATAATAAATCCACAGTATGATTGATTCTGAGTTGCCAGCTCAGCATATAAATGTTCTTGCTGATGCTAACAACAAAAGAATACCCATCACTATTTCCATGAAGTGTGCATTTTAACAATTGAATTTTAAAACTCTTACTGCTTAGCCCCCATCTCCCACATGCAGCTGCAGGAGCAGTTTTTCTCTCCAGTGGAGCTCACTACAAATGGTGCTTTAACTTACTATGTTTGCTTACATGGAAGATTCCTAAACCAGAGCTGCACAGGGATAATTACTTTTAAGACACCTTGCTGATGTTTTTTAAAAGGAAAGCTATGACAACGCCATTAAATATTGAGGTGAACTACTTTGCTAATTTTGCTACTATGCAAGGCATAAGTTCTACCAAAAAAAAGGAAATACAGTCTTCCTTATGCAACGCGGCTAAGTAAGGAATAGCAAGTATAAACTTAAACTAGATTCAACATTTTAATGTTCAGTTTCACTGTAAACATTCACCTATGTAATCCATTAGTCCGCTCATATAAGAACTGCCCTACAGAGACCATTTTCTACATTAGTTGTATTGCAAAACTGTCCAGTCACTTAATTTTCTAGAAATATGTATTTAGCTAGAAGCCCCTGATACTCCCTTAACATTCAGAACTGCTTTTATAGGAAATACATGCACTCAACCTTTGAGACAGGCAATGTAGAAGCAAATAGATGTGCCCAATAACATTTTTATGATATCACCAATTGAGTAGTAATAAAATTAAGCTAAAAAACTGCTGTGAAACAATGACTAATAAAATAAGAGTACCAAAAAAAAAACCAAACCCAAACCAAAAAACCAAACCAAAAAACCAAAAGAAAGGAAAAAGACACCAGCAGAAAGGACTGCTGTACATGCAGAAATAGAACTGTCATTTCACAGTGACATAATTAACCTTCATAATGAATCAGTCTTATTTAACACATATATAACTAATTTTATTTTCATCTTTCTTGTTTTATCTTGTGAGTTATCTTTCTTTGGTCTCAAATCAATTTATTTTTTATAGCAGCACAATAGCACAGAAAAGAAAAAACACATTTGCACTAACAGTACTAAGGACTGTGAGACAGAGAGAAGAGGTAAACAGAATAGACAAATATTTTGGATCTAGGTAACTCAGATATGGAAATTAAAGCCATAGCAAAACACCGACAATTTCACTCAACCATGAACTTGGCCTACTGAGATCATGTGACTACTCATAAGGCAATTACTTTTTACTGAAAAGTAGCAATCAAATCATCTGGAAATCACAAGTGTCATTTCCTCAGCTTTCTGGACTGTACATACATTCCAGAAGTAGGACGTTTATCCTAATAGACCCAGAAACAACAAATAGGCTGATTTTTTAAGTTTCAGAAATCAAAATTTAATTTGATTACTCCAAAAGGCAACCTTCATCATTTAAAGGCTTGTATTTGTTCTTTAACCACTTTTACTCTGATAAAATATCTCTGCAGTGTTTCTATTTCATTATTCCTTCCGCTTAAAGCATTCATCCTGAAAAGTGAACTGATTTTTTTTGTTTATTTGTAATAAATACCTCTCAAGCAATCATACTAAAGCGGTCTTTAATCATCAGCAACTAGCAGTAGAAAGACAGCTTGGAAAACCATAATTTTGTTTTATATAAGTAGATAATGAAAATGCAGCACACAAGATTAGCACTGAAAGACAGGATATTTTTTTCTTGTTAGGAACTGAACAGGATCCTAAACAATTAACAGGAGTCACACTGTGCCTGAATCTCTTATGCCAATACTGAACCATGGTACAGAAGTTTTATAGCTTGCCCTTGGAATAAGGCGCATAGGGGAGAGTATTTTCTATCAAAAATCATGCTGAAGCAAAACATTGCCAGGTGAACTCATGAAATACAGTAGCAGCAATTTCATTTTTTCCACGTTAGTCTGTGTGAAAACTGAAACTTTTTATACTAACTTAGAACATAGAAAACTGAAAAATTCCAGGTGGAAACATTATTAAGAACACTTTATTTGGAGATAAGTTTAACATGTCACACTTAGCAGTTTCCTTTTCATTCTTTTCACTCATTCATTCTAAATATAATACAATATGATACTATGAAATAAATAGCCTATAAATTTTACAGTGGGTTAAGCTGCAGGTTTTGAGACTTCAACTCAAAAACTGAACTCTATATCTCATGTATGGGACAGTTCTTTAAGTATGTACACATTTAAGGAGATCTTTCACAAGTACGAGATTTAAATATTATTCCTTAAATGACTCTTAATTTTCTCTGTTGTGAAGATATATCTCACATGAAAACACAAGATAAAATAAGAACTACTTTAAAAAAAAAATTTCAGATCTGACAGTCTAAAACTTTTACTAGATTTAGTAAAAACTAAAACAGTGGGGTTTGATGGTTCGTTATTTTTAAAGCAAAAATACAAAGTGAGGATTTTGGATGCCTTCA
The DNA here is from genome assembly GCA_013400975.1 of Atrichornis clamosus. Taxonomy (NCBI): domain Eukaryota; kingdom Metazoa; phylum Chordata; class Aves; order Passeriformes; family Menuridae; genus Atrichornis; species Atrichornis clamosus. Next base: position 276,910 of record WBMZ01012194.1, on the reverse strand, counting down.
TGTTTTAATGTCCAAACTGAGATGTTTTTAAGTAGACTTTTTCAGGCACTAAAAGACTTAATACATTTTTTTTTTAATTAAACTGTGTCTTTTTAAATTTTCTTGAGAAAGACAGCAGCTTCTCTACTCTTTTGAAAATTTTGGTCAAAAAAACCTCCTTTCATCAAAAGACTATTATTCTTCCCCCCACTCTCTCTAAAGAAAACATATAACTTCCTAAATTATAATCAAAAAATAAAAAATATTATTATATGGTAGTGTGAAAAGCAAAACAATTTAAAAGCATTCAGAAGTTATTCCCAGAAGCCCTAAATGAAAGAAAAAATTCCAATCTAAGGTGAAAAACATCTGCAGTCAACAACTGGTGATTGCAACTATTTGTGTGTATTTGGTCATTCAGAGTAAAAGCCCAAAGAAAAGAAATTACTTACACCATTTATCAGACAAAAACACCAAAATATAAAGAAGTCAGCAAATCATTTCCCTCTGTTAGCCATCAGGAGGTACAAAATATGACTGATTTTTAATGTATTCCATTGCAAGCGAAGCTTTTTTTTGTCCCCTGCAATAACGAATGTGGTCTGGCATTGTAAGGTATTGCACTTAGCACTCAGAAAATGAAGGCAGAATCAACTGCAATCAAACTGAAATGCCATTACAAGGTTTTTCGAGAGTCTTCATTCCATCAGTTGAGAAATGAGTTTCATGATGCCTCTAAATCTATTTTCTCACCAGCCAGAAGGGGGTTTCCAAGAGCCCTCAAGGAGAGGGATGACCATTTCAATGCAAAACACATGGATACAGGGAGATACAGAAATGGGAACCAAACAAAATGCCTGCTTTATCTATTGCATTTGGGACGAGAAGACTGGCTTTAGTCAAAGGCTTATTTGAGGATCAAGCAACAGTGATTTGAGAAAATGTCATCTTCAACTTAGAGCTGCCTGCCCTCAGCACCTTCAGAGCCAGACACAGTATCTGCGTGAGCTCTTGACATCTCCTTCAATACAAGGTAAAATATCTTTGTTTGTAAGAGGCTGACAAAATCAGCCCATTTCTAGACAGCTGAAAGTTTCTAAATCATACCCTGCCTATCTCCTCCAGAAACATCATTTGGAAACCAGTGGATTTACACATTTCATTAGGAAGGTGAACATACTGATATAAAGCTCAGACAGCACATCAGAAACACATTTCAGTATTCCTTACCACATAAAATAAATTTATAGCATGTAAACCTGAAAAAACCCCACAAAAATAAGAATGCAGAGCACTTCTTTCATCATTGTCAGAAATTGTGTTCCACAACAGGATGCAGCAGGACTTGATCACTAACATCAGTGAGAGTAATAGAATTGTCATTAATCCTTGCAAATAGATTAAATAAGCACAGAGATAAAGGAATATAATATAAATCAAACTGCTGTATATCTTCAATATCTGTAAAAGTAATAAGTGGTGATCAATTAAAGGATGCCTGAATTCTAAGTTCTCAGGATAAGATGCTGAATAAGAACAAAAAGCCTGCTACTTACACAGATTAAGATAGCACAAGTTGTTCCTATTCTTTTTACAATTTCAGATATCTTTGTTGCATAGTAGACCTTAGAAACAGTTTAAATTATTTTTTTATTTTTATTTTTAAAAAGCTACCTTGTTCCCAACTCCACTTGAGTAAATTAGAAGTAACTTTGCTGGATGGCAAAGTTACATTTATGCAAAGCAACAAAGTGTAGCCATCAGGCTTAACAAACAAAGCTGTAGTTGATAAAAGTGGTTAGAGGAGATTTAACTACACAATTACACCCTGATTGTGCAGGATGGAAAGAAAACTTTGTGAGGCAAGGAAAAAAAAAAGATCAGTGGTTCTCCACGATCAACTCTTCCAAAAGCAATCCTAAGCTGATTCTTGAACCAGAAAATCAGACCACACTGCAATGAGCACACACACTCTGGTTTAGGAAGTAAAATCAAATTTAGAGAATCAAGCAATAGCTTAAAACAATTGTACTTGACAGGAGGTTTATAAAAATCTTTTGTATGCAGTCAAGGAAAAAACATCAAAAATGTTAAACATGCTGAACAGACATACTGTCAAAACCTTATGAAACCCCAGAGCCACACAAATCATCTCTTTCTGGAGGTTAATCATGTTACATTCAACAGTTTCTTCTTCTTTGTTTCTCATAAAATTATGGACATCTGAATGTCTATTGACACTTGACAATGACACTTTCCTTGAAGTGTAACTCCAGGTCCTTCACTTAAGATTATTCTGAGTAAAAGTAGGTTATGGAATACAAATATATCCATTAAAAGTTTCCTAATTTAAGTTTGAGGGGTTTTTTTGAATTTACAATTAATTGTGCTAGAAATCATACTTCACAATACAGGTCTCATCTACCAAAAAAAAATCAAAAAGAAAATTCTATGTATACACAACAATTAACAGCATGTTGAGAAGTTTGCTTAGCACATTTTGCTTGGCAGTCAAAAATAATTGGCACAGTAATTTTTAAAGATGTCTTTCCCCAAGTTCCTCATCTAAGATTTTCCTACGGCAATCCACTGCCAGTTTAGTAGCAAAGGACTTATTTCAAATACATTCTGATTGAAGTGAACACCATGGCTAAGCCCAAGTACAGGCATTTTATTCACTCAGTGGTCAGACTATCCTGAACACTGTTCAATAAACAGCATTCATGAAAGGAAGGAAAATAAATTTTCAAATCACCTTTGGGGGAAAAGGTGATCCTAAAAGACTGTTTATTCTGACTATTCTAACAATCTCTGCAAAAAGCAATATGAAGCTTTTCTTGAAGAGCTTATTGTGTTACCATCCTTTTTCTTTGTATTTCATATGTACTAAGAAGCCCTTTCCCATCCACTGAAACCAAATTCAAGCATTTCCGTTAATAGTAAGTGTTTTTTATTCTATGATAAGATATTTTATTAAAAAATCCAACAAATGGATGTAATCTCTATTTAATACCGAAAGGAAAAAAAATAAACTATGGAAAACAAACCAAAACACCACTACTAGTGCAAAATAGGATTTCTTAACAGTCCTCTCATTCGTCAAAACCTTTGGTTGCTTTATTTGTGTAGCATAAGCAAAATCACGTTTTCTGTTGGAATTTAGCATGTAAGCTTTTCTTTATCTGAATAATCTTTAATTACAGCTTCTTATCACAGTGTTTTGCTGTGAACTTGTGACCCACTGTTTCTTACAAACCAAGCATTCCATACTCCTTTTTCCACAGATCTCCAACATTTATCTATTTTTATATTAAATGTCTTTATTCATATAGATTCCTGTGGTCTGTGTCATAAGCATCCAATACACTGAATATCCTTTTTTTCCCATGAATAACCTCAAAGTGCCTGGACAAGAAGATGTTTTTTATTTTTTAACCATATAGACTTAGTCACTGTGAAAGAAAAGACTTCTAGAACACAATGTTTAACCTAATATAACATTTCCTCTAAATTTTAGGCCTCTAATGATAGAATGCCCAATGCATGATATTGCATCAATGAAATCCATAAATAAAATTTACATGACATTCAAGACATTAAAACAGTTAAACAGAAAAACTACATAAAACCTCTGTACCCCAAGCTGCCATTTCATTTTCTAAGAGAGTTAAAACTCCCATCAACTCACATTCATTCCTAATTCTACTTTAGGAAGATGCAGAAGAAAATGCTTTTGCTGCTGTTTATACTGCTAGTTGAGGGTATTGTATTCCTTTATGCTTCCTGTTAGTTTTTCCAGCAGATGACAGTTCAAAGCTCTTCATCCTCATTCTTAGCCCTACCTTAAACAGGACTCACAGTCCAAGAACATCAAATTTTGGACCAGAAACCTTTTTGAAACAGAAATATATTACAGAAGAAAAAGGATCAATTTTACAGGTTGGTAGAGGTTACGGGTTACAGGTTACAACTTTATCCATTTACCTCTTTTCTGATATGAAGTTAAGAACTGAGAATCACTATCATATTTTCTATTACAAACAAATCAACAAAACTCTACACAGTGATAGAGCTTGTTTTGGTTCTTCTCACTAGTTTCATAGCCCTGAGCTTTATGGTCAACACAGAAGAAAAACATCATGGCACAGGTAGAGTCAGGTTGAAATGTACTGGGACAAACATCTTGAAGAGGAAAATATCATTGCAGACAGGGGTGGAAATTGCCTTCTAAGTAGTTGGAGGTGATCCCACAAGAACTTTTGTGCTAAAGACTTCTAGTAGCAGCTGAACATATCCCCTTCCCCATTTTGAAAACATAAGAGAGAGGAATCCTTTTTAAAAATGCAGAAAATTGTGGGGGTTTAACTTCTCTTAATGGGTTTCTCTTTAAGTACTCTATACACGGTTTATTACAAAACTACAGCTGCAGTCCAGCTTGTTTTTAACTTACTTGACTTCTATGAGAAATTTTATATGGCTGTCAGACTCAACGGGAGGAAAGATTAATGGCTTGAGATCCAAAATTTAGATGTTCTATTTTTTCTGCCTTCTTCATGCAATCATTTTATATAGAAACGCATTATGATATATTAATTTGGACTGAACATCTGTCTTTTGTTTCTAAATAATATGTGATAAGAGCAAAGCATCAGGTCATTGCTCACTGAAGATTAATAGCTAAGAACAGCTCCTTTTGTGCTATTAAGACCAACTATTACTACATGCTAATAAAAGATGTTTCTGGACATGCATCACCACTTTGTGATCATAGCAGCAGAAAGTGTTAATGAAAATTAAAAAAAAAACTAAATGAGTACAGTAGTTAAACTAGCTCTATTTTTTACATTTTTCATAGAATAACTGAATTGTCCATACTGTGGAAAGCCAGTTTCCCATTCTTAAATTATCTGAAAGCAATGATAAAGGTCAGAATTGCTGCAAAATTTGTTTGTAAAGTTCTGAATCACAACAGAACTAGATTATTTCAGTTTACTAAAAATAAAAAGGTCTCTTGATGAAGTTTTAAATGCAAGATTTTATTTCTCCTTCTAAAGATCTTTCTCAGGCCAATAGCACCTGCCTAACCTAGACTGCTTAAACTAATGTCATATGTAACAGCATATGTCCTAATGCTGTTAGTCTCCAGCTGCTTTGAGACTAAAACTCAATTATAATGCCATTGTACTATGATATTTACTAAATAAAACTATTCTTAAGGAAACAATTAATTCCACTTTTAGGTTCACTGTCTCAAATACAGTCATAAAATACTTATATTCAGAATATTTAGGTAGATGCTTCTCCACCTGCCCTATGCAATCCCCAACCAGAGGTAATTGTAAAGCTACGCAGTGGCAGTGTTGAAGTGACAAATGAAGACTGCTGCTTTCTGTTCCCTCATTGCTTATATAACTTTCGGAAACCTTGAAAAATAAGTCTAAATGTAAATTGCCAGGTACCTTCACATCAACCTTACAGAAAACAGCATGCATTTGTTCAAAAACCTGAAGTGAATATTAAATTGTTTTCCTTGTCATAATATCGACTTTTTTTTTTTAATGAAAGATGGGTTGCTTTCTGTAGTGTGTGAAATCGTGTAATTTGCTGTACATACAATTTCATATGCAAATGCTGTGTGCATGTACATCTATCTGTACGTGTGTTTCTACAGTCTAAGAACGTGGCTGGGGAGCAGGAGCAAAACTCAAAGATGTTTCAGAAAAGAAGAGGCCTGTATCTGTATCAAAGAGCAGAATCAAACTGGAGGAGAGGAAGCAAAAGTCTTCCCTAAGAACAAGTGTGGGTTGTATGGAATCTGATTCAGCTTGGACACAGCAACAAGCTGTTGGATTGTCAAGAAAACTGGGAAAGAAGGACACCCACACTGAAATTATTTGGTAGCAAAAGGAGGATCTCTTTCCAATTTGTTCTCCTTAGCACACTTCTCCTATTTTTCCATAGCTGATTTTGTTCAAATTGATGCTTATGTTCTAAAAAATCAGACTACAAATTACTTAAAAGTAGTTGGGGGGTTCCTTAAATGTGCTGCCTACACCAAAACCCACTCTAACGCACACCTGCCCCTTGTAAATGAAACTGGATTCTTTTTTTTTTCCAAATATCTAACCAAATACTGCCCTTTGTGCTCTACAGGAACAGAGCTCTGTTTTGGATGGTGCCTATGGTAGTATTTCTTCTGGAGAGACAGTAAAGGAAACCAGAATCAGTTCCTCCACAGAGGGTCATGACAAGAACGTTCTGAAGGTTGCTACTGCTGAACAGGTAAAAATGACAGAAATAGTGCCAGAAAAAACAATCTGTAAATCTACCCAATGGGCATCTTTCAAAGTGAGATAGAACCTAAAATCCAAGGAGACCATTGTCAGTCTGCTGCCAGGATGAGTTTAACATCTTTCTCACGTCTCTCTTTCATAGACACTGTAATGACTTGTGCCACCCTTGGCATCTTCTCTTAAAACCCCACATCTCAGCTGTCACTTACTCAGCAGAATAATCACATTTTCTGAGCAGCAAGATTTTAACACCATGGAACATCCTCCTGTTACTTCAGAGATAACTTAGGTGTCAACATGTCACTAAGAAGTTTTAACTTTTATTCTTTTAACCAACACAAATAATCACAAATACATGTCTATGCAACTAATTTATGGCTGGGGTAAATTTCACCTAATCCTTCACCTAAGGTACCTGAAAGTAACTCTAACAGCCTAGTCTTTTATTGATACCTATCTGATCTATTCTTTTTAATCTCTTGAGGCACCTACTACAGGTACATGTCAGTTGGATGGCTCATGTGTAGATGCCAAAGTTTTTGTGGAATGCATTCAAGGAGCAGCACGTGTACATATATGCACATATGTGTATAAATACAGGTGCTCCACACATGGTGTACATTCACTAAAACATCTTCACTTCTGATAACAGATCTGGTAAAAAAATCAAGTGTTTCCAGTAAAAGATTAACTTCACATTTTCAAACCGAATGTGGGGGGAAGCTGCTGCCTTTGGTGTGATATCCAGTGTGTGATAGCAGAGAAGGGGACAGATCTATAAAGGCAATAAAAATAATGCAGCCTGTGTGACCAGAGACTTTTCCAGGATGGTCATCAGTGTCTCACACATTTTTTCTTCTAAGGCTGCTCAGAGAACAAGCAGTGCAAGCTAAATCATGATGTTCCTGCTGTGCTGGGACTCACAGTTTTCCTCCTACTGCAAAAGAAACAATAATGGCAGCACAATTCTGGGAAAACTGAATGCTGCTTGGGATGTTATCACTTTATTTTAAAAAATGACAATACAGCAAAATGCTTAAGTTATATTATTATTATTAAATGTATTAGACATTTATCGTGTATGTCATTAGTTACTGTAAAGAATTTTTTCCTGGCATCTCATAAATTGTAAAGATAATTTTTTTAAATACCATGCTTAAAGAAAATGACAAGATGATGATAAGAAACCAGAACAATTTTTTTTTACATTGACAACTAAGAAGATGATTAATAAGCTTGAAAATAATGCTAAAAAATGTTGCTAAGATGACACAAAATTGTTCCAAGCAATCTCCCATAGTTTTATCTTGGTACTTTATGTGCAGTCTGTAGTACACATACAACTCTATTTTTTCTAGAATTTTTATTTTAAAATTGCATATTTCCCAGACATGCAGCACAAGACAGAACAAGACCCTGAAGAGAACAAAACCACCAAGACAGCAAGCCAGCACTAGTTCACACCTACAGTCAAAACTGTTTTATCTCCAAAATCCATTAATCTTCAATGATGAATTTTCTGTTAGTGAATTTTGATATTCATGCCTTCAAATCCGTACCTCAAATGGGACTTGAGTAAAATTTAGAAAGAAATTAATCAAAGTGATTTGGAATATCTGCCTTCAAGCTCTTCAGCACTGAAAGGCTTCCCAGGTATCCCACACCTGGACAGCTTTGCCTGCTCAGGAACAGACAAGAGCCGTGATTCTGCCATCTAATCTCCACCGCCGTACAGAGAGTGACGGTGCCTTGTCCTGTTCACTGCACGGCGTGGTGACTCAGTCAGTTCTGGCGCAGGCTGCCAGCACTGCGTTTAGCACTCCGAGGGCAGCCCATGCATTTGCTGGGTCTGGAACTCCAAACCTGACTCCTCATGTTCAGAACTCACCTCTGCCTTCCCTCTTCTCTTCCTGCACATTGAGATAACTCTTAAAAGGATGCTGTAACTTTAGGTGGTAACTTGGGTGGTGCATTCACTTCATGCTTTTCTTTGCCAGACAGGGGTTTTAAGCATGTGCACAAGGTCTGGACTTACTAATTTGTGCACTACCATTTATTTCCAAGAAGGAATGCAAATCTTTTTGTACAACTAAAAAAATTTCATAATTTAAGGTAAGAAATTAATTTCATTTTCTATTATGGCTACCTATTTAACACCACAGACTACCTGAAACCGTTTTTAATTAGCAACAGCACAGATAACTAATAAATTACAGTCACAGAACTTCCTTTAACATACAATAAAAAACCTCTGCAAATTATTACTGATTTTTGTAGAGAATGCAGCAATGAATCAAATACAAAATAATTCAAACTATATATTTATACAATGAAATGTCAGAAAGAACTGAAGGAGCACATACATCTTTACTGCAAGCCACATCTTAGGACTACTGAATATAAAGTTAATTATTACACCAAGAATACAAACTCTAACTCTCATTCTCTGTACTGAAAAGAGACTTCAAGTGACAGAATTAAATGAATAATTGGTGTTAGGCATGGTTATTTTAAGAAGAACAGTAATTATTTATAAAAACTACCACAGTTCTGACGCAAAAAAACCAGAGGGTCAGTTACAGAGGAAACCTGCATAGAATGGAAAACTTTTTAACTGCACAGTAACAAAAATTCTACAGATTCAAATATAAGTAGTATGCAACTTACTAACTTAATAACCTTAGTAGCACGAAGGACTCATAATATGGTAAATATCCATAGCTGTTTGGCTGTACGTAGATCATTTTCCTGTGTAATTGGCACAATTTACTCAATACCTCCCTGCTTTCTAGATCTCAGACTCCAAGACTCTATTGAAAATTAGAACTGGAGAACAATGTGTGAAATCAGCTAGTTCCCTGCTCATTTCCAAAGCTTGAGATGTTTGAAAATTTAAAAACTATAGTGTAAGTGATAATGCAGATCTCAGAACATCTTTAGGTAATCTTTCACATTTTAACCAGTAGAATTCTTTCCTTGTATTCCACCTTAATCTTTCTTGTTCCAGCCTAATCCCATTACTTCCTCCTTAACCAAAATGGGAGTGTGGGGGAAGGCACTTTCTCATCATTCTCTCTTTTCAGCTTCCCTTCATGCATTTGGAAGCCTGTTATTATGCCTCCATCTTTTCTTTGTCCTTCTATGAGTTTTGTCACATTTACCAAGCCTGCATCATATCAGGATGCAAAGCAAGTCCTTAGATCTGTTTTAAAGCTATTGAAATGCCAGCAATTACAGTGAGTGAAAATCTAGAAAAGTCAATTTTTTATCCATTCTTTAATCACAACTATTCAAAACCTTTTGAAACATGAATTATATCTTTCTCCTATAACAACTGTTATTCATTCCATAGTAATTTGATAGCATAACACTATGCAATACCACTATAAATGTATCAGTTTTCTGATGACAGTTGTAAAGCCACCATCATAACCAAAGTAGAAAAAAAATAAGTTATATTTTTACAGAATTTCTCATCCCTGGACAAAGGTCAGAACAGAATTGATCACTCAGAGGTGGCCAGTCAGCTTCTTTCAGAGCTTTCTGAATTACCTCCTAGGAGTATAAACAGAAAGGATTTAGGAAACAATTGCTGTAGTTAAGGAAAGAAAAAGAAAAAGGTTTTCCAAGGACTGCAAGGCTTGCCATGCATCTCCTTCTCCTTCCTTTCAATATCAGGGATCTGAAAAAAAATGAAGGCTAATGCAGCCTATAAAAGAAAAGGAAGGTTTTCTAGAAATTCGTTTTAGTCTGTATCACCAACAGTCAAACTAAGCTGGAGCTCAGATTTTACCTGTAAGTACATATATCATGACTGCAGAAAACATAAATGTGTACTGAATTCATAAGTACTTTTGTCAGGACAGTGAGAAAAAGTTATTTTATGTCACGAGGATGTAAGGAAAATGATTTCCAGTTTTTCACCCTGAGCACACCACTTTCCCTCTCCACTGCAGAGATCGAGAACCACCTCTGTTCCCAGCTTTGACTGCTCTCCAATTCATAACCAAGTTATGCCCTTGTAACTATAGCAACTTGACAGATGAAGAATATTACAGTATTACAGATGTACTTTAAGAGTTATAGTCATTATCTTGTCATTCCTTTAAAAAGTTTTCAATCTGGATACTCAAAGAAATCACTGAGGAGCTCCAAGGAAAAAAATGCACCACGTGCTCCGGCAGCCACTGTTCCACAGGCTGAGTCTGAGTGGAAAAGGGAAGTCAGTGGGATCCAGCTGGAACTCGGCTGGCAGCAGCAAAGTGGCATGGTGGAACTACAAGGATGACTTGTGTAGGTAATTTTTTAGCTCCTCATAACTTTTTGTACTTTGTTTGGCTTTTTCACATAATTTCCTGTCTTATTTTCTTGTTATTTCAGTCACACTCTACCTCAGCTTCTGACTGGGTTGCCCTTTCTTCCACTCATGTCTTTTTTCTGTACACTTCTATTCTAATTATGCTTTTAACTTGCAGTCATGTTTTAATTTTTTCTGTATTACCAATAGCATTACCAGAATGAAGGATAAATGAAACAGAATAATCACTTACTTTATGTTTGCACAGTGCCTGATCCCAGCTACGGTTCCAAAATCCTCTTAAATCCCAGTAACATTGATTTGACTTATCTATAGATCACTGATATTTTTTCCTACAGAAATCCCTGGCCCATAATTTGGGAACCTCTGCCACAGTAATTAGGATACTGAAGAAAAATCTAACAGTTCATAATGACTGCATCTTTCAAGATATCCTAAGGATGTAAACATATTTATTATTGGCTCTATACTACAAAATACAATATACTAATGTAGATAAGGTCTCAAACTAATTATAACTTTTATTTTTTGAAGCATTCTTTAGTCAAAATAGCTCCTGTTAAAATCATGTCTACCAATAAAAATATGCACTCTTACAGACTGGGTTTGAAAAAACAAGTTGTAAAATTTATAATTTTACTGGTCTTATAAATTGATTTTTGCCATTATTGCACCACACATATTTCACTAAAGGTGATGGAGTGCTTATTTGGTTGATAGCTAATGTATCCCTGAAGAATAAAAGCTGTATGAATACATCATTTTGCCATAAAGGTGATACAGACAGCAAAAGAACATTTTGTCAACTTCAGGAGAAAAAGAGAACTATTAAGAATTATTTAAAGCGTCATAAAGCTCCAGCAAAATGTTCAATTGTCAATAAGGGTAGACATTAATCTTTCTATCCCCTTGAACATAATTTTTGCATATTGTGCTTGAGTTTACCAGATGTGAATCTTTATGCATTGCCTACTGCACGTTAAGAGTGCTGAGGAACAAACAAACCCTTTAAATGAATAAACATTCCTTGAGAAGCAACAATCTGGTTAAAGAAACATCAGGAATGAAGAAGAAAAATCATGGGACAAAACTTTCCAGCACCCTCCTAGATTCAAAGTCAACTTTATTGAGTTTTCATACCGAATATATTCCTCCTTCCACCATTTAGTTTTAAGGGAAGGAGTTACTGTCAGCTTTAAAACCACCCATGCAAGTGAAAAAGCAGCCCTACAGCAATATACAAAAACCATTTGGAGTATTGGATCATTCTCTCGTTCACTTCAAGGAGAATCCTTCAATGCAGCAACTGAAAAATTAAACATTGGACAGGTACAGGTGCCTTGCCTCCCTCAGCATACCAGACCTTTTTGTTTCAATGTTACATCAGTAAGTCTTTTTGGTCTGATAAATGCATAATTTTTGCACTAGCATCACGCATCCATGCTATCAGACATTATGGTGGATACTGAACTTTATTTGCAAGTACCTTCTCACTGCTTCTAACAGGATTATTTACATGAAATTAAATGTCTCCGTGAAATAACAGGATTTAAAGTGTTGCTCTCACGAGAGACTTTCTTTCTCCTCCTTAGAGAGCACTTTGTTCTTAGAGACTCCAGACCAAACAACTGCAAACATGATGACTCTGACTGAGTTCCTTTTTAAAAATATTAATCTGATTTTGAGTCATTAATTTAGCTGATCAACTCTTCTCTACTATTAAATAAACTTTTAACCTTTAAAGAAAAGTTAATTTCACGTTACACTAAAAAGGTTAAATTCACATTACATAAAATGTCATTTTGATATTTTTCTTTTTCTTCCCAGTAGAAGGACTTACCTGTACACTGTCCTCCATTTGTGGGATCCCCATAATATCCTGGCATGCAGGCCTCACACTGTTTTCCTGTTGTTAGGTTTTTACACTGATCACAGACATTGCTGTTGATGCAGGTGCTGTGGCCATTACACTGGCAAGCTGGAATGGAACATTTTAAAAGCTTCATTACTAAATTGTTCTCTGGAACAAAATCATGCCTATTTGATTACAAAATTGTAGTAGAATGTAATTCTGAGCAGTTCAGTCCAGACTAATAACCAGCATATATATATATTTGCACTTTGACACAGAACCTCTTTAAAACAGCAATTCAACACAACATGAATTCACACAAAAACTGACTGTGTAGAGACACGTGAATTTTAAGGGTTTTTTTGTGAGAAAGGGTTTTCTGCCATTGTGAGTGACTGAATCCAGTCCTTATAGCTTTAAAATGTTGTTCAGTCACTTAAGAAATCTTTTAAGAGGTAGTAAGTCACTAAGTGAGACTACATGAAAACCCCAATACCTACATGTAAAGGTGAAGCATTTGAAAGGCTATCATGATAGAGAATATGAACTCACAGACAAACATATCTAGTGAGGAGAAAAAACTTCCAAAATAAAATAACTAAATGTCATCTTATTTTTGATAGTCCTGACCCTCACTGGATTTGGCATGCAAAGCGATTTTAAGGACATCAGGACCACAAACAGCTCCAGTCCCTCTTCACTACAGTTGATTTTGGTGAAAGTAAAAAAAAAAACCTGGATTCCTATTGACATAATTTTTTTACACCTGACCTTGAAAGCATAAAATTGCTTTTTGGGAAATAATAAGACTATAAACCGCTGATCTTGCACCACAGCTTCACTCCAGAGTTTCATGTTTTGGGAAAACTCAGCACTGATCAGTACTGCAGCAAAATCACAGTGTGAATCCTGCCAGAACCATTGATCCTGCTGCCAGGGTTTGAAGGATGACCTCTCTATAGAGTGGGACTTCAGAGCTCATCATGCCCAGCAGATTAGTAATCTGTCAATTACAGCAGCCTGTCAAATGTCAAACCATGTCAGACCTGTCGATTCCTCCGTGCCAAAAGGGGTGTAAGGCTTGGAAGAGGACAGCTATCACAGCAAGATTGTAGTTTTTTTAAATTTGGATTTTTAATCTAAATGTCACAGTGATTGGTGTCTTGGCTAGGGGAAAAAAAAAAAGATTCTCACTGCATGATTTAAAAGTTTTTAGAGTCCTTTTATAATTTAGTAACTTAATATATTTATAGCCATTGCCAGACTTGGCTCATAAACCATTAAACCTCCCAAGTTGACAATCTCTTCTTTCTTCTGTAGCTATGTGAGTCTTCCAAACAAGTATCCAACATTTCTGTACTATCAAGTTTTCTCACTATCTTGACTAAATCTCTTCAGAAACTGCAAGTTTTATTCTTCCTAAGAATACTTGATTTTTTAGACACCTTTGTGGTGTCACCTTCCAGGCAGTTTCCCCTTCTGCAGTTTGTTGCCATTCTCAGAAAGAGCTACACAAAAGTACCGTGAGTTGCAGCTCCATTTTGGGGTTTTCGTACATGTCTTGCACATTAAATTACTTACAGCAAATGTTAAAAAAAGCCCACAGCTCAGTAAGTCAAAAGTAAAAAGAGAGAATACACTAAGATAGGTGTTCTATTAAAGTAAGATTGCCTAATTAAGACTACATCCCAGTGTAGGAAAAATGCTTAATATTGATATTCTCTAACTAGTGGGTCATTGATTTATAAATTTTCTATTCTTCCTAATGCTTAGCTTTGTATTTCTTAATTTTTGTGTTATTTAAAGAATGACAAAAGCAACCTCAATTTTAATTTTAGTTTTTTGCAAGTCATAATATTATCTAGCCTTATAAAACAGCTCTGAATTCCTTACATTTTGTTGAGTCAAAGAAAATTGCAGAGATTTCTAAAACAAATTCAAAAAAAATATATACACATAATAAGACGCAATGCAATCCACAGTTGACATGACACAACATTGAAAAATGGCATGGGATAATTGCTGATTTCCCTAAAAACAGGTATCTCATTGAGAAAAGTCAAAAGAAATGCAGAGTTCAATAAGTTTCAAAGCTGTTTCAAACTGGAGACATCAAAATTAAATAATTAAAATAGTCATTAAAATAATGAGATGCTGTAATGACCATTAAATAAGAATCAGGAGTTAAATTTGTAAAAGTTATTTTTTTCTTTAAGTCCTTTTAATGTACATCACTGGCAGCAACAAAGTCATTTTCCTCACACACAAAAAAGTGCTTCAGCTGAATCCTAAGTGAGGCTGCCCTGGAGAGAAGCAATTTTATGTCTAATTTGCTTTTGACCTCTGTGTTGAAATGGTTGGTGAAGCTGACAATTGTTGATAATTATAGTTTAAAGGAAATACTTAAAACTAGGAAACTTTATGAAAGGGATGTCTGCATTACAATCTGGATCTAGTGTAAAGATACTTCATTTAGTTTTAAATAAACTAGTTAGAATCCATTCACACTGCTTTTCAGAGGAGAAATTTAGACTTTAAAGGAAAACTTGGGCTTGCATTCTACCTAACCCTCTCTTCTCCTAGGATGAATGCCAATGCTATTTTTATTTTCTTTTTATATATGATATTTGCAATTTTATTTATAACAATAGTTCAGTTAAAATAAAAATCTGATGAAAATAAAATTGTATTCATATCAAAGGAAATATGATGACGGCTTATTTGAAGACTATTGATTTCAAAGTGACCAGTCACAAATATATACATTTTCCATACTGCCTGAGGAACACTAATCTTAAAGATTTGAGCAGACAGAAAATGAGAAAGAATTTAAAATTTTTATCACCAACACAATTGCCCAGAGGCACTATAAGGAGGATGGATATGGACTACAAGGAAAACTAAGTTCATGCCTGAATGAACATGAATGATTTAGCCAACTATTCATCAATGTGGCAGAATAATCTTCAAACTACGTGGTAGAAACTATTTATTTTTATTTTCATCCAAACTGCAAACTGTACAGTAGGCTTACATAGACTTAGTCTAATTCTACCTTGGTTCAAGTACACCAAATGATTGCTGTGCTAAGAATAAACCATGTTAGTATAATCCATTACAGAAAATATTCTGTGGAAATGAAAAAGAAAAAAATCTTAGGAACAAAACCTGCAGCCTAAACCAACCAAAATGAAATTTCATATCAATAGAAATTTTAATTCTATGACTTCTGTAGTATTTGTTTCTTAAACTCATAAAACTACTGAGTCTTAAACTAAAGTGCAACTTTAGTAAATTCTTGGTCAGGACATACAATGAATTTATCCATGAAGAGTAAATACTAAACACAGCAGTTTAGACAAGCAATATATTTATCCCTTACAATCTCACTAGTGATGAAAACTCTGCATTGCGCTGGAAGGTTAGCAATGCACTTATCAATATATCTGTATTTTAGCATCCAGGCTAAGTGATGAAGTTCCCATACAACATTATGTCATCCTATTGTTTCCAGAGATGTACTGGAGGCTTCCTCATTCAGGAAATGGTATTAGATGATTTGAAAGGGGTTTTTTTGTTTTAACAAAAAAAAAGCAAACCCAAAACCTGCTTTCTCTCTATTTATAAATATGCACATATACATGCATATACAGAGCATAGTCTGATGAAAAAAGAAACCAGAAAAGTAAACACAGCTGCATTTAAGTAGTAAGTAAAGATACTGCTCCTAGAGAAGCTCCAGCTTCCAAAATTATCAGCAGTAGAACATTTCCTGGAAAAATAACTTTAGCACAGGTACACTATTTATTCTAACCAAAAAAAAAAAAGTTTTCAAGCTGTCTTTTAAACTGTATTATTTATTGTAAATTGCTACTGGAGGGCTGACAAACTCCCCAGTGTGCTTTTCATTTGCCTGCAGTACTCCACTGCTGCTTCCACACACTGCTGGCAGAGTTGGAGGATTTCCACACAGGAGGCTGGACCAGCTCAGTTTCCACTTTCTTACAGCACCTGATGTCTTCCTTACTTTTCCAACAAACATAAAAAATTAAAATACTATAATCAGACTGGTATGGCTTAAATTTAGACTTCAGAGATTCTCTTTGAGGTTACGCAAGCATACATTCCATTTGAGTGTCTAAAAGGCTGACTGGAAGCACAGCTCAGGTATTTGGCAGCTCCCCATTCTCACAGCCAGCTGGATTTGGCACGAGCAGCAGGGAAGCTTCTGCCCATTGGCAGTCCCCTATGGATAATTTCTCCCCAGTTGCACTCTTTGATGGATACAGGAGCCAGAAGAAAGCAGGGGTTGCAGAAAATTCATATACTTGGATTTTAGAAAGTGGAGAGAGAAGGTGAGTGAAAACATTTACAAATAAATGGCAATTTTGGTAAAACCACTTGCAATACATCTCACATGTCAACCTACATGACAGGAAGCACATTTGTGTTGAGTAGACAAAGACTAACAAACTACATATTTAGGAAATATTTGGGAAAAACAAATCTTTCATGAAAATGCTATATGTATTACTTAATTATGTTACTTTGGTGTGCTTAAACTCTTATTTCCTATATAAAAATGGAAGCAGACCTTACCTGGACAATGGATAAACGACCACTCGTAGTTTTTTTCTTTTGGGCAGAGAGTAGCATCAAGCACCATTTCAGTGGAGTGCCCACTGACAGCCTTCATGGGGCCTCTGGAGGAGCCTTCCAAACACTGTCCTTTTCCAGTGTTACTGGGATCGTTGCACCATCCACAGCCAGGCTGTTCCAAACACTGTCCACAGGTCCTCAGTCCAGAGCAGTTTTGAGCTTTATGGCATGGAATACAATATTAATGCAAGGGTGTTTGGGGGTTTTTGTTTGGGTTTTTTTTGGTGTTTTTGTTTTGTTTTGTGTTTTTTAAACAAGATGTTAGGATCTTACAACAGTTGCTTATGAAACAATTTACCATTTCTATTTCCTTGTGCAAATTAAAAAAACCCCAGCAATATTAATAAGAATATTTCAGTTTTCTTTAAAAGCTGTACTTCCTCCATGATCACAAAACACACAACAGGTTACACCGCAATGCAACAATAAAGATTTCAAATAAACAAAGATAATGAAGCAGAACTATAATATTGCACATCTTCATTTAATCACACAATAAAATGTATATTCTCTGCTTATTACTAATATATAATGTATATATTACTAATTTTACTGACATAAACAGTCCTTCCAACAGGAAAACTGGAATTCAGTACAAAGTCAATAATCCCAGTATGAGTAATAATATTTATAAATACAAAATATGCACAGGATCATTCAAATTCAAATGAAAAATTTATTTGGGCATAAAGTACCCCTGGATCTCACCTGACTATTCACCTACAAATATGACTCAATCTTCTTATATACAGCTTTTGAAACAAGCTGTCATACTGCACATCTCAAGCTACAAATCATAGTTCAATCCCATTTAAATGAACTATATCAAGATTGTCATCAGTTAATCAGGTTTAATTTTTTAAATTGCATGTTAAAAATAAAATCTCCCTCTGGATCTTTTATACTTTATTCTTTAAAATAATTAAACGGTCTTCCTCATATTTTAAATCTGTTTAGGACCAAATAAAATTCCTGTTCTGAAGTTACTGTCATTTCTTATTAATAAGACATTAACATTTCTTAGGAAGTTTCATCTTCAGGAACACCATTAAAGTTCCCAAGCTTTTTTAAGCTTTTTCTGATACCTCTTAGCTTTTTTAATTAATGTGGTAATGCTGAATCAAATTAACATCAGACTCATTCAAACATTGATTGCTTTGGGTCCCTGTCTCTTCTCACATTAACTTTATAGGCTTTCAAAATTAAACTTTAAAAGCATACCTGAACGTAAGCTCCTGCTGTGAAGCCAGAATTATCTAAGTTTCTTTTTAAAAATAAAGTAGTTTAACGACTCACGGAGTTTTTTGGAAGGACACCCAAATGGCTCCTACAGAAGAGTAACCTCTCAATTTGGCTCAGCTGCAGCCAGGACACCACACACAACTCATGTTCACAGCTACCTGGACCCCACTGCTCCACACAGGGAATATCTGAATGCATGCTATAAAGCATAATTATTTCCTTACTAATTAAATAAACTGAGAGCAGAATAAAGCTAGCTACTCTGACTTCAGCAACCCTTAAAATTGTTTCAAAGTAATGAAAGCTGACAGAAATAAAAATACTCCCTAGTCTGAAGATACCTGCAGATGTCAAGAAAACAGGCAGTGAAAAATCTGAGTGAATCTCAAAAGGATTTGAACAGCACAGAAAGCTGAAGCAAGAGCTCTTGTATCATTAGACTTGGAAGAATCCAAGCAGGAGGAAATGTTTCAAGTTTCCCAAATATGGAAAAAAGGGGGGAAGGGAGGAAAGGCCAACTGTTGTTGAAAATTGTCAAATGTGACAAATCAGTTTTAAAGCATCAGAGCTTGATGCAAATTTGGGCTTTTGAATACATGAGAAGATCAGCAGGAAAACAAAGATCACCATTCTGTAGACTGGCTTGCCCTTTCAGAGAGGCACTGTAAACAATCCAAACCAATCTCATGCTGCTATTTATACTCATTCTGCTATTTATAAAGCTCTGAAGTATCAGCTGCACTATCTGCATGCAAGATAAAACAGAACCAAAAGTGAAAATCCTCAGATATTCTCTGTAGTGGCATTCAGCTGAAGAACTGAAGAGAGATAACTGAGAAACAATTGTTGGGGGAAGAAGGGGATATTCAAGCAGCAATTTTGTTTTCTTTGAAATTCTAGAGGTGGTCCAAGATTGTTCAACTGTCAGCTACTCAATCAAAAGTCATAAGGATGGAAGATGTAGGGAAAATTGGAAATGCAAGTTTTTGGCAAGCAGGTATTAAAATGACAATATGTCACCAATAAAACAACATTCTTCATTTTAATTCCAAGTGAAAATAAATGTGAATGTCTCAGTTGTTATACTTTTTTATTTTAAATCCTACGTTTGTCTGAATTTTTTTTCATTGACAGCAAAACATCCAAAAACTCAGAAATTAGTCATTCAAAGCAAAAAATAAAATTTTCTAAACAAGGAGGATTATTTTAAAAGGTATAGTTGCAGTCCATTCTACACATTAAGTAGAAACACTACCGCTTGATAAGAGAATCCACTTAATACTTCATTACTTCAGCAGCAATAATAATATATCTACCTAATAAAATTTTGAAGTCATTTAGACTAAAACAACGCCTGAGCCATGCTTCATTTGGACATGCATTTTCTTGTTTAAATGCAAAATATCTGAAGCTATAAAACTCTGGAAAAACTGCTTACAGACACAGAATCTTGTTTTTTCTAATTTGTTGGATAGAAAATATATTTTCATACAAAATTGCCTTTACATAATGTTGAAATGGTGTACAGAAAATCCCATTTGCCTTATTTAATATAAACTTTTACAGACCTGACAAAAATGACAATCAAATTAAAAACAATTTCTTGTGTTCCCCAAACAAATTGAATCAGCATGATGTGCAAACACTACACAAACACAAAACCTGAATTCAAAGTGCAGGCTGACATAATATCTGCTAGTTTAAAAACATAAGCATCATTCATGTGGTATTCTGTCAATTTTATCTCCAGATTTTCAATCTATTTATGTTCTGCCACAACTCACTATCAATATTTTATGAGTTACAAAATTGATTCCTTATAGGAGAGGAAAAAATGTTCAGTGAATGGTTCTGAGAGAAAAACCTTTATATAATTACAGTATTATTATTCCAAACATATTGACAAAGGATTAAGTGTTCCCATTACTTCTTTATTCTTAGACCAAACACAGGCTGATTGCTGGTCCCAAGGAACAAGTAAACCCTACTTCCAGTCCAGAACCCAGACACTGGAACCTAGATTAATATCTGAAATTTACTAAGCCAAAAACTTTACCAGAACAGCTCAACGTGGTGCTAGTTCATTATATTCTATGATTATTAAGGATGAAGAAGAAATCTCAAGAGGAAGATGGGCTCTTGTCCAGTTTAGCCTGAAAGAAAAGCTTTCCTATGTCTTATTTCCCTTTAACCCAGATATGTAGTGGCCTGGTACTTGTAGCTCTTTTCCTCTCCTAAGATTGGAATTTATCAATGGTTGCTATTACAGACACATCAAGATATTGATTTAATATTTTCCTGAGGCTTAGGTGAAAGCAACTGCCTTTTGTGTTCTGTTTTCTTTTTAATTTGTATCCATAATCTATCAAATGGAATCATGACCTAATTATGATCCTGAAAGCAAGTTGTTTGTTGTTGTTGATCATCAACCCGGTCACAAGATATCCAGAAACAAAAAGTTCCAGAGGGTCTGATATCAAAAGACTCTTATGGAGAGAGAAAGGAAGCCAGAAGCAACCAGAAAATTTCTCTCAGAGTAGAGCAATAAGGAGAGTTCAGTGGTACCCTTCTCAAGTCCTATATACTAAGTTTGCATCCCACTAGATTGAAGTCCTTTACAGACAGAAAATATTGTAATCAAATCTTGAAGGACACTAAAATTACTAAGAACCAGTCTTCTGTAGGATGGTGACTGAGGAATTGTTCTAAATAAACCTCAACTAAGAGAAGGATCTCAGGCTCCAGACAGCTTGCTCCAGCATCTACATGAATTGTGGCACCAATAAACCCTGGAACTGCTTGGGGCTGACTCCAGTCACTCCTGGTTTGGGAAGAAGTATCTTTGGATGATACTCTGAAATGTACATTGAGATTGCCAACTCTCCTCCAGAGATCTTGCACCAAGTTCTGCAGAAATGGGCTTCAAAAGGGGACATCCAGGGAATAACTTTTCTCCTTGACAAAGAAAGAAATCACTTGTCTCTTATCCCCAAAGGATGCAATGAGCAACCTGGAACATTAACGCAGCCTGAGCCAGTCTGATCACATAGGACAAAAGTTTTCTGCACCTCCTTTACCTGCCTGATGGCCTAACAGAATTCCTTCTACTGCCATAGAGAAGATGAACAATCTGCAAGGGTTAATAATCAGCATTTGCAAGGGAGAAGAATCTAAGGAAGACCAGGATCATTTGGTTTGCATTTGTGTTATAATATTCTCAATACTACTAATATCATTATTATAACTTTGCTTTTATCTTTGCATATTAGGAAAATCGTACAGCCTGAATCTGAAAAAATAAATCAGAACACTTAAATCTTTAAAAGTTCAGCACACATCCTTTTCTTAATAACTTGTTGTTTTATAAGTCTAAGTTCTACATATTGCTTATCTAATTTGATCCTTTTCCATCTCATTGTCATTGTTTGGCACACTAACACTGGTCATACAAACAATCATGGTAATTTTTCTTTATCTGAAAGTGCTAAATACTTTTTACAATTTCAATAGACTAAATATATTTCGTCATAAAATAATTGCCAGCATTTTATCTGTATCTAGAAAATACATACTCAGCACTGACTTTTCACATTAGTAGCTATATAAGGTCATTCATTGAAACTCTTTAGTGAATGTGCTGAATCCTACTCAGCTCTTTTGAGTGAAAAAAAAACCCCAATATATTTAATAAGATGAGCATTCATCAAGATACTCACGGGAGCATGTGGCAGTTTGCCACTCTAGACACTGTCCATATGGGAAGGAGATGATGTAGGCATTGGAGTCCACACACCTCTTGGTGCTGCTGCACCACATACATTCCATGCCATTGCTCGTGCAGTTGGAGCAGCTTGTCCGCAGGGAGCACGGCTTTTTGCAGGGCCTGGCGTTCTGGTTGGGACTGACTGGAAAAGGACCACAAATATTCCTGTAATTTTGGACACAAGTTCAATCTCCTTTTTCTTTCATCATTTGTTCCTTTAGAAAAATCCCTGTTGAAGTGGTTGCTTCCTTAATTAGCTATAAACAATTTGATCCAAATTTATGTTCTGTTTATAAATTTAATCATCTTTTACAAAACTTAATATGTAACACTCAGCACGACTCATACTATAGCTCACAGGGTCCTTTTTAATGGATGTTAACTTGAACAGTCAAGTGACTGCTTGTCACAGGAAAATTATGTACATAAGCAAACCTAAAAGAAAGATACCAGAATTTTGAATTTGTCAGTCTTTCACACCTTTAAAATATTCACTAATATTCAGTGAGATTCAGAAAGAAAGCATCAGCACTGAACACCTCCACAGGTGGTTACAAATACTGTTATCACTGACTCTTCCTGACTTAGAGGTAAATTATCAGATTTATGATGTAATGCAAAATAAGCCATGCAAACTACCTCTCCAATAAATATTTGCTACTCTAGAAATATTATTTGTTTCTAAATGACAGCTCCATATTTAAATATATATTTATTTTTTTTTTTGGTAAACATTTAATCCAAATTGTACCAAAAGCACTCAATGCAAGCCCAACCAGCTTGTTATTCCTGACAGCATCAGTGACTGGGTGCGAGAGGTTCCTTACCCACAGGTTTTTCACACACCAGGCCATCTGCCATGGCAGTGCACGGGTTTGCTTTCAGCCCTGCCACCTCTGCTCTCTCCAGGTAGGCACAGAAGCCGGAGTCGTTTGGCTCCCCAGGAAGCCACTGCAGAGTTGTGTTTGTAAAAGGGGACATGTCGTCCCAGCCCCAGTAGGAGATGTTGATCTTGCGCAAACCCACCCACGGGGAAATTTTCTATGAATCAGAATGAAACAAATGAGAGAGAATTATTTTAAATGCCTTTTGTTTGTTAAAACATTTCGGAAGAATAGGTCATCAGCAACAACTTCACATTTTCAGCATTCACCATGTTCTTATCTCACTTTATCATCTCAGTCATTCACACAGTTTTTATTTTAATTGTTCTATCTTGCTGAACATCCCCCTCCCCAAAAAAACCAACAAAAACTCCACCCACTGTATGCTTCTACTAAAAAATCCATGTTCTGTTTAAAGACAATTCTGATTTCTATTATTTGATACAGGTCAAATGATCATAACGAAATTGTTTTAGTTTTTTCCCAGTGGCTACCATACGATTACTAACTGCTAGGCCAATGTGGATAATAAAACACAGGCAAGTTAACAGCAATTCAGAGAAAACAAAGTTCAGGAAAGAAATAGGATAAATATTCCATCCTCTAAAGTCTGTATTTCCTGATGCTGATCAAATTTAGGCAATTTAGAGACAGAGATAAAAGTGACACACATCTCCAATGCTATTAAATATACATTGAATATACTTTTGTTACTGATTTATGAGTTTTTTAAAATAGTTTAGAAAACATTCAAAGAATGAATTCTTTAAAAATATTTAGGATGTATCAATAAAATTACATCACAAATTCTACTAATTTTTATCACTTCATCTTTATACACTTACCAAGAGAAACAGATTTTAAGGAATAAAATCTGTTGCTTGTTCCAGGATAAATCTACATGCATTACTTATCACCATCAGTGTAAAAATCTCAAGACGCCAAAACCAAACACATTTCCTCGTGTAATCTCTGTGCAGGCAGTTCTCATTAGCCCCAGTTTAAACACCCAGAACAGAGAGACAACGGGGCTGTGACAGGTATGTGGTGGCAGGTGAATACCAGAATAACACACACAGCTGCCTGCACCAGGCAGAGGATTCACAGCCAGCTCCAAAGCGGATATATTGATCTGACTGTCAATTAGGTTCTCGACTGATTTCATTTACAATGTAAGTAAAACACTATAAAATATACCTAAAGCGAACCTGCCACAGTTAAAAATAAGTGTATTTCACAAGTGAACCAAGAATTACTGTTATTCTCTATCACTGATCTTTCACCTTTGATCTCACATCTTTCTTCGGCTGCTCAGGTTTAACCCATGGCTGAAAACAAATCTTTCAGCACTCAATTCCACACACAAACAGAACATTCCCTCTTTTTTACCCTCTGTCTTGCTAGAACAAACTGAAACACAAAGGATTATTAATTTTGCTTCAAAAATACCAGTGGTAAATGCTTTTATCAAAAATTAGTAGGTAGATAATCAGTATTCCTGACCTCCCTAAAATGTACTTCCTATTCTCTCTTCTTCTGTACTCTCAGTTGAGATCACGATCAAACAAAAATTGCTACAACTATTAATACTTAAGGATGCAACAACAAACTTCAATAAACAGAAAATGACTAAGAAATGTTCCATTCCATAAACAACTACGCATTCTGGGAGACTCCTGAGCAGCAACAAGAATATTTAGCTAATATGCCATTGCCCACTCTTGTGTCTTACTTCTCTATTTACTTCAAAACTTCATTGTTACCTCAGTGACCAACTCTGCAGGTATCTGTTAAGACTCACATGTTCTAGACACTAGAAAGAACATGATGCAAACAGTAAAAGTGGACCTTGGGCATCTGGAAAATGGTAGATAATACATCTGTTGTCTAATTTGTGGGTTAGTTTCCTAGATTGCTGTTTATACACGTGGTCCACATACATCAGAAAACCTCAGCTATCTCCACACCTGTCCGGACATTTCTCTGTAGAATGCTGAGTGTGCACACCAAGCACTTATACTGTCAGGGGCTTAGGCAGGATAAATTGCTGACAAACACACACACAAACCAACCCTACAAGCCTACTTTGGGAATCCCTACTGAGGGATTCCAGCCAAGAGAATCTCCAACATATCACTGACTGTTTCAATTGCACTGCCAAATAATTTGGCCTCAGCATCAGTATATAAAAAACAGAGATCCTATTCTAGCTATGGTGGAAAAGCTTGATAGCCAATAAAGAAAACTGACAGTGCAGCAGTGATATTTGGAGACAAATTCTTCCATTTGAGTAGGAGATTGTCTTGGAACCCCTTTAATGATGACAAAGTCCCAGGGAGAACCATGAAAGCCAAAGCAGCCGGAGAAGATAAAAGCAGCATCCCTGAAATTAACAATTTTTAGCAAAAGCAACACATATCATGGTCATAATCATTCTTAATAGCTGTGCTATCTGGACAGTTTATAGCCATCATGTCAGGCATCTGAAATTCCATATGTACCGTCTCTGGCTCTTTACTAGGATAAGACATCAAATACAGACCCAAGCACAGATGAGCCCATTATCAAATATGTGCCATCGAAGCTGTGACCTTGCAGGCTGACTTGGGCTGCTCTGGCCATGCTGTGAGGATGCCAAAGACAGATTATCCAAGGCCTTCCAAATGCTCCAATGATGTCCTTAACGTGCATATTCAATTATGTGGCATCAACTCCATCATGTAGTGGGCCACAGGTGAAGAATGCTGGCAATAGCACAGATAGTGTGTGGATATCATCAAAGTTTGTCAGCAAAAATGATTGCTCCTGCACTGCATGGAAGCCAACAGGAAAAATCAAATCATGATGCGTGTGTTCAGGAAGTTCCACATGAGACACCTGCAGGCACCAGGACTCTGTGACTATCAAACTAATTTCTTAAAAAAACAAAAAAAAACAAAAAAAACCCCCATAAACCTAGTGTAAATTATCTCTCAAACTGATGAAAGGTTCATTCATAATAGCTGGGAATCTCAAAGTACTTGAAGCCACTGAGGGACTTCAAATGTGTCGAATGAAAATGCCAATCCAGTTTCTTCTTCAGGCTTAAGAAATAATGAGAGTTCAACATTCTTCACTTGAACTCTCTGGTTGTTTCATTTAATGCAAAATAAACGTAGGAAACTGATTCCTTTACTTTTAATATCTTGCCAAAGATACTTCTGAGGAGGATCAGACAGGAAGGAAATGTGACTTGCCTGTTCTCTGAACCCAGAACTCACTGATCCAAGATTCCAGCTCCCAGGCGTCTTGAAAACTATTTACCAAACCAGATGAATGAAAAATGCAGTACAAATCAACTCCTTTATTGGAAGTTCAGGTGATCTTTTCTCAACATGTAAGTGGGAAGAACCTCACTCGTCAGAGAGTTCTGAAGACTTGTTCTATTGATCTAAGTGTACCTATAAAAACTCCCCTTATACATTACATACAATTCATTTTAAAACATCAACAACACAAGCTCACACAAGAATATTCTAGACAAGTTACCAGTTTAAAAAACAAACAAACAAAAAAAAAAACCCAAAGCAATGCAATACACAAGAGGTGATCAAATCCATCTTGGAAAAAGGTGTAATGGGTCTTACTAATATTGCAATGGAGAATATCATCAAATATATCTTGTGAAATACTCCATAGATTTTTCCCACTAATACTTAAAATTTAGAATCATCTCTAGAATATGTTTGTCCTCCCACCCATATCTTTCTGGGCTATTTTTTTAGAACACACAGCCCATCTTAGAAGCTATATATTTGAACTTGAAATACAGATAGTCATGTTTTATCTGTTTTCATAGAATAATCTTTTCTAACATTGAAACAAACAATCTTTTTAAATGAGAAATCAACCTTTACACTCAGTTACAAAAGATTTCAGAATTATTACAAATTATTTGAGAAAAATTGATGGGCAAGGCTTTATTTTCATCTGTCAGAGGAGCAAAACTGCAGTGACACAATGTATATAAATAGAACATCATTCTGTAATCTCATCTACAGTCCTATGTAGCTGAACATAAGGCCACCTTTTAGACATTACAGGAATCTATTAAACACTGATCACTAACGACTTAAAAAATATGTTCTTCTCTTATTCTAAATCACACAGTTTTAATTTTCTTTTAAATAGTAATTATGGAACTATGTTAGAAAGGAAAATTGTGTAACCTTAACTAAGAAGCTGATATTTCATGTTAAATCCACTGTTTACTCCGAGAATTTAAATTAGATTAAGTTGCTTTGAGATCTAAAATGAATGGGATCATTTTCACTCATGACACATTTTTTCAGGTACTGCTGCTGCTTCAGCACTAATCTAATGAGGGCTGAATAATTTGCAGATGAGTGAAGTGAGCAAGTCTACCTTTACGGAATAGCCAATTACCACTGAGGCTCAAAAATCTCTCCTGTTTCTTAATTATGCAAATTACTGAGGAATGATACATCTCATTCAAAAATTTATCTCCACTTTTATTTAAATTCCTTTTATTTTGGATCTTAAATTGTCCTGAAAGTGTACAATACACTTCTGTCTCATTTTCGATCGAGAGCATCACAACATATTATAAACAAAATTCAACAAACTTGTCAAGAATTGTTTGAGCTCCTTGATTTCTAGGCAAATAGTTGCTCTAGGATGAAACACACAAACCTTGAAAATACAGTGGCCTCTCAGTGCCCATATTTCCACAACATTCACCGTTTGGAGAAGGACTTGCAGTTAATTTGCCTCTTTTCTGCATCAATATGAAACAAAAACCTGATGCCTGAAAATAGGAGCTCTGTGAAGAGAAACCACACATTCTATGCAGATACATTGCTTGGTTTCCATTCCTTAATTATGCATCAATTCTGAATATGCCAGACACCAGCACATTTCATATTTTGTAAATATTTACTTAGTGAATGACACATTGTAAGCATTGGAAGCAAACGTCATGATTTTTAAGTCTCTCAGTATCCATGAGACACATATGATGAAATCTAGATGCAATTGCTTGTAGGAGTCATGCATTAGGTCATGAGAACACCTAATTCTCCTATTCTTTTTAAATTTTTCTGTAGTCCCATTGGGTAAAAAGAATGTACAATCTGGCAAACTGAAAAAACTGGAACTTCCCCAATTTCCATCTACAGAGCTTATAGCTAGTATTCCAATTGGACTTTGGTTTCATGGATTTTCTTCTTTATAGAGGACAATTTTTTCTGGAAACTTGTGTTCTCTTCTCAGGCATGCAAAGTGAGTTCAACTCCCCACTTCCTGAATGTAGGAAGACAGTTAAAATAGAGCTGAGCTAATGGACAGTCCATGCAACCACTGTAATATGGAGACAAAGGGCTAAAATGATTTATTAAACTGCCAAAACCACAATAGGAAAGTGGGACTGGTAGACACTGTAGTAAACAGAGTAATTAAATAGAGTAGATGTCAACTTCACCACAATCACACCTATTATAAAACCACAAAAACATACAGCCCTCTGAGAATACTTTGAGCTAACAAAGAATAACATTGCTATGCAAAGCTCACTAATTAACTGCAACCTACACTCAAGTGTAATTTATAAAAAGATGCTTAGCCTTGTGAGCAGTGAGTCAAAGAAGTTCCAAACAGTTTATATAATGAAAGGCATTGTGTAAAACTGTTCTCTTCATTTGTGCTTACTCCACCAAAACTAAATCTTCTCAGAATTTACTGCATGCTAACAAGAAAATTATTATTTTTAGTTAAATCCCACAGTTGCAAGCAAATTCCCAAGAGAGCTAATTGCACTTTTAAATGAACATACAATATTTGAATATTAGCAGGAACAGTTAATTAACCTCATATTGCTGTTTTATCTACTTTGCAGAGAAACTCAAATCTTTCCTTTCATAATATTTTGCTTACTAGGCCAATAAAAGCATGCAAGTAAAAAATATTAAGTGTCATTTTCCTTTAGTGTGGGAATCTGCACTCTATCCATTGTGTTTACTTTGGCATTCTCTTACAGAACTTAATTTATTTTTAATGAACAATACAAACTAGACTTTAAACTACTGGGGATCATTTTAAAATACATCTGCAAATTCAAGAGCATTTTGAGTTCATATCACAATGATCTTTGTTTTGTCCCTTTCTTTAGCACCAAATGAACATTCTCCTTATCCCTTGAAAGCAGGCAACCTATTGATTTCTAGTTTAGTATTGGGATTAGGAGAAATGATTTATACTCAATGAGGTCTGGACAGGGTGTGAAGACAATGGCAGCCTCCTCCCTCTGAATATTTCCAAAGCATCAATGTATTATTCTAAACGTGATAGAGAAATTGTCCTAACTTTGTCTCAGGAGAAGGACTTTGTGTATTAGGAAATAATCTAAAAAATCATACGATGTTTCTATGAACAATAAAGAAAGCTTAAGTCCTTCCAGGCCATAGTATTGACTGACACAATTTTAACAGTTTGTAAAACACAACAACTACCACAGTTGCTTTTCTCTTCTCAGTATAGGAATACCAAATAACAGAGATAAAATCAGAATCATATTCTTATTTCCAAATGTAGCTCTGACACATTCATTAATCCTGAAAAGTGTTTTGTTTTCAAGTGAAACTGAAACCCCTTTTTTTCCCCAGGGTCAAGATTTTAAAGCCTTCGTCATTAACTGCACAAGTCAAACCCCACCAGACATAATAGAGATTAAAGCCACCTTACAGCTGCTCTGACTACATTTGTGAACTCCACACCATCACCTGTTACAGACACAAGCCATCTAAAATGAAATCTTGCTCTTTAAATCATTATGATTGCAGTTTGAGAGGAAAAGGCAGACAAAAGATCAAGAAGTTTCAGAGAGCCTCTGTCACACCTGATAACACATTTAGGATGTCTCACACTGAATAAATGCAGCTGGACAGACAGATATGAAAGAAACATCTTTTTTTTTTCCTAAATGTCACTGTAAACACCAGGATAATTCATGGTAGAATTTCATTAGAGACTCTGATAGTTAAATGATTGTTTAACCCAAGATATACTTTTAAAGTGCATACATTTGTCTACAATTGCTTAAACTGTATTTGAGGTATCTCAAATTTACATCATCATGTTGGCTCGGGATATACTTCATTTAAATAAAGATATGCTCAGCAGGATGTCACCTTGTAGAAGTTCTAAGCTCAAATATAAGAAAAATCTTGCTTTCTAGCACTAAAAAAAGCTATCTCTCATTTACACCTCAAGTCAGTCAGGCAAAATCAGTCGTATCAATACTCTATCACACATTATTAGATTTGAAGGCATTCTGAACAGTATTTTAATAGAAATCAGGGGAAATAGAATATAAAAGGGGGAAAAAAAGGAAAAAAGCAAAATAAATAGCTAAAGTAATCGTGTTGCCAACATGATTTTGTTGTTTTGGTTTCAATTACATTTTCAACATTAAGTCATATCAAAGAGTGGACAGACAGAATGTGTTTCAAGGCTGCAGTAAGTACAATACCAGGGAAAAACTTCTGGCATAGAATTATTTGTCTCTCTCCTTTATTAGCAAATAATAGAAAATATATGTCATCTTCCTAGTAAAAAATATTTTCTCTGTCCAAATCCTATATTTATTGGGGGAAAACAAAAAAATCCTCAGGCACATAACTTATGTTTGCATCTCGTTTTTGAAATGGAATGCTAAAAAGGATAATAAAGAATATTTTTGTTCACAAGAGATGTCCCTAACCTCTTGCTCTCAAATTCAGTATAACATAGACAATCCTTAACTGCTATTTCCTCTTATGCATCTCAATTAATCTGCAGCATAACAACTTTGTTTGATATAAGCTTTAGGTATTATCCACAATTATATTTCATTTTCCTGTAACTGTAAAATCCTAAAATACTTAAAAATTTGAGGATTTAATACAGACAAAGAAGTGCTGCACATTCTACGAAACAAAAGACACATTTCTATAACTGTCCTTTGCTGCGAAGAACTGATTTCCTGGAATCTTAGTCTGGAATTTGATAGAATCTTATTCTACTGAGACATCCCATCTGAGGGTACACCGTTGGGTTTGACATTTCTGAGCATACTTGTATTTCATATACTTGGACCAACGATGTGTAAACACAGCAATAAGCAGTTGAATGTTTAACTCTAAAAAACTGAACCTGAGCACCCAGGGACAGGTAATTCATCTTCTCTTCTCTTGTCCCACAGTTAACAGAAGTAATATGGATCATTTTTCTAAGGAATATTCTGGTGGCAGCTCTCTGTATTTGCCAGAGGCATGGAAGAGTTTTCAGCTCTCTCTCTTCCCCACCCTCATTAGAGAAAGCTAATTAGTTCCTGCTAATTCCAGTGCTGCTGTGCAGGGAATTTCTACATGCTTCACATACTAGTACAGCTTCTCTGTGACCCTTTGATCCCACACACCAGTGATAGAGGAAACCAGGCTTTTCTGAAGAAGTTTTCATCTGTATTGGTGCACATTATCGCATTATTATAACATTATTAATGTTATTCCTCCCCACTGCTGGACCCTGCCTTTGCCTTTATTGCATTTCAAAATCAACTCTATCACAACCAAAACCAGGAGACAAAATCAGTGTTCCAGCCATTCTCTTGAGCAAATACTCTCTTGCAAGTAAACAGTAACTTCTAACATTTAATTCTGGTAAGGAGAACTGCTTGGGAACTGCTGTGTCCTTAGTTTTAAATATGAGATTTCCTTAATACCCTACACATCTCTTATACCTGTCTTTAGCACCAAGTTACATTTCTTTGAAGGCATAAACTTTCCTCTCTTTGGACAAAACCCCCAAGTGAATTTCTCAAAGCAAATTGATTTCATGTAAGCATCAATTACGGTGACTCAAGTTACCTGAAGTGTATATTTCTGTATTTCATCCAGAACAAATTCCACTTCTTTTGAGGTTGTTAATGAGGCAAGATTTCCACTTAAATTGTAGCAATACAGTTTGGCATTGTCATAGCTCTCACGACTAGAATTTATGTGGAGGCAGGCATCTCCAATGTGATTCCATCTTTCCCCACACAGATGAGCTGGTGTAAAAAGCATACGATTAAAGCTGATTGGAAAAAAAACTTTTTAAAAACCCAAGGGAGACTGAATTTTATCTTCCTGAGATCATAAATCAAAATACATCCCACACTCAATTTCCCTTTTCACATCACATAAATTCTGAAATATCAAGTATCATCATACAGAATAGAGTCTTTTTATGGAAAGAAACTTCTAAAAACTGTAAAAATAATTATAAGATACATGCTAAGTTTCAGTATAACAATATTTTTATATCAGTATTTCTTCTCTGTATTCAGAATTGAGCACAACTAAATATTAAGATTAGATTATGTACATAAATAATCATTTTAACAACTCACCTTACTTAAACGCTATGTAAATTTCAAAATCTGAAAACAGCTGTCCTAGAATTAAGAAACCACAACTTTACACTATCTTTGTTTCATCATATCTTTGCATTTATATTTGTCTACATATAAATGCGATCAGAATCATAGGAAATTCAGATAACATCTCAGAAAATATTTCCTCTTCAACATTTTACAGCACTACTCAGACTCAGATAACTATTAAATGATAAGTAAGAGAAACTGCTATAGTCAATCTTTACAAAGATTATACAAATACAGTTTTGAACTGCACAGAATAAATTGATTCAAGTTATTTCATGAATAATCTCTGTGGAAAAAATGTGTTCATTAACTTCATCTGGACATAAAGATCAAATGGAAAAGGTTCTGACATCTAACTGCATATATGCAGTTATGAATATAAATTACAGAATAAATATTATTTCAGAATGTTAACAGTCATCTTCTGAGAATATTGCATATTAGCATTTTAATATTCACTGCTTTCAAAGTAGTACCAACATTAGACAATCAAGAGACTAGATCTTGGGCCCTACCTGCACAGGAAAATTGAAGTATAATTGAATTATAATTCATAAGGTAAAAAGCCAGCCAGCAAAAGTAACAGTGTCAGTGTACCAGTAAAACACTCTGTGGCAATTCAGCTCTGCACTCAGTGGTCCCCAAAGGCCAGAGCTCGTCACTGGCTTGTGCAGAGGCACATGTCATTGTACCTTCACTGATGTTATTATCTCTCCTAACAAGATTAAAGGCAGCGCTGATACCCCAGTCAGTGGTGCAATCACATCTGTGTTCACCTGGACGGCCACAGACAGGCAGGACGAGTCCACACAAACAGCACAAATCCAGGTCTGCTCATTGAACAGACATTCTCTGGCAAGAACAGAGGAGATTCATCCAGTTCTGAAACCAACCGTGAGAAGTAGGGTTGCCACCCCACAGCCCTTACCCGGTAGGGCCTGGCACTCCTGCTGCCTCTGGTCCCACTGGCAGTTCAGGTGCAGGGAGCAGCTCTTGCAGCTCGTCAGTTTATTGCAGATCTGCTCGTTCCTCACGTGACACTTCGTGTAGTTTTTAACCGACTGCAAAAATTAAACAGAAAAAACAGCATCTCAAGCATACCTCTATTTAAAAACCAGATGTCAAAACTGAAATACAGAGGAGGTGGATCCCTCCCAGAGAGTCATGGCCACCTAAAAGCTGGGCTGAATTTAAGCTCCTTGTCTAGATTCCTTTAGCAGTTGCAGAGAGTAAAAAATGCATCTCTAGAGCACAAATCACTGGTTCTACACAACTGTGAGTGTCAAACTGAAAAGGCCAATTCCCTGTACAGAGAGCAGGAAGAGCTCAAACAACTGAGCTAAATATCTATTTCTCAGACAATTAAGGGTTATACTCTCACAAAGTTATTTCATCCTATGCAGGTTTAAGCAAGCAATATAGTCGAAACACAAAAAATGGTACAAAGTGCAAATAATTACACATAACTGACCAGAGGTGCTCCACACATGAGATAAAACCAGGGATAGCATTATTCCTTTGGTACCTTAGTATACAAGAAAAGCAGTAAGCACTGAAGGAATTATTACTTGGGGGATTTTATTGGGTGTGGTGGGTGTTCGGTTTTTTTCCTGGAAACTGAGGTCTTTCAAGTCAGGCATTTTGAATACAAATCTTTCTTCCCTTTGCATAGCACTTTTAATTAAGACATTGTATTGATATCTTCTTTAATGAACTGCCTTAAATCCTCAGCCAATTCATCAGCTCACCTATAAGGCTCTCTCTCTACCAACTTAATTTCAAGGTAATAATTAAAAGTCCTAATGCAAGACAGCTTTATACACACAGAACCACAGAGTGGTTGAGATTGGAAGGGACCTCTGGAAGTCCCTCCTGTCAAACCCTAACAGCTCTTTCTCCCTTAAACAACAAAATATTAAATTCATGCATGGCAGCAAAAATGGATGGCATTTAGATAGCAAATGCAAGATTTACTGACAATTTCAGTTGCTTTCCTTTTTGATAGTCTCCTGGAGTATGATTAAACAACATATAAAGGGACAGCCCGACCGTAAGTTACACTGTGGTTGGTACTGGAATATGGACAGTAATAGGGCAGGAGGGAGACAAGTTGTTTCCTTTTATTTCTTTTTTTTTTTTTTAAGTCCTGAAATAATGCATTTGTTAAAATGAATTCTCAATCTCACACAGAACCAGCTTCATTTCTGCTGAAGAACACTGCTGTTGAGGGATTTTATTTTAATTTTTTGCCTTTATTGGATCAGATGCCCACCACTAAGATTATAAAAGGTTCTCACTTTTTTCTGTTCTATCAAAAAGGCTACTGTGAAGCAAAAAGGACCAGAGAAGCAGCTCTAGCAGAAGGCATCTACACCACAACATGAACCAGAGCCAAAGGCAACGCCAGCAAGTAACAGATTGTCCATCTATGCCAATAAATGCCTACAAACGGTAAAGTACAAAAAAACTTTGGTACAAACCCACATTTAGTTTCACTCAGTCATGAAGCATAATCACAAAACTGCCTGAGAGATGCTTTAAAGTGAATTTTAGAGCACAAGTAACCACCATCTGCTCATTTACAATAGCTCAACTAATACTCACTTTTAACACTTCATTTTGACATACCCTTAAGCATTCAGATCTTTTTTTAAATTATGTACTCTTCAGTGGTACTACATACAGATTACAATTTTCCAACTAAATCAAGATATTTGTTCTATTACTTTCTAATCATAAAGCTTGTTGTGTGCTGGTTATTTAATGTTTAAAATAAAATTCAAAGTACTAGTGACTCTTCTATAATAATGTTCTTTGTTGTATTCCCTTATTCCCAGCATTTATTTCCCTTAAATCCAATTTAAACACTGCTTGCCTGAAAATCTCATTAGTTCAATGGAGATGTGAATCCAATAGGTAATTCATATTAACACAATATTAAGGTTATAACTTAAGCTACCAAACCCAATGAAATTCAGAAAGATGACAGCCCATCTGTTACAGAAGTTCTATATTGCTGTAGGATATTTATAATGTTTACACACCAAAGTATGAGTAAATCATGTTATGAATAAAGCCTCCCTCATGTCTGATTTACTTAGATTTCTTTAAGTCCTGATCCCGATATGGTGGTATATAGACAGACTTATGAACTGCAGTGATTTTCAGAATATTTACTGTAGAATGAAAATACTATGGTAGTTTATCTTAGAATTTCAGAAAATGCTATTAAATTATGTACCTCTCTCCTCCTCCTGGATTTTTCAGTTTAACAGTATAACCTTGTCTAGTTTGCCTAGTCTAAATATAAAGTATTAATTTACAGATTTGCTATTATTTCTCTGAAGCTACTCCCAAAACTTGCTACAGGGTACTTCTTAGTCATAAATTTTCTTTTTTTCCTCCAAGATAAATTTGATTCTATGCATATTTCCTTCTACTACTTTATACATTTCCCCTTGATTATTCTTTGAATTCCTCAAATGTAGGCAGATTGCTATGATTTTTATTATTATTGGTATTAGTGTACCATCCAAGGACTCCCATCATGAAAGAGGGAGCTTTCTGGAAGTGGTGCGAACATCCTAAAAAGACAATTATTCTTGTATTTAGGGCACTGTGTAAAAATATTTAATGAAGTAGGACTATAGACCTTGAAGAATCCTCTAGTATTCCACATCCTCAGCAAAATGCTCTTTATCATACCCTTCATGGGTTCAACAACATTTGCTTTGTGTTGCCACACTCAGATATGCAATACATTTAAATCACATACCAATTTGGGCCATATTTAGGTAACTCTTATCAGCTGGGACTTTACTGTATTGCACATGTGAAGACCAACACACAAGAAATTCAGACACTGCTCCTGGTAGCAGGAGTGTGGCCTGTGTCAGTCAGAGAGGATCCATGTCCCTGTTGTAGGAACATGCCGCCCTTGGAGCTCCTGAAAGCAAAGAGGTTTTCAAAAAAGCAATACAGCGTGGAGGCAGAAATATAATAATTCAGCTGTGCCTCTCCCCATCACAGTCTCTCCAAACAAGAAAAATCACGTGCACTCCACTTAAAAAGACACGGAGATCATAGTCTGACCAAAAAAATATTATGCTCATGTGTTACTTCCTGCTGTTCTTGACCTCAATTGATTAAGTGTTCTTCTTTAATTCTGCCCTTCCATACGTCTGCTGTTTGCTACAGCAAAAGAGTAGATGTTTCAACAAGCCTAATGCGAAGAGTCAGAACAAGAGCTGAAAATCTTAAGTGGGGTTTCTCAATTTATCTGCAAGCACTCCTATGGTTTTGAAATGAAAACATTTTCTCTCAACATTTTCCAAGTGAAGTTTAGGATTATATTACTGCTGCAGTTCAAGTCTTCAAAATACTTTCCTTAAGTAATAAGGGGATAAGTTGCTTCATTTGCAATCTTTTAGTGTGGGCAGTTAACATTCCTATAAACTGAAGGATTATAGAGGAACACTGGGGACCAGCAGTGGAGCATAATATTACAGCTACCCCATGTGCAATGACTGCTTCAGATCTTACTGTAGAGGAAAAAGGAAGGGGAGAAGGAAGACATTTTTTGTTAATTCCCAAAGTGCACCTTTCAGGACTACTGTTTGGATCTCAAGTGGACTTTGGTGTGGAAAGGAGTTAATTTGGGGATATAAAGAATCAAAACCAATCTGTTTTGATAACCAGTGCAAGGATTTCCGATTATTTCTCAAAGAAAAGGGAGGAGAAAAAGTGGGTTGGGAGGGGAGAAAAAAAAAAAGGCAAAATTAAAAAAAGGTAACATTTTTAAAAAGGTAAAATTAAAGACGGAAAAGGAAAAACCTTCAAAGTTCTTTCAGATTATAAATATCTAAAAGAAGTCGAGATATCATCCAGTAACAACCTGCATGTGCACATCAATATTTTCACGTTTTTCAGCCTGTAAGTCGATCAGCACTCGAGTCAATCACAACTCTAAGGGGTGTGGGTACATGTCCAAGCCCAGCTCACCCTCTCCTGGCTCAAGCACATTATTTAAAGAAGGCTGGCAAGCAAAAGACATTCCTGTGCTTTCAGGGCTTCAATGCAGTCATAATTTTCAAATATGCCTGAAAAAAATAAAACAGCTTTATGGCTAGAATGTGGACTTAATATATCGTTATCCTTAAAGATTACTCAATATATTAAGGTCCTCTGCCACTTTATCAACTATTTTGCTGCTTTTCTGAAGGGAAAGAAAGTGGATAAATTAAATTTTTTTACTCTAAAATTCAATCTCTCTCTGGTCTTCCTCAGTGAAGAAAACTTTGCATTCTGTTGCAATTGGTCAGCTCTCTCCAGAAATTTACCATTTCATTTGTCATAAAGTACAAAAAGATTTTGCTTTCATGGGATGGCTCCTCCCTGAAGAGCAGACCAATTCTTTGCTTACTCTTCCATGGTACTACCTCATGAAAAATGGTACCTTATAAAGGTGCAGCAATCTAAAATGAAATTAATCTCTCACACAAAGCCTTTTCTTTTTTTCTCGTTTGTTTTTTTGTTGTGGTCAAGCCTTGTGAGAGTATTTCCATTACAAAACACAAATATATTCCATATTCTGCACAACATGATCAGCACGGGAGTATCATTTTCACAGGATGCAAGATACAGCTTTTATGTGCAGAAATACAGAGTGAATACAGCTTCATAAACATAACAAGCAGATCCAGATCGACCAGGCATTCAAGCCTCTGCTTGGAATGACATCAGATGCAAGTATGATATATATGATCTATAGCTTGATGATCCATGAGTCTGCACAGCAGTGGAATAGAATGTCCTGGCTTGCATGTGTTAATGTGCTGGCTCACATCAGATGATGAGCACAGTCAGGTACAGGTGTGTCATCAGAGCATTAGTACTACTTATGAAGTCCATCTGTCCTAACAGAATTATTTCAGGAAAATTTTCATATTTTACAGACCTTCCAATGAGCAAAGTAGTCACTGCTTTGCAAATATCTGTGACCATGAGGCCAATGCCAAACTGGTTGACAGCATATCTTTACATATAGGCCAGTTTCCATCAAGAGAAAGCAGCAGATTCTAAAACATTATTGACTGTCTCATCTGGAGTTCTATGATCTAAGTCATAAATCAAGGCCTTTGTACAGCTGCAAAAATGGGACTTCTTGTGATGTTTCTAAGTCTACAGCTTGTTATCCCACATTACCATCACAGTGCTATCATAACGTTTTCATTTGTGGGCCTAGTCCAGAAGTAGCAGTCTAGGAAAATGGATAATCAGCCGGATCCATTCTGTTTCTCCACATGGTGCCATTCTGTTGATGCTATTTTGGTGGGTTTATACTGAAGCTGCAAAATTCTGCCTCCATCATCTCACGGCCAATAGACTAATTTTGCAACAGCCATCTTTCATTTATGATAGCACTTCTTTTTAGAAATCAGTTTGATGAATTTTCGCTCTTCCATTCTACAGTAACTACACTAACAGCCTTTGCTGTGCACTTCAAATCCAGAATAAAAGACAGGAAATAATACAGAGAAGACTGGTGCATCGCTTGCTAATTAAGCTGACAGACATGAAAGGTTGTCAAAGAAGGACACTGAACTGAGAAGCTTGTGCTAAAATACCCAGTGCTCCACATTTATTAGGGATCATTTATTAGGAATGAAGATAGTCTGCTCCTTAGCAACTATTCCTTGCTCAAGAGTTGAAAAGCATGGTTAGAAAATTAGCACCTAATATAGTACAATGTGTCCGGAAAAGAAGGGTCCTCGAGGATCACAAAGGAAACTAACCATTAGTGCCTGGGATGTGAAATCCCTCTGACAGGCTTGTAACATGGCCACTGATGAATTTGTGTCTGCATTGCTTTTATTAGTAGTGACTAGCTACAAATGCCAGTGATTAGAGCTGGCTGTGCTCACTCTGGATGGGCAAGATTTGAGTCAATCCAACTCACACCTTAATTTGTCTGTCTGGAGAACAAGATTGATTTGCATCAGGAACAAGCCAGAGAGCAAGATACTTTTAGTAATGGAAGTGTATAAGGAAAGGATTTTGAACTCCAGTACAGCCAGGTGTCTGCAGCTAGCTGGAGAGTATAAGGAGGCAAAATTTATAAAGCTAAAATACTATTATAAGCTTGTCAAAAATCAAATGAACAAGCAAGAGATGCAGCAGCTGGTGAACAACACCATAAAGTATAAAACATGGCACTAAGCAATATTAAAAAGAGAAAACCATAAACTTGCATGAATCTATGTGATCTGATTGCTTGTACTTAAAAAGATCAGAACCAAATCCTCACAAGCCAGTTAATCTCATGGTTACAGAAGCTCATATTCCTTTAATGAGATGACAAGTAACTCTATGACAAAGAAAAACATTTCTATGATGATCATTGACCAGAATACCATAACTAATAAGACCAACCTGGTCACGTTTGAAAAGGAAGTAAAACAAACAGCCGCCCTTCACGGGATTCCATTGTTTCTGCCTGTGTTCTGTACACCACATATGCACAAAATCCAATATAATAATGACTCCAGGACTTTTCAAATGTCATTAATTAGGGGATAATAGCATTTATCCTGAGAAATATACAGTAGGCTACCACAACCCTAAAGAATACTTTTTTTACCCTGAACTGATTTTTTTGCAGAAGGCAGAGTTGGACTGCAACCAAATTTTTACTTCGAAAGCCCGGCAAACAAGTTTGCTTGTGTTCAAAACAGGCGTGTAGTAAACCTAGAGAAGGACCAGTACTGATTACAGGCTCAGATTTGCAAAGACCCACCATGCTACAGTTGCTGTTTGCTGAAATGCACTTCTTGTCGTCGCACCACTGGCAGCCGTTGGTGTTGGCCGTGCAGCTGGCGCAGTCCCCGTAGCGGTAACATCTGTCGTCTGCCACAGCTGCAACACAA
This sequence comes from Atrichornis clamosus, assembly GCA_013400975.1. NCBI lineage: Eukaryota > Metazoa > Chordata > Aves > Passeriformes > Menuridae > Atrichornis > Atrichornis clamosus. Next base: position 236,538 of record WBMZ01012194.1, on the reverse strand, counting down.
GGCAAGGTCAAAGGGGAACGTCCCACGGAAGGACAACCATGCCACGGTTTAAACACTTAGAGCGTTTTCTGTCACATCCTTCATTTGAACTCTAGCCGTTCATAAAGGTTTAAGTTGCTGTAGGAAATTAATTCTGTTCAGTTAATGAGATTTACTCCTTTAAAAATTCCTTTAGTAACAACTATATTTGAAGCTTCATAAGTCTTGTATCAACTAAAGGAATATTCTCTGATTTACAGCATACAAGCCCTCTTAGCACAATGCATAAGCTAAGAGTATGGAAAAGTTTTTTCAACTATTCTTTCTTCGCTACTTTAACACAGAAGAAAGATTCTCTTCAGATGCAGGATTCTAATAAAAATATTAGGTGGCTATTCAAGAAGACAAGATAAAAGCAGTAAATAAAATAAAATCTAAGACTGATATTAGCAACACATGGATATTTTAAATCTTTGTAAATTAATTTGTAAACCTAATAATGATTGATAAGTTACAGTTCTGTCCTTTATCTATTTGCGAAAGAGTTAATGTTAAATCCTTAATACTAGGATTTGGACTAAAATTTAGGTTATTTAAAATAATTAGGGACAAAATTATTACTTCTCTTTAAAGGAGGCAAAAGTTTGAAAAACCACCATGACCCAAAATAAGAGAATTTGTACCATCTCCTACATTGATTCCTGTTCAGTTTGGCTACAAGTCATGCACGTTTAAGAGTTTCTCCTGCCAGGAACACCTGGCCATCCAAGAATTGATCTTTTGAAAACCACTAAAACTTCTGCTTCTCCTTTAATATTAACCATCAGCAGTTTCTCAGATGATACTCTCAACCAGGTAACAATTGTGCCAAGTGATGTAAAATACCAGAAAAATTGGCTTTTGGCAAAAAAAATACCACCTAAAACAGCAAGAATTTGACAGCAGTGAAACACTGCTGTTCATATAACTTCTTCAGAACTGGAATTCTACAGACTTCATCTCTTGCAAGTTGAGCTGTAGTTTATTTCCACTGCAGCACTATACTTTAGAAACTGTTTTAACTTTTTTCTTTTCCTTCAGCCTGTCTGTGCTTTCTGTTGTTTGGCCTTTTTAAATACCTGTTGATATGATCAGCTTTTTATAAGATCCACTTTCATCCATATTACTTTTGAATGTAGTGCCTCAAGATTTTTCTTTTTATCTGTAGATGAAACTATCTAGACCATAGAACTCTAAATGTTATGAAACTGTACAAAAGCAGTTTTCTAGAAAACTGTACCTGGATAACATTTTTGTTATATCATGTACCTTTTTTTCTGAGTTTGCAACTTTATAGCCAGTGCAAAACAAGTAGAAGCTATCAGAAAAATAAAATGTCTTGAAGTGTTGATTAATAGCAGTGCTAGTAACTTTTGAACAAACATTAAACATAGACTGGCAGTTTAATTGTATGGCAGTTTGTACACACAGCACACAGCCAAAGTTTGGGAAGCAATTTTACACTGTGCTGAAAGGAAAGATACGCAGAAAAAAAAGTAGGAGCATGTAGCAGGGATAAATATTCTGTTCATGTGACATATAAGAACAACACTTTCACAAGCAATTTATTTGTGACAAGCCAAAATGCTTAGGAATAGGTTGGAACAGTTATTCATAACACTAAATTGCTGTTTCAAACAATACAGCCATCACAATGCCACGCAGAAATTTGTATGACAAACTTGAATCCATCTGACATACTGCAAAGGGCTTGTTTGCCTAAGGAATTTTTTTTTCCAGCTGTGTCTCTACTACATTCTTCTGTACAAATGTTCCTGTTTGATAGGTAATCTACTTCAAGCAGCAATGCTCTCCTCTCTTATTGGTACACACAGGTATGACAGTGCCATATGTCCATAATGGCAGATATCCCTTGCAGTGCCCATTTGTGCTCTGACTGCTGTTGTGCTTTCCCTTAGCTCCTTAAACTTGTGCTCTTTCGCACATACTTCCCTGTAGTTAAAATACAAAAAGATTCCACAGCTGAATGACTTAAAAAAATTAGTCTATAAATCTCTTGCACTGGGTATTCTCGGAGAGGAAGAGCCTTAACATTCCAGTCACTAGTGGAATTCCAGTTCCATGTGGTTACTTCTTGGGGGGCCATCTGGGGGGTTGGCCAGTCCTGCCTCCTACACTGCACTGCAAACCTGGCACTAACAGACCAGAACTCACTTACCTGTTTTCTTAGGACATTTTGCTCTGAGGATGTTATTGGCATGTCCAGATTCCCAAGATTCACAGTGTTTCTTGTTCCACAGACACCTGATTCCTGGACGAGCATTTTTACACAGCTCTTCATCTCTGAAAGCCTCACAGTTTGGAGGCTTGTACACGAGGATGTCATTCAACAGAACACTCGAAAAGCCCCCAAATATATACATGGACCTATTAGGAAAAAGCAAGCAAATATAACTGGTATTGTAGACACATTTTCTTGATTTCTTATCTGTATTGATATACAATTAAAAACCCACATAATTTTATTAAAAATATCTTCATCTTTCTTTAACAAAGACTATGCCAGTGGTTCCTTTATTCATTAGTTTTTCAATCTATTTCTCCATGGAAGTTTAGACTAACAAAAAAACTGCTGAAATCTCACTCTGCTGTTCAGATTAGGGAGTGGCATATACCACATGTCTGAAAAGAAGAATGAAGAGCTTTGAAAGAAAGCACTCATTTTTGCAGTTAGACAACGAGAATAGAGCATAAAATACTGGCCTGCAGAAAACAAGAACAAGATTTCAAAGACAGCTAGCAACGCTGGGCAGGATGAATACTTCTTTTGGGTAACATTTCTGGTGCAGTAGTTGCTGACATAGGAACCAAAATACCAGACCTGAGACCTTACCCTTCTCCTTTAAAATTAAGAACAGTCTTGGGTAAAAGATAGTAATAGAAAATCTGTATCATATACTCTTAAAACAGAATTAATCACAGAGTTACCAATAGCAGAAATCTGGAGAATATCTTGTATTGCACTTTTTTGATACATAGAACCCTACCAAAAATACCATTATGTTGAGGGTGGGGGGTGGGGGGAGGGGAAGAAAAAAAAAGGCTTTTTCACCTTGAACAGAATTCACTGAAAGTGACAGCTCTCAAAGTATCAGGCATGGCTTAGATGTTGTAAAACACACAAATCATAATGAAAAACTATCAGTTGCTGAATTCATTAATTCCAAGCAATTTTCTCTTAATAAATAAATCTGTTCATTGATTAATGTCAAGTGCTTTGTGTACAGACTTACAGTTTAGTGCTATTTTTGTTAAAAGCCATCACACTTATTTGTAGTATTACTTATTACCTCTTACTTGTGACCTATACAAGATCCTTATGTAGAGGATCTATAAGTTGCCTACAAATACTTAAGTACTGAATTTATTAATGTGATGAATAATGCAGAAGAGGTACAATGATCTATAGGACTGCCACTGTCAGATATTAGGACAGTTGGCAAAGTAAAACCGACACAAGTAAACAGTAGACATTTCTTTAAACATGACTATTGCTTTCTACAACTTTTCCAGTAAAAAGGAGACATTCAGTCTACAATTTTTTATTTGGGGATTGGGGAAAAAGAAGTAGAGTTCAGCCACCAAAACCAGAAAACTCCAGATCCACTCTATTTCCTGTTTCTAGATGAAGCAGCTTTACTGAGCTGCTCAACTCAACAAATGACATGAAAGCATGCTACATTTTATAGAGGCTAAGCAATATAACTTAATTAATAACTTCTAGATGCTGGCAGTCTTTTCTTCTTCAGGTGGTTAAAGATTACAACTGTATCAGTATCATTGGAATCTTCCCTTTTTCCAAGCAAATTTTAGTTATTTGATGATTGTGAAAGAACAAGGAATTATAGCACGCTGCAAAGAGATAAAGATTTCTCCCACCACATCTAAGTAAGGATTATAGTTGGTACCAAATATCAAATTCAGTGTAGTTCGCAATACTGAGTAAACACCTCAGTACACTGCGATGTTCACCTAAAATGCCAGCGAACAGATCCCACAGCATGGCAGATTGATGATTCTCTCTACTGATTACCTAAGACAAATAAAGACCCTGATGAGCACTACTTTTCCTTTTAATAAATTACATCAGTTCTCTGCTATTGAACCATACTTCACGTGAGCGTAATTTCTGCTGCAGTTTCTTCCTTCAGAAAAATAGCAAGGAAAATTTAAAAGCCACTTCATTTACCCATTACTGACAACAGCAGTGTGACCAAATCTGTTGACATCTCGATGCAGATTAGGTTTCGGTAAAACCTTCCATTCATCACAAGCTGAAAGATAAAAAAACCAGCATATATCAAATAAATTGAAAAGTTTACATCAAAATACATGTGAGCTATATTTTAGCCGCTCAAGGATAAATCAACAGGTCCTCCTTTTAGATGCATTTGTGAGTAAATGCTCCAAGAACCTGTCAGCAACACTGATCTATCCTGACATTTATCAAGACCACAGGACACTGGCAGAAGTGTTGCTTTATTACACATACACTTCACAGCCAGTTTCAACACCCACAGCAACAAGCCCTGCCATCATTGTTATCAAGTGATCAGAAATATTGTCCGAATGTTTACAGGCTCTCAAATTAGCCAAAGGATTTCAAGTCATACATATTTCATGGAACATCTGTGGCACTCTGTGCAGTCAGCACCCCATTAGCACCCCATGCTGGAACACCTCAGTGCAGGGTCACAGGAGGATGCACTCAGCACACGAGAGGGGACAACAGCACACCGCTAAACTGAGTTGGGCTTCACCAAATCACAGCCTGAGCCCATAAAGACAGCCAGAGAGAGACTGCAGCTGTGATAAATAAATCAATTACATCTCTTCATAAATTGGAAACAGAAACTAAAAGCACATTACAACCAGAGTTACACAGATGGTTCAAACAGTAATAATTTTGACATCAGATGGTGGACTCAGAATAAATTTAGTAGTTCAAAGAAAGTATAGTAAGCTTAATTCACTGTCTTATGGGATCAAAACTTCTTTCTCAACTTCTAATGTTAACAATGATAGTGACAGAAGGTGTATTACCATAACTATGGAATTATTAGTACACTTCATCTTTCACAATTGTTCTTTTCTCATTTTCTCTACCTAAATAGAAATTCTGAAAGTATATACACGCCAGAGAGATGTTGTTCCTGAAACAGTTTTAGCCAAAGAGATCACAACACTGGGGCACTAAACATCTCCTTATGATCATAATTTTCCAATGAAGTTAGGAGTAGTATTAAATATAAAAGTCGTGTATTCCTCATATCCCCATATCCATGCATAATACTGGTGCTTGGTGCCTTCATGATCTTTGACTTATGAAAGAAATTCAGACTAAGAGCAATATTATTTATTGGAAATAAAGGAGCAACAATCCGATCATTAATTCAATTTCTAAGTCATGAAAATATTTTCATTTTAAAAGCTATAAAAAGCAAACATTTCAACACTCCAGCTGACCAGTAAAATCTTACTGTTGTACTTTAAAATCAAGTTCTTGCTGGTGTAAGTTGCTGCACATTAACAGAAAAGGCACATATTAGTTCATGTGCCTTTGACAGTAAAGAAACAATTTGTAAAACTCACACTAAATTTCCATCTGATCTTGGGAAGTGTTGACATTAATTCTTGTATTTTTACAAACATATACATTACAAACATAAATATATAGTCTTTCCTGTACTTAGAAATTTATTTAAGAAAAAGTGGGATATAATGCCAAAGGAAGACCATAAAACCACAATAAAGGCTGGTTTGGAGATGAGAAACCCTTGAGGGCTGCAGATATAATAATTTCTTTTTTACTGATGATATTTTTCAAACTGGCAGGTCTTTTCAATAGAGTACAAGAAAAAAGAGGGAGGGAAGCTTATTACAAATAGCCTCCCCTCTTATCTCCTCCTAGTCTTCTCAATGACTACTGAACACTGAACAGAGCACTATGTAAGAATAATACTTTTGCTCAGCTTTCAATTCCTGATGTGAGTTTCTCTGCACGGAGTGGTTAATACAAAATACAGATAGTTAGCCAACAGATTCTTGGTGGGATTTGGTAAAGAATCAAATAGAATTCATCCCTGTCTGTCATCTTCAAACTTCCTTTGAATGTCTCCAAGTACCCAAATTTCCAGACTTAACTATACCATTCCAAGAAAAAAATTACAAATGGCAAAATGCAGCATGACTTCCAACATTATTTATCAATGTTACAGCATTCTGTGTGTTGTGTGCGTTGTATTAAGTCTATTACTGACAGTAAGCTCTATGCAGTAAATAAAATACTTTCCTCCATAAAATGTTATGCACTCTTAAGGCACTGTACAGGTAGTAAGTGGAAGACACAGTACTGGTTGAATCTGCAAGTGTCTGGGTGTGTAACCAGGTACAGTGCACAGCACATGGGAGCACGAACGGCTGTTAACAGAACCAGTTACCAAGCAGATGAAGAGACAATACTATTCATTCCAAACCAATTAGCAGAATTTTTAGTCACTGAAAAGTACAAGGAGAAACACAGGGGAGGTTTTCTTTCTATTACTAAGGCCTCTATATTAAGAACAGGCTTCAAACATCTCCCTGGTATAGATTAAATGGTTACCAGATGAGAGAGAAGTGGCTCTGAGAGTGAGCCGCCAGTCACACACATTTCTTATGTGCTGAAACACACCACAGAAATGCACCAGATTTGAAGCCATCCAGCTGATGCTGGCAGGGAAAAGCCCCACTTGAACTGTGCACAAGGTATGGCTCTCCAGGGTCCACCCTCCAACAGGTCAGGCCTCAACACATCTCTCATCTACAACCTGCTGGCAATATTGCATTACTTATATGGGAGAGGATGGTTAAATTTTGATTGAGGAAAATCTAAGAAAACTGCACATCTACAAGCTGGTTTTAGAGGTGATCACTGTTTCCATTCTTCGTCTGATTTATTAAGTGCATTAAGGACGTCTCAATTATTTTCAACAACTAAAGAGACTATGAGAATAATCCTGAAAATCTTTACAATTTGCTTCCAAATCTACAGCATTTTCTAGGGAATATAAGAGAATATCAAGAACCTGCAAAATTCCCTTTGCAGAAAACACTATAGGAACTCAGATGAAAAAACATAAGCATTGGAGAGAAAAGAAGCTCATTTACAACTCAACTCCATCTCTGACTCCACAATGCCCAATTCTGCACTCAAGCCTGAATAGAAGCACCATGGCCACTCAGAACTTGCAGTGGAACTATCTCAAGCTGATACTCTCACTGATGTCTTTAAATAATGGAAAGGGTTCATCCTTCCAAAATTTGATAAAAGAAAAAAGACTTGGTTTATATAGTGTAATAGTAGTTAGAGTAATGATCTAAGGAGAAAAGGGTTCATTTCCTACCCAATGGGATTTAAACCTAAAGCTTTCATCCTGAGGGAAGTGCTCTAACTGTTCTAGGTAGGTAACTTTTCACTATTCCAAGTTAATGCTGTTCCACTGAACAGAGGAAAAAAATAATAGGAAAAAAAATAATATTGTTAAAAATGGGAAGCAAAAGTTGCTAGGACAGTCTCTAAAAAAGAGGCAACCAGTGTTCCATACTTTACCTCCAGAATCACATTTGTATTTCTGCACTGGCAGCTTGATTTAGTGACAACCTCTTAGTGCACTTGGAGCTTTGTTTTGAAGCTAACTACTTTATGTTTACATTTATCAAATCACTTCTTAATTTCAAATTATTTAAATAGATTTGAAATGCCAAAGTATTTATTCTGCTCAATCACACTCTGCAACACTGGTGGTGCAGCCTTACATGCTTCACAGAATCCAATGCCAAATTATGCTTCTATTTTCTCTACGTATTTCCAATAATTATTCCTTTTTTTTTTTTCTGGTAAAAGAAGCAATATTAATTCACAGTGTATGGAAACCATTACACTCCTGTCTGGTTCTCTTTTATGACTCTGGACAACTAAACACAATATAAATAACTAAAATATCATGAAAATTATGTACTAACAAAAAACTTATTTTCACTTTCTTTCCATACTGCATAAATATCCTTCTTTAATCAGATAATAAAAATCTTCTCACTTTCAGGAAAACACAAAGGGAAGTATGCTCAAAACAGCATGAATTGAATTTAAACTGTAGAACTAACATCTACAACAGTCTCTACCCATAACAGTGACTCCCTAAGCAACATAAAAAAATCAACAACCTTAAGCTTTCCTATTAAATGGAGCAATTAGTGCATTATATTATTATGGTTTTGCTCTTCTAATAGCACAGCAATATGGAGGTAATTGCTATTACAGACTGCATCAAGAACTACATTTATAACTTAAGTGCTCAGGAATGCATAAAACATAATCTTTTACAGCCACTGCTTTACATTTTCTTTGTGATGGCACATTGATAAACCATTTGTAACTCCAGAAAGAGGGAGATTTGCAAAAATGCATGTGTTTGTATTGGAAAAAAAGAAAATGTACAGACATTTAAACTTGTTCATTTTGTTGATGGCAAAGACTAGAGGTGAAACAACTTATTTTACAAGCAAACAAATTATGAATAAAGAATTCATTTTATTACAAAATACAATAAATATGTTTGATTACAAGTGGAACTAAAGTTAATCTCATGAGATAATTTTCAATGTTTTTTCCTAAAAGGAAAATATTTTTAAGCTTTGTTTGAATACCCTAGAAGAAACTCAATATTTTACATGCAATATTGTCTTTCATAAGCAATTGAACTTGCACTATTTAAGCCATAATAATAAACTCTTGGCTCCTGACACATTTAAATGTCTAAAACTTATGTGTGTAGACTAAGTTCAGAACCTAGAGAGCAATGACTGATTCTGAAAAGCAGGGAAAACTTAGGCAATTCTCTCCTCAGCTTGGTAGAATTAATTGCTCTCTGGAGATAGTTATTTCTACCCCTTGACTAGAGGAGACTGTGGATTACCCAATTGCATTAGAAACCAACCTTTCAGAAAACTGAGCTTAACTGAGATGAAGCCACCCGAACAGTTATTTCACATTAATATGAAAAACAGTGTTTTCATGGATAATAAAAAGCTGAAGCAATCTATCCATAAGACAATGTCACATATAATAAGAGAGATAATCAAAATTACGCTATAGCCCAACTTGAACATAAATAGCACAGGCTCTATCTCCAACATTCAGCTGGTTTCCAGACAGCACCCATTTTTTACAAGACAGAGCATAACACTCCATCACTTGCAAGGTATCTAGGAAATGTGATGCTGATAGCATCATATTTTTTTTCTTCCAAGCATTGTTCAAAAACTCATGATACAAAGGAAATAAAATTCTGAAATATGCCCCTTCCATAATTATTTAATTCTTAGTAAAATATTTAAAGTTTTCTGGAAAAGTTTGTCTTTATCTAATGTGTGCTGTGAGATTGTGTTTTTAACTTGGTGAAATGAATATTACAGAAGATTAAGTCTGAATCAAATCAATCTCCATAGATTTCATTTTTTAAGAGTAATTACTACATCCAAAGAGTAATTACTACATCCACTTCTTTTGTACCTCATCAGTTTGATAACACATGGAGAATGGGACTTGCAAGAGAATACAAATACCATATTAAACATTATAATCAACTAGACAAACCAAAATATTGTTCCACTGAAAAAAAAACCAGCAGCAGAAAACATTTTCATGAAAGATGATAAAAAACTACTGGTGTGTGAAAGTCAGAAAGTTACACTTATTCAGATCCTGAGACTCATACTATTGATTTGGAAGTGCACATTCTAAAAATAAATGTAGACCAATAAAAAATATTATGCTCTAAAATGAGGAAGGAGCCCTGTTTCATTAAAAATTAAACCCACATGTAAACTGAAGTGAGAACAAAATCAATAGCTCACACCATCAGATGCCTACAAGAAGCTATGGAATATGCAAAACAGGGATACAGTAAAAAAAATTCAACTGTTTTGCAAAGGTATTATTTACACACTCATTAAAACTGGCAGGAAATAACCCATATATGTTCCATGTACTTAATTTACTCATTATTTTTGTATTAAAGCAAACACATTGCACTGATATCTATACTGAATGCCATAAAGAGCCATTAACTAGTCCTAAAAGAAAGATCATGTCTTAGCCTCTTCTACCACTGCGGGCAGCTGATAAACACTTGCCAAAAATAGATCCAGGCAACATCCAAAGGCTATTCTCACCAGGATCATGCATGAGTCCATTTCCCAGACACATTTCCCATTTTTTGGCTCCCAGGACAAGCGACTGTGCTTTCTGGCCCAAATACGAACTGCATGGTTATGTTTAAAGCCCAAATATGAGCTGTATGTTTATATTTAAAGCCTATGCATAAAATATGGACATGAACATCAGGACAGGGAAAAACTATTTATGGCAAGAACAGCAGTGGCACAAGATAGGAAACATATTATGGACTCATTAAATTCTCTTGGGTTTATAGCCTCCACAATCCTATAGGGAGGCTTTCCATAAAGTGCACAGCTCAAAGGGTTGGAACCACTCTACAGAATGAAAGTTGACACCCATCTAGTCTTGTCTTATCTTAAACAGCTTTCCTCCAAACTGTATTCTTATCATATATTTATAAACAACAATCTTTTCTGCTCTTAGCTACCCTCTTGTGAAATTAAATATACCACATCCTCTTATCATCTCCTAAAGGCTCCTCATGCTTCACTCAGCCTTAATGCCACTTGCCATGCAGAGCCCTGTTGGACTGTGTCTTTCTTAAATGTGCGTTGCCAAAATACTACAAAAATATCCAGGGCCTTGAGGATGCCATGAACGCTCCTTTCCTCTTTTCACTAGGGCTGCAAAAGCTGCTTCTACAACCATATGCCACTCCTGACTCAGACACACAAACTAATGTCATTTCCTTCAATTTGCAGGAGAAAACTCATAATTTCCCGAGTGTGGGGCAATGTATTTTCCCAACTGCTGCCAATTCCAAACATCTTTAGGAACCTCTCAAATGTCACTTGTTGAGAAATGTTTTCATTTTGGTTTTGGGTGGGGCTTATTGGTAGGTTTTTGTTTGTTTCTTGGTTTGTATGTTGTTTTGTTGCTGTTTTTGTTTTTAATTCCAGCAACATATTTTATTAGTGCTATGTAGATATTCACTACAAAAAATAAATCAGCACTTGGAGGTAAGAACCACTAGGGTCTGTGTTCAAATCACTTCTGTAACACCAAAATGCACCAACTCCTGCAACTCATTTAGCAACATATTTGCTGTTCATATTATAAAACAATATCAGGCACATATTTCTAAACTGACCATCTTAGCTACTATGCTTTGTCCCACAAACCAAAATCTTTAGACAACAGTGGAACAGAAACCTGTATAATTTATAAATAACTTGAAGGTGTTTGGCATCAAAACTTTAAAGAATCACATTATCTGCACTTGAGAAAGCAACACTGTGGTATTTAAAACTCAAATGAGAAAAACACAGTACATACCTATATCATATGCAAGAAAGTCAGCAGAAAAACACTTTGCACCATTGCTCAGGGAAGTATCGTTGTGAGTGTTTCCACCAAAAATGAGCATAGCTCCATTGATTAAGACAGCTGAATGAAGGTATCTGGCAAAACCACTCTCTTTCAAAATAGTCCTAGAAAACATATAAACAAATGAATACAAACGAACATGAAAAATTGTATAGCAGTTTTATCTATAAGATAAACTGTATAGGAGTATATCTACAAGAAAATTTATAGATGAAAACAATACAAACCACAAGGAAACTATTAAACTCTAGCTCTTAGTAAATATGAAATTTAATCAGATTGTTTGTAGGATTATCAATTTTCTCGTGCTACAACCAATATTTATTTATCAATTGTTCAAAATGTCACGCTTTTACTTAAAAAAAAAGGTTTTCCAAACAATATATCTGAATTGAATTTTACCATGTTTACATTCTACAAAAGTGGTTAATGATAAGTTTTAATCAAAGCTGAATGAAAACCCATTCACAGTATTAATTCCTATTCTGATATAGTCTTAACTGCGTTGTTCTTTTGCTCAAGAAATGCAATAAAAAATTCTTTAGAAGGTTAAAAGATTCTTTAGACCACCCTAAGTATTGTACAAAGAAAAATGTTTTGTCTTTTAATTAATTTTTAATTTTTCAGACCTGGGAAAAAAATGGTGGAAGTCATTCTAGGTATGATAAAAACACTTGCACTGCTTCATAACCTTATTCAGACTGGTAAACTCATAGAGAACTTCAGTGCTGAAAAGAAAAAAATTGTCCACACACATTGAGCCTTTGATCTCTCTTCACTCACTTCAGCCTGTGTGTGTGGCCTGCTTTGTGCCAGAGCAGTAACACAGCCCCAAAGTAGCCAAGAGCCAGCAATGCCACAGTTTGCAAGTGGCAGATGTGGGGCCAGGGGAAAGAACAGAACACAAACTTGATTGAACCGCAGCAAATAAATCTTACCAAGGAAGAGAGGAACCATTTGTGGGTTTTGCCAGCTTGAATTAGTTAAGTAGACCAGCTGTAGATGGGTTTGTGAAGAGCTGATTAGATCACCAGTACAAAATACCTTTTACATTCTCCTAATAACCTTTCATTGTCTCAGTAATCTAAGTTTTCAAGTTTAGGTTCTCATTTTTAATTACGTTACTGCACATTGCTCACATCTACAATTAAACCCTTTTGCCATTTGTTTCCTGTAACAAAAGGACTCAACAACCTTTCCTTCTGGTTAAATAATACTGTCTCTTGAATCACACTCATATTAGTTCAATACTTCTACATCATCATTGTGTTTGAGGGAGAGGGTTTAAGGTACATCTTGTTGTTTTGATGTAATGACATAAATCAATCAATAAACCTGAGATATTTTTAAGTGAAAAAAGATTGCATGTTTAAACAAGTTGAAAGGAAGACATTAAACCTAAATTCTCATATTATTATTTAAATAAATTCCCCCCTGGCCCTAGAAAGTAGCATCAAAAGAAATATCAAAGACTAAGCTAAAATAAATGAGCTTTTTTATTGCTTTAAAATGTGACAATTTCTTCAATCCACTTGCATACCCACGCATGTGCTTCTGCTTTTGACCCCTTTTTTGTTGTTGTTCTATTAAACGACTTGCTTGTCTCTTGTGTATTTCTGATTAACATACTTTGAAAACAGAGCACCACTAAGTGTGTTTTTCTAACCAGGGATTGGCTTGATACAGGATACTTATGCTGCCCACCCAGAAAAATGTGATATTTGGGTTCAACTCATCAGTTAGCAACATAGAAAATTAGGAATGACAAGGAAATAGAACAAGACATTATTTTTAAGCTATTTTCTACTGGCACTGGAGGAATACTGCTGCTATGACTTGAAAGAAGGATAATACACTAAGAACATGTTATCTTTATCCATTCAGACTACAGATACCTTTCTGTCTTTTGCTTCACCAGTTTTCTAGAGCTCCTATTGCCTAATTTACACTAATTACTATACACTAGGCTCTGCCTTGATTATTGTGCCTTGCAGCTGTCTAGAAATAGTTGTTTTGATCACTAAAGTCCTAAAGAGACATACACTGTTCTGGGGAAAACTAAGGACTCTCCTCTCCACAGTGGACATAACAGACCTCTATAAGTTTTCTTTTTCGGGCTACTCACTTTTCTACTTGTGACCCATGTGCATTGCCCCAGTCCTGGTCCCCACATTGTATAGGGTATTGCATTTTTTCCCCTAATTTTTGCATACTGTGTGCTGAGTTTCATGCCTCCCAGTAACAGTAACTTTTCCTCAAGATTCAGCAGAATTGGAAGTTTGTTCATGTCGCCCTGATTTTCACTATTCATTAGCATCACTAATGAGGGCAATCTTGAGAACTCTCCAACACGTATCAACCCCACGCAAATTCTGCGAGAGTCTCAGCACGCTTTACCCTGAATTCATTATTTATGCACATGTTTGTGTATCTGCAAACATCAGTCCGTGTTAACTACACCCGTGCCAAATGCTGCACACAGCAGCACGACTCTGTAATGGCAACAGATATACCCAGGAGCCAGCAGGTGCTTCCACTGTTTCAGGCCATTTTCCAAGCCCAGCTCCACGTTGTCCCCCAGTTGCCAGCTGCAGCAGCAGGCAAGTAATGCAAAGCAATGCAGGTATTAACAACACTGTTAATTCCCCATCACGTATTAGGAATACAGTTCACACTAGGAATTAAAATATCACCCCTTCACATTCCAAGAAGAATAAAGCTTATTTAATTGATATTAAGAAATGAAAACCTACATGCTGCTGAGTAAAACAGGTAATCAGCTTTGTATACCAAAACTTAGTGAGCACTGGAAGCTCTGCCAGATCAGCTAGAGAAATGTAGTGAGTGCAAAATAAAAGCAGTGAGGACCAGCAAATGTCATGTACATGGGCATGAGAAAGCCATCAAAACTCCAACTCTTCCTCGCACCACACCTATCCAGTGCCACATTCAGTCTGTTGCCTCACTGAGTCTTTGAATACTGATTGTAAGGCGTCAGAGACACAAAGATTCAAAGATTTTATTACTACATGTTGCCCCATTCTCTGAGCCCGTTTTCAGTCCCACAGTAAAATTCACTTCCAGTGTAAAGCTCACAAAACTAATAAAAGACTTGAGTTCTCTATAACCTGCACAGAATGTCACATTAGTATAGAACAGATCGAAGCATTCTTTATTAGTTTTTATATGAATAATGCATAAAAATATTCCAACAATTATTATCATTTTATTGTTGAATAGACCATCAAAGAAAAAAATATCACTTTGTTCCAAAAATAGAGTATAATAAGAAAGCATTAAAATTCCAGGAATTTAAAAATACATTAAAAGGAACCAAAAATTCTTGCAATAATCTTTCCAAATGCCAAGAGTGAATAGTATTAAGAGTCTCAGTGAAATCAAAACCCCATGTTTCCAACATCTGAGACCAAGTTTTGGGTCCTTAAAGTTAAGCCATTAGTGCTCAACAAAAATGTTAAATTGCAAGAATAAAATGTTCCAAGAAATAGTTCTTGATGTCAAATCATCTCTAAGGTAAGAAAAAAACATTTAAAGTCACTTTCTATACATGACATATAAGTAGCCTTCATAAGTTACAATAAACTTGAGGAACTAGGGACTGATAGAAATAGAAACATCAAGAGCATTCATCAGAAAGGATTACTACACAGTACTGGAAGTTTTCTTTCTTATTTCTGACAGTTTTGTGAAAAATAACCTTCCACAGTTCTTAAAATTTTCTACTTATTTAAATAACAGCTACTGTAATGTACACCAGCAGTATGTTCATAGGATGTGGAAACAGTACACATGCACTCCTTCTGCACAGTGGTTATGTCTGGACAGGAGAACCTTTTCTTAATTTGTAGAACTTGCACAAAGCTTCCTCCCTGCCAACCTTTCAGTGTAGAGCTCCATTAATCCATTGACTCAAGTCTAGCCCCTCACCACAATTCTTCCATTTTGTTGCAGAGAATGTTCTGCTCTGCAACATGCAAAGGATATAGAGGCACCTACATGGCTGTACTAGAACCTTTCCCTACCTTGCTCTACTCTTATGTTTTCTTCTTCCATAACCTCTAACCTGGTTTCCTACATTAGGATTCCAGCTTACCATGTCCGAGTATTAACTTCATATCTGTAAAGATCGTCCACCAATCCGTATTTATTGCCAGGCAACGCTTTGTATCCACCATGGACATAAATAGATTTTGTCAGTTCATCATAGACACTGGTGTGGCCATATCCACCCTGAACAATCGCTCCTTTCGTTTCTGGTACAAGCCAGGAGTTAGACCCTGGAACAGACATACAAAAAACATGAGCTTAAGGCTTACTGGTGCTAACACACAGTACTAGGAGTTTTAAGTAATAATAAAGTAATTTCCACTATAATTCTAAATACAGCAATAACTAGGGATTTGTTTTAAGATGTAATTTTATGCCAATGTATCAAAATAATTGCAATTAGATCATGTTGTTAGACTATCATCTGCTGTTCTTAATTAAATCACAAATACAGTGTTGTTACAGCTGCCAGGCTGTATCTCATACTCTCTCATGTGTGACTTCAGCACCCACACTAAATAAACAAAACAAAAAGCCCAAACCTTTTTGAAAATATGAATTAGGAGTTATGATTAATTCTCGCCAGAGATGGCTGATGAGAATTCAGTGCTGCAGCTACTCCAGATTCATGAAGAACACCTGTGCTCAGTCATGGGGAGTCTGGAGAAGTTGGCAGAAACTGAACTGCAGTGAGTCATGAGAAGCACCTAACATAAGGTGTGCATGGATATGGCCAGACACTGTGGGAGTAACTGTAAAATTATTGAGCTAATATCATTTCCAACTACTGTTCCTTAGTTATTTAACCGCAAATATACCCATTCAATAGTTGAAAACTCAACTCAAACCACGACAATCCACATTTCACATCACATCATTAATAATTGCAAAGAGACACCAAATAAAACCAGCCACAATTGTTATTATAATTGAAGAACAAAAGACAATTGGAAAATATTTTGCCACAGCAAAAAAAAAAAAAGACAGATGTTAAGTGAGTTCTTGCTGCCTACAGCCCCAAAACATGCTTTTTTTCCCCCTTCATCTTCCCAGGTAATGATAGAAGTCACAAAAAGAGCAAGCCAGGAGTATTTGCTGTACAAGGCAGCCTATACAAAAGATCCTGTGATGATGGGGAGTCAGTTCTACAGATGTGAAATGTAAGAAGTAGTTCAGTTACAGCCTCTTGTAGACCATGTCAAAAGAATAGAGAGTCTGGACAAGGACTTCCAAAATGGAGCAATCTCCTAATTCTTAACCTAAATTGGCTGCCATTATAAAGTTATTTATCCAAGACTAGGACACAACACCATACCCTGGCTTCAACTGAAAGTTAGGTTAAATTCCATTCCAATTTTTATCTGATATTATGTAGGTATCTTAGATTAACCCTTTTTCCTCCAGATTCTTCTGTTCACGAAGAGACTCATGATGGAAAAATTGTGCTGATTTTTGTTAATATGAATGCTGATATTTGTGTCAGACATTATTTATATCTGACACAGTATATTTACATTCTTTATGTGTAGTGAAATGTAACTGGCATTTTATTGCAATCCCTATGTTGGATATTATCAAGCTATTAAGAAGTGCAATTCTGAACACAAATATCAAATTTGTACCAATAATACTGTATTTTACATACATATTACTTTGATAAGAAATAGATTTACTTGATACAATTTATGTAAGAGGGCTGGTGAGGAGTAAACCTGCAGATACACTTTTCTGTTACCAACATTATCTTCATTTTATTCATTCAATGATTAGTCCTAAAGATTGGCATATATGCTTTTCAAGGAAAGAGAACTACTCACCACATATATTTACACAATGCTATTGATAACATACATAATAGGATATTTTGCATTTAGATCTGACTGGTTCATGGAGCATTTCTGGAGCATAATGGTTTATGTAGCAATGGTCGGACTTGATGATCTTAAGGACTTTTCCAACCTAAATGGGTCCATGAATCCATGTAGCATTTAGAACACTGTCAGAGTAACATGGCATATTGCACAACTTTACATGACTTGGGCAGAAATATGAAAAGCTGTTCCTTCTTGAATAATAAAAAACACATGCTATGAATAACTACCTAAATTTGAGAAAAGAGGTCCAGCAACATCTTTCTGAAATAAAAAGTCAAAAGTAGCATTACAGTTTCTTCTTCTATTTCCTGTTCTAAAGTTCAGTTGAGTTGCCTGAATTTTGGATATTGAAATGTGTACACACAATTTTGATATCTTCCATGCTTCAGCATCTTGAATATTGCATCATTCAGAAAAAATACACTTCTGTCTGTATTTAAAGACATTACTATGCCTATGATCGGCTTTTATTAAGTATTATTATTGGTATGAATCTTCACCTATCTTTTTTTTAAATAAAAGTTCAATTGTTATTGAAGTTGTTTACATAACCCTCCTCATACTCAGAGATTCCACTCTTTCTATCATTACATCAGAAGTATTAGATTGACCAAATCAGTCATGTGAAACTGCATTCTCAACAGCTTAAAAAGTCAAATACAGAAAGACGTTCACAAATAAACAATGCATAAATAAGGAAATAGGACTTTTTTAAAAAATTATTTCCAGATTTAAATTTCAAGTCTAGTAGAGAGTGTAAAAATAAGGTCAAATGAATTTTGAAAGTAATCATGAAAACCCAGTAATAGGGGCTTCTAATTTTCATTTGTAGTTTGACACTTTTCATCAATACCTGGGCAATATCCCAGATAATTTTACCACATAAAGTTTCTCTTTAAATGCTTAGGCAAATCACTTAATCCCAGCCAGAGGTGTAAGACCATTCTAACAAAGAATGCAAAACAAATGGAATGAGAAAAAAGATTTTTTTTCTCCCCCATTTCATTTCTTTGTATGAAACTGTATACAACTGCCAAATCAATGAAAACTCCAAACTGGACCAGTAGTAGTTTTATCATTTAAAATAGAAAACCTAGAATCACATTTTGAGATAAAGTTGTTTCAAAAAAAGATTAAAAATAATAATACTAATAGGCAGTAATAAATCCACTAATAATCCAAGGAAAGGTAGATACATTAGCAATACAACCTTTGGATAGATCAGGTAAAAAGAACAAAATGTCCAAGAAGCACTTCGGTGTGCCATCTTCACTTCATCACAGTGACCAACTAAAATTTTTCAAGCAACCCTTAAGCTTATGCTAACTTTAAGAAAAAACAGGAGACATGTTACATCATGGGGCCATTTCTTTTTACATTATTGCAAAGAAACATTTTTAATCAAAAGCAATCTATAATCTACTTCTAAAGTTATTAAAAAAATCAGTCTAAAAAACAGTGATATTCTGCTAATCCAAAGAAATCTGTCTTGTAAAGAAATAAAATAACATCACAGAAGACTTATTCAGAAGTTTCTTAATATATAAGGAGCTTTTATAAACCTCAGCTAAAACAAAACACCATTATATATTCACCTTGAGACTCACATTCAGATTCTTAGAAGGTTTATGAGGTATTGCTAACCTAAAGGGAAATAAATTTCCCTGGGGAGTAACCCAGAAAGAGCTTTATGGTTCAAGTTAGTAAAATCATTCACATAATTCCCGTATCAGGATTTACTGGTTCCTCAAAAGTCATAAGTCTGGGTATAGCAAGAAAGGACAACAGGAAGCTCTTCTGTTCCTGCAGCAACCACCACACCTTTGGCACAGAAATAAATCCACATGCTTTTTCCACATGAAAATCTGCCTGCAAATCCTGCCCAGCTATTCCAGAATTTATTTTAGTTTGATAGAAATTACTTTTCTTCCCTAATCTGGCAATGCCAGAGACAGTTTCAGATCAGGTACACCTTTGACTGACAGGTTTTGTTAACAAGAACTACATACCTAGGTGAAAAGCTAGAGATTCCACAATTATTTAAAACTTCTACAGATGTTTCTTAACCTGAACCCATGGAAATCAGGGTCACAGCAACTAAAGAAGGCTTTAGCACCACAATTTCATGTATCAAGTTCATCAACAGAACAGGATCCTAGAGGTTTCAGTCCTTATGAGCCAAAGGATATGGTGCCTCTTTCTATGTCTCTTTCTTTCAGTAGGTGTGTGGTAAATGCTTGAAAAATAGCCTTCGTTAGGACTAAAAGCCATGACTGAAAGCAGTTAGAAAGAATAAAGCAGTACTGTTTGAAAATTGGGTTCTTATTTTTCTTTCCGTAACATCAGAATGTCTTATTTTTAAGAAGTTTTCTTTCCTTTTCAGGCGAGTTCACAGCAATACTTCTCTCATTTCCTATGTCTTTAAGTTTGGATTGTGAACTGCTAAAGTCTTCCCAAAAAATAGTAATTCTTAATTTAAACCACCACCTGGAATTTTATGCTTAAAAATGTTCCTACGACTGCAAAACTTTAGATAAATGCTACAGCTGGCACAGAATTCAAGAAAATTTACCACAAAATTCATTTAACTTAGCAGGGAGGGAAAACAGGGAGATGCAATGAGGTAAAATGAAATGTGAGAATTATTCATGGCAGAAATGGTTCGGTTACACCATGTTCTGCAAAGCCCTACAAGTCCCAATAATCAACCCTTCATCAGATGAGGAGACTCACTGAAATCAATGGGTTTCCACAGTAATACCCTATATTGTTACAAGTTTCCTTTACATTTGATGCAAGTGAAGGACATTTTCTCTACTAAATTTAAACTAAATTTCTCACTGGAATATAATAAAAATATAATCTCAAAAAGGCGACAAAAACTTGAGAATAATTGAGACACACAATAAGTGACAGAGAAGTGCTTTCTCTTACTCAAAGCTTATCACTGTGGTAGGAAAGGTTTGGGGTCTTTTCTTTGTTTGTTTGTATCATATATGCTTAGCTATAGTTGTTTTATTAAACCTCCACAAACATAGCTGTAACATCAAGAAAAAAAAAATAGGAACAAGCTGTTCATTTCAACCATAAAGCCATCCATAAAATCAGCCAGGCAGAAGATTTTACACCAGAAATCATGTTCCCTTCTTCATAATTAAACTAAACACAATAATAGGTGAGAATAAAATTGGTACTTCTACTCTGTACTAAATTAGCATCATGCAAAGAAGCAAATAATTTAAAGTTCCAACAGACATTACAGTGAATGAGCATACAGAAAACTAGAACGTATTGTCTTCACAGACAAAAAAAACCCATCTCTGGTAGATTAAAAAACCCAACTTCCTGAAATTAAGTTTTTCTGAAAAATGGTCTTTAATGCTTAAGAAATCTTAGAATACCATTGTGAAACATCATTCGAAGAGTTTTATAGTAGTTTTTATGCATTTAAATTGGAATTTTTCAGTGTGGATAAAGCACATCATGGTGCTCGTCCTCTTATTCCCATTCACTTTTATCCATTTTCAACACTGTTATAAAATTTCAACACTACCATCAGAGATAATGCCAGGGAGTATAAGAACCTTCTGTATTCTGAAGGGACTTCCCCAGCCTATAAATCTGCTTAAACATTGTTTATATATATATATGCATACATGGGAAAAAAAGTTAAATGGACCAATTAAAAACAATTCTTATTCTTTACCATCTAGGCATTACTTTGGAATTTTGTATTATGCCTTCTGCAATTGTATAAATGAGAAACTCGGATTGATTCTACAGAAAAAGGAACTAAAAAAAGGCAGAATATTATAATTTAAATTAGTAGGCATATTAATATTCCTAAGAATTTATCAGAAGGTGTAGATTTTCAATATTATTCCATTGAAATAGTATCTTAGATGTACCATGTATATGCTAAGAAGATTTCTCTGGGTTTATTTAATTTTAGCATTTAAAATCACCCCTAGGAACAGCTTGCAGTTCGCAAGGGGAAATCCAGACAGACATGGTAGATTATTTACAGAAAATTCGTGTTCATTTTCAATTATTTCCTTTAACAGCAACATGTAAACATTTTAGAAAGAATCCTACATATGAACTAAGTTAATACATTTAAAAATCACAACAGAACGAAAATAATACAACATTAAAGAACCTTCAAAATAACTACATTATTGTTGGTTTTGCTCTTCTACTTTGGTAAAAACCGTAAGTCTATGTTAAAAAACTAAGCTTTATCACAACAATAACCACTGTGTGCCATTTCCAGTTTCAATTTTTATCCCCTTTAGGGCACCACAACCATGTACACCATTGAAAAAATCATGGTGGTCCAAACATGTATGAAATGCTATTGCTTAACAAGAAATCTGATCTACATAATTTGAAGGAAAAAATATGAGGTTTTAGTTATTTTGCAAAATAAATATTTTTCTTTCTGAAAAGAGGGGTGATATCCACTTATAAAAAACAGCACTTTTTTGATCAGTACATGATAACAATTTGAAAGCGACTTACTGATGTAGTATTCTTGCACAATGCTTGTGTAACCATATATGGAAGAATATCCAAAAATTACAATCATAACCACATCTCTGCTGTCCAGCTCTACGATGTGTGCTGAATGACCTTCCACAGCATACTGCTGGCCATGGACAAGTACTGCAGGAATTCTGGTGCTCCATGTTTGACTGTGAATGTTGAAAACCCACAGTTCATCAGTAACATTGCCATTATTTGTTTCAATTTTGCCTCCATACATGTAGATGTCTTCCTGTAAGAATGGGAAGGGAGAGAGGAGAAAGCAAATAATGGATTACAGAAAGATAACATCTGAACTGCATACTCCTCTGCTGAGCAATATTTCATAACTGAGCAATCTGATTTAAATCTTCACATTTAATCTTACATTAACCAGCTCAATATCAGACACTAATCCCAGACAATGATATTTAAACTAAACCAACAATGATAAGGAGTCTCTTTCTCTGAAAAATAAACCTAGCCGTGAAAATGACACCAAAATGAATCTCAAACAGATTATTTCAACCAGAAAACCATTAATTACATGGCTCTTCTAATTCATAGTGCAGCATTCTAGTCTAGAAAAGCTAAACAGAAAGGATATTATATTGTTTTCTTAGGGAACAGTTCACAGAATTAAAATGTGATTTTCTACACACTCAGTCTATAGGGATTTCAATCAGCACATGAGAGCACATTCTCTCTTAATAGCAAAGTAATTTAAGTCCTGAGAAAATTCAGTCTCCAGAACCCAAAGAAAATGGACAATGTGTGTATGGAATCACAGAATGGTCTGGGTTGGAACGTGTCTTAAAGATCATCTTGTTCCAGCTCCCCTGCCATGGGCAGGGACACCTTCCACTACAGCAGGTTGCTCTGAGCTCCATCCAACCTGGCCTTGGACACTTCCAGGGATGGGACATCCACAGCCTCTCTGGGCAACCTGTGCCAGTGTCATGGGGAAGAATTTCTTACTAATACCCAAACCAAACTTTCCCTCAGACAGCTTGAAGTCATTCCCCCTAGTCCTACCACTTCATGCCCTTGTAAAACATCATTCTCCAGCTCTCTTGTAGCCCCCTTAGGTACAGTAAGGTGCTATAAAGTCTACCCAGAGCCTTCTCTTCTCCAGGATGAACAAACCCAACCCTCTCAGCCTTGCTCCAACAGAGCTTATGCGAGGGGTCCCAGAGCTGGGCACAGGGCTCCAGGGTCTCATGAGAGCAGAGGAGCAGAAGCACCTGCCTCAGCCTGCTGGTTGTGCTGCTTTTGATGTAGCCCAGGATGTGGTTGGCTTCTCTTGAGCACGTTTGCTAAAATCAGGTCCCATAGGGGGGTATTTGAGTTCTTTTTAAGGCATGCAAAACAGATTTTTCCAGTCATCATGAACCACATACCTCAAAGAGCAATGCCATCTGTTCTGATAAGTAATGAGTGACTTAGTGAAATATTGACTGAAAGCAAATCCTACTGAATTTCACTTCATCTGGATTTGCAAGCCAAGGTAGGTAAAGTAACAGAACAAATTCCAGCTTGTTGGCTTCACAGACTTGCTCAAGGACAGTTTATGCTGGTAGGAAAAGCTGCCTCTGGTTCTAAGATTGATACTTAGTCTTGCTATGACATACCACCACTTACACCCTGCATCCCATTTGCGTGATGGACAGTTGGCAGCTGTCTTCTGCATACTGCAATGTAATATGCTGGGGCTTACCCTAAATTCAGCTTTAACAGGTTTAAACAAAAAAAAAAAAGGAAGCTGCAGGTTTAGCACCTTTGGCAAAGTTTGACTTGGCATGAAATACTGAGCCTCGGAAACAGAGGCTGGAAGATAAGGAAACTACCTAAGAAGTTTGTATCAATCATACAGAAATTTCACTTATTGTAGAAGGAGCTGATGGATCTTCATAGAAATGTAAACTTCAGGTTATTATCATCGTACACATCAGGAAAGATGAACTCTTGTCTCTTTATGAACGGGCAGGCATGGCAAATGTAGGTGATCAGTAGAATGACAGGTCGAGCAAAAAAAAGGCTTGGAAGCGTTCTAATGCCGTCCATAAGCCTGTGGTTGGTGGTAAGGGACAGACTCCAGAACACTAAGAAAAACTTCCTCATTACTCAGAGAGATTAGTCAGCAAGTGACTGACCAAATTATCTGACATGTCTTCCACAGTACACTTGAAATTTCTGCAAATTTTCAACTATTTTTTTCATTTGAGGCAGGTGAACATTTCCCGATTTGGAATTTAAATCATTCCTGTGCAGGGATATTCTGTGCTACTGGTGGTGTTTGAACAAAAGATGTTCACAGTAGGAATTTGTAGTAGGATTAGAGAGATGTGTTTCTGAACCCATTCTTTTCCCATGAGATAAAACATTTCAAAGAGCTTTGTAAAGACCCACAAAAACTGAAGAAGGATGTGCACTGATCCAAAGGAATGCCTTGAATAAATATTCTTCTTGAAAGGATCCTGTATGGCTCACTCATTATCCTACCACATAAATCTCAAATGTTAATCAGCATCAATAAAATAGTGGACTACTTATTTTTAAATGCAGATAACTGACTACAGCAGAAAGAGGGAGCTAATTAGGGAGCTGCAGGGGCTGTATAACAGTATTAAAATATATATGGATTTCTGACACTGAGGAAAGATGTTTTAAAAAAAAAAGGTGACCTAAAGAGCTGCATGAACTTTGAAATGATTACTGAGACAGTTGACAATAAGAAAGTTCTCCTCACAGTTATGCTTAAATGATTCAAAGTTCAGATAAGAGAACACTTCTGTGAGGAGCAATCTTTTAGATGACAGAGCAGATCCTGTACACAAGAATATTCACAGAGAAAAAGATGAGAAGGTCATGACAACTGCTTTATAAGCCATGAAAACAGATTTAACTAAGCTTTGCTAAGGGCTATTTCTGAGATTAAGAAGCTCCTCGTGCTGGTGAAAAATCCTTTAAAAGTTTGTTATGATCAGCTGAACGTGGAAAAAATGGGCTGAGAGACCAGTCAGTAGAAGAAATACAGAATTAAAACTAAAAAATGTTATGTGCATACTTATACAGAACAAAAACCAACATCCTAAGCACATAAAAATAGACATTTGTTTGGAAAGTCTAATCAGGGAAGGGATTGTAGCAAGGATACAAGTGCAAATGGTCCTAAGCAGCATAAATATTGTGACAGAAAGGTAGGCATCCCCTTACAAAACCTTTATAAATTACTTTTAAATTAGGTAGAAATCAAGTATATACTAAAGGTGAGGCTTTCTGGCAGACACAATATATAAGATACAGAATTTAAAGTGTGCTAGTACACAAACACTGCTGACCTTTAAGTTAATTAAGTGAGTAGATATTTGTTTACCATAAGATAACAAATCACAACAGGACTGCAAAGTAAAATAAAGAAAAAAATTATTAAAAGCAACAAAAATATATAAAACTAAGAGTCTTTGTGAAATTAGTGCAAAAAATGTGTGAAGAATCTGGCCCAGATGAAAGATCTTAAAACTTATACTGCTCAGTCTACAGAAGAGAGAAGGCCAAGAGGCAGGCTTTTCCAAGGAAAGATAAAACAGGTAGATAAGCACCAAGAAAGTACAAGGCCTCCAACACATTTGTATTTTTAAGTTTTGATACCAGGTATCAAAAGTAACACCTTAATGGACAGTGTGAGATGGTGAAGTTGAGCAATTACTCAATGAATTAACCTTGGTCATATTAGGTATATTACATCACATAAATAACATCATCCAAGAAGTTACAGAAACCTTGAAACACCTTCTGTTTTTTAAGCAAAAATGTCATATAAATATTACCATATGAAAAATGAAGTATGTAAAAGTACACTGTTTATTGAAGTTCAGAGTTCCTGCTCGGTAGGGAATCCCAGCAGAAACGAGACATTCCTTCCTGCAAACTGAGCAGGTCGACAGCTCACTCACTCATGGCATTCCCACCCACAGATCTCTCCAGTTGGTTTCTTGGCAGATGCTCACGTCCAAGCCAAAAAAACAGCCAGTGCAGCTCCTGTTTGCTTCAATTGAACCAAAACTTTCCAATAAATGTTTCCATCTTCTCAAACTGCATTTTTTCCATGAGAAAACTACTTCACTGGAAATTTCTGATGAACCATAATGTTAAAGAAAGATGACAAAAGGTGTATGATCTGTAAATATTTGACTGTGCTTACTGGGCAGAGAGGATGAGAAGCAAAGGTAGGAATGGTAAGACCAAAGCCTGAATTTAAACAAAAGAGTTAAATCATATTTCTCAAGAGAAGAAAAAAACGTCTGATCTAGTATTTCTCTTACGGAATAATGATTGATGTACACATTTCTACTGGCCAAAATAAGACCAACAGTACAGGAGAAAAAGTAAACTGTCACAATCTGAATGCCTGTTGGAAGAACTAAGAAAATTTACAGCAGCAAAATTCCTCTTAATTTCTTCATCTTATTGATACCATCATCATCTTTGGAGAAGATGTTTGTCAAATAATCAAATAATTCAAAAAAATTAAATTCCTGGTGGGAGAGGGTAAAAAACAGGGAACCAGACTCTTCCCAGAATAATCCAGTAAACAAACCAGAGGTGTTGGGCACAATTTGGATTACAAGAAGTTCAATTTACATATAAGAATAAACATTTCTCTTTTTTCATTGAGTCTTCAAGACTGGAAGAGGTTGCTCAAAGATCCTTGACAGAGGAGCATTTTACAGTGAGAAAAGATGAAACCGAGCAAGGAAGATTCTCAAAAAGATCACGAAAAGACCAAGTAAGAGCACCCACTTGTCAGTTCAGTCCTAATCAACAGAATGCACACCAGATCAGAGTAACTCTTCTACATACTTCACATTCAACAAACAGCCAAAATCATTCGTTCCTTTGACCTTGGACATGTTCTTCTCCCCACACCTTATCTCAGTGCTAATATTGATTTTATACTTCATATAAATACAGTAATTCAAGACTTCTAAACCTTACCATATTTTTATTCCTTACACTTCACATTTTTTCTTTTTTCCTAAAAGAACAATACTCAGCTGCTCAGACTGTACCTGGGAATGACACACTGTTATGCAAATCCTGCCTGCATTCCAAAAGAATCTTATCTGGTAGTTACCACTAAAAAAAAAGCGTAAAGAAAATGCAACAAAGGGGTAATTTACAATCCATTTCTAATGAATTGGAAGCAAGTTAATCACGTTGAAAATTATGTGGCTATTTTATTTTCTATTTCTTAACTGTATCATGGCTACACAGAAAAGCTTCTCTCAGAAAGGAGTTTTCTGCCTTAATTCTTACATAAATCCAACCTGTTCCTGGAGAATTGGCCAAAGAAATGCTACTCACGAACCACATGAACAGTCATTCTGTATTTTCTTGAAACAAGACTACCAATCTTTCTTTCTCCCATAGACTGTATCCACACATTACTATAGAAATTAATGTGAAATTAACTATGTAAACTAACAGGACTCTAAAATTTAACAGGACTTTTGTTCTTTATGCTTTTATCTGAAAATCCTAAAAGTTTAGTCAAATCTGTACATCATTCAAAAATTTCTCAATTTTTATTTTCCAAACAAGTTATAAGTACATCTCAAAAAAAGTCATCTGGCAATAACTCATCCATTACAAGCCTGTTTTCTGCATTCAACACCTACTACTTGCTTTAGGACTGTCTAAGACCTCCTCTTCCTTTCCCCAAACTGCCATCTCCTTTAATATGGTTAACAGTATCAAGAACATACTATGTGTTATATCAAAATTAAATATTAATTACATTTCTACTTGATCCAGTAATCCTCACATTAGATCAGGGCTGACAGACTGGAAAGCAGTCTTCACTTAACTCTTCCTCCTGCAGCCCTGACTTATTACTTCTTAGCTTATTGTGGGACTACATCCTCATTGAATAAGAATCTGAATAAATTACATTATAATCTAAGTTCCCAACAGGACTGAATTCAAGATCAAGACAATACTGCACCACATTGGATGTCAGGAGGTCAACCTAATCAAGAGTGCTGTCACTTTATTTCTTCATTATCTGTAGTTTTCCACGTGGTTGCTGGGCATAGTTAAAGATATTAATTAAGCTGACCCTTCTTGGACTTCACTTTCAAACCAATTGGAATATAATGTGGAAACAATGAATGGAAAATATTATGCTTCTACAGAAAGAACCAACCTCTTGATGAATTAGGTCCACTTAATTGAAGGGAACTCTGAATAGGCTTTTATCTACACTACGTGCAAAAAGTGTATGACAGCTCATCTCACCTACTTCTCATACTTTTGAGATCTGCAAACCAGAATTAGAAAGCAAGATGTGCATAAAG
The DNA here is from genome assembly GCA_013400975.1 of Atrichornis clamosus. Taxonomy (NCBI): domain Eukaryota; kingdom Metazoa; phylum Chordata; class Aves; order Passeriformes; family Menuridae; genus Atrichornis; species Atrichornis clamosus. The sequence continues at coordinate 208,126 of WBMZ01012194.1, read as the reverse complement.
TGTAATTCAAAGTCACAGAACAATAAAACTACACAGATTGTTGGCACAACCTACTAATAGCTGCTAATAGAATAGTTAGAAAATACTTTTACATTCCTAGTGTTATTCAAATTATATTACAATAGCCAACAAAAATAGGCATTAAAACAGTAACAATAAGCCAATTGGTGAAAGATTTTATCTCGCTCATATTAAAGTAGGAAAATTTTTACTCTGTTTTGCTTTGTTAATGCTAGCTTTTGATTAGACTAATAAAAAATATCAGAAGATATAGACTCAACATCAACACCAATTAATTTGGAAAAGGAATCAAAACAATTACCCTTTTTCAATAAAGTTTTAAAAGTGGAAGTAACATTCATAAAACTCAAATGAGTTAAATTAAATTTGACTATGTATCAAATGGTCTGTATACTGTGAAATATCTTTATGATTATTACTACTATATCAGCCCGACTGCTTCATTTCCATTGCCAATCTCAAAGGAAACAAATCTCAAAGCTCAGCCATAACCTGTCTTGGGAGCAGCAGCAACAGTTCAGTTACAAGGCCAAATTCTGCGATCCAACCAAAAACTGACTACTGAGTAAACTCCAGCAGTGACCATACACACATCTTGTAGGCAACTCCCTTTCTACTGAATTCCAGAGATCTAGAATTTACAATTTACTCTTTAACTCCCTACCTAGTCACTGTTTATTAAAGCTGAATGCGCCTACTCTAAAGACCTCCCAAGAAATTTCCTCCAGTCTCTTTAAAATCCTGTTCCTTCTATAAATTATTTCGAAGTATGTTGATATTTTCAGTATCAAGATGCCAGGCACTACATACAATTTCTGAGATACAGTAGCACCAAGTGCTAACAGAGACAGACAGCACCTTTCCAATAACCAGCCTGCAAAGGCACTAAAGGTAACACTATCTAACAGTTTAGCTGGTCTAAAAGCAAGAGCACTTTTATACTCTCTCCTCTATAAATGCATACAAAGTCTCAGGCATTTGTTATACCTACACATCAGTGGGAGTCTTCTGATCTTTTTTCTTCAGAATAAAGAAGAACAGTACTTCGGTTTTAACTAAAGAAGCTTTCTGAAGGAAATGGGCACAGTAACTTATTTCGTTCTCCACAAACAGAGCTTCAATTTACCTTGCACCACAATCAGGCAGCGCTGGCTCTGTGCTCTCACCCCGGTCTAGGCTTTGAAATCTCAGGAACTCAAGTCAAAAACTTAATCTAATTTCTTCTCTGTGGATATTTTCTTTCTCTCAAGCATAAAGGAAACGTTACACAATTACTAGAACACAGCTGAAAACACAGCTCAAAGCTGCCATCTCTAGGTATTATGTTCCATTACCCTTCACTCTAAATTCTTTTCCCGTTTTTTTCAATAGACTGGAGATCTGAAAGGAAAAATATCACAAGTTTATCCTAACAAGTAAATGTAAGAACTTATTGCAGAAGGATGTACTTTTTACTCTTGAAATTTCTTCGACTTGCATGATCAGGTCCTATTGGCCCATGTAATTTTTTATATTTGACATAATCCCTAGTACAAGCAGCATATTAGTCAATTATTTCACATGAGTTCATTATTAGTGAATACTAATTGCTAATTAACATATGTCTTCAACAACAGCAACAGGTTCTTCACTCCACACTTGCTTGTAGCTTTCATTACTATTAACATGAGCTGCATTTCCTCACAGAGATCCAAGGAGAATTAACTGAATTAACACAGGTTATTATATTTCATATTTGCTGGTAAAAGCATTTCTAAAATTCCTTTAGTCAAGAATGTCTCAAGAAAATATTAGCACTGTCAAATAAAAAGGTTAAATTATATTTTAAGCCTTTAGTCTGAACTGCTAAATGACACATTACTCAAAAGTTTCTCAACTAAAAGGTCCAGATTTTAAAAGAACTGTAATATCCAAAGATACTGGTCAAAAAGAACTGACCTTTCAAAGAACAAATACATTAGCAATGAACCAGGGAACTGACAGGAAAAAAAGCAAGTTTTGAGTTGATGTTAGGGCATGCACAGAATCCAGTTCATATCACTACTGAACACACCTCTACAATATCACACATGCCACACACACATTCAACATCTCTGTAAGAACAAGAGCTGCCAGGAAAACAAGACAAAACAGAATAACCACCCATGCCTTCAGTTCCTCTTAACTTACAGGAAGCACTATATAAAAACAAGACCAAACACAAAAAGAAACTAAAATGTAAAACTAAAAGGGTAAAATCATTTAATGGCAAGGGTAAAATCTTTAGTGGCAATATGGAGACATTCTAAGGACATCTACACAGATGACAGGAATGCTTCCTATTTAAAAAAGAAAACAAAACTAACCATTAGAAATAGCAAAATAAATAAGGTTTAACTCAGAAGAAAAAGTAGACTTCAAAACAAAGGTTTAGAAACTCCAGCAGATTAAAAGAGACACACATAAAAACAAGCTATGAAACACCTTAATTACATGCCTGCAAAATTTATATATGAAGTACTAATACATCATTTTTCAAATGCACTACCAATACAGCTAACTAGATATTTTGTGGTGCCAACAGACAGTCTGAAGGAATAGTCTAAGAAATGAAAGCCATAGCAATAAAATGAGGTTAACTTTGCCACTTGAGTTCTTCATGGTGGGCTTTACAGGTATATTCATAGCAAAAAGAAAAAACAGAAGGTCATAGGAAAAAAAAAACCAACAACTGGCAAAGAAAGTCATTGGCATCAATTCTGAAGGAATTAAAGAGCTAACCCCTGTTTGTAGTATGCAAATTCCTGCTTAAAAATGTGCCCGTGCCAAAAGACTGATAAGGGAGAGGCAGAAAGGACGGAAATCATTGAGTAAAACAGACAAACATATAAAGGAAAATTCTGTACGCTTTTGAAAAGGTAAGCTATATCTTATAAATAAAGCATTGGCTTTTTCTGAAGAAATTAAAGGTCCAGTTGACACATTTAGCTCAAATTTCCAAAAGATGCTTGACAACATTCCTCATGCCCTAAGGAAACGAAGATGCTCTGGGACAGGCAAGGCAGATAACAGAAGGCTAATTAAGTTGATAAAGTTTGGGGGAAAAAAATAGTTACTTCTTAAAAGAAGAATAAAGGTCATTAGTGGTGTCCTACAGACATCTACAAGTGGGATTTTTTTTGTTCAATATAGTAAAAAACAAGCTCGCAGATGGATGAGTGGAAAAATGGCAATAGTTTTTGACTACACTATGTCATTCAAAATAGCTGAGACAATGGTCAAAAGCAAATAATTGCAGAAGAACCTCCTAATACTGAATGTGCAATACTAGATAAAATTAAAGGGCACATAAATGTTCAGATGCATAAGCATGAAAAGATGCTTATGCATAAAACACAGTAAGTTTCTACATACAAAGATGGGTTTTGAACTGACTAGAATGAGATTGTGAGGTTATAACTGACAGTTCTGTGAAAATACCAGTTCAAAGCCAACAGCAGATTCTCAAAAAGCTAAAATACCCTGAAGAATTAATAGGAAAATATATGAGACCATTCATTCTCGATGACATCAATCTCTGAGGTAAGAACACATTAAAGTCTGTGATTTCCCCTATCTCAGAAGGGATATAACAGAATTAGAAGAGGTAATAGCAATGACACAATGTTATCCATGGTATGAAATATCTTCCTTATACAGGATTATTAAAAACACCAGGAATTTTCAGTATGAAAAAGAAATGACAGATGTGATAGACTTACAGAAAATCATGAGTAGTACAGAGAAAATAAATTGAGAAGTAAGGATTATCAAAATTAAACCAGTTAGTACCAGCTAATTTCTCAAAAAGTGGTGTTTCTTAAAAAAATACATTGAAATTCTTAGACACAGGATGATATCCATGTTAAAATAAATATATGTTCCAAAAAAGCTGAAAAAAATAAAAAACATGGATTCATAATTTTTCCACAAAAATAATATCCTATTTTAGGAAATCCCAGCTGCAAACTAGGACAGTGTTCTGAGGAAGCTTCTATAAGTTCCTGTCATTTTTTCTTATATTCTTCCCTAGGCATTCACTGTTAGCCATTATTCACAACATGTTACCAGGCGAGATGAACACTCTGGGCTGACTTGATACAATCTTTTTTCTCCCTCCCTGCTGGGGGTGCCTTATGCAAACAAATGAAAATTCGTGATAACAAATTCTGTATTTCTCTGTCATAGTTAACAAGTTTGTCATCATCTGTAGCTTGTCTCCCTGATAGACCCCTCAGGCACATGCTGCAGCCTTCTCTCCAGTCCTGTCTCCCTGTGCTCCTGATTGGATTCCCTGAATAGTCCCTGGACCTGGGTCATCATTTGCCATGTTTTGGGGCTGCCAAAGGACCCTGCTACCAGCAATTGGCTCTGCCTGAGGGACTCAGCCCCTGGGGATGGTGCCTGGCGAGCAAGAGCACTGCCCTCAATCCCAATTACACCACACACACCCCTGCCCTTTACTGGCAGGTTTAACTCTGAAGGTTTATGGTCATAGTGACTTCCATCTATAGTGCAACCTCTGTTCCAAAAACTGTGCAACACATCCAAGTACTGAGGACGACACTAATACAAAATATTTAGGGACTAGAAATTAAACTATCCTCAAAAATCTACGTTCACGTTCACTCATTTTATCACTAACAGCACAGACAAAGAAATTCATTATATAGAACACTGAAGAGTCCAAACCTGATATAAAGCAAGAGTGTGTCCATATCTCTGGAGTGGCCCTTTGGATACAGGTACTACATTCCATATACTGCTTTCCAAATTGTAGCTAGAAGAGAAATAGAAGAGTAAACATTTTCAACCTGCAGAGAAATAGAGGGGTTTGTATGTTCAAACTAACTCCCGTTTGGCAGACTTGATCGATCCCTGTTTATGTGACACGGTAATTTGTTAGCAGCAGGAACCTGATCACCCTGAACTATTACAGCACTGCACCAACTCGTGACCGTGCACTCAACACTCGTCAAGCAAAACAGGAGCAGCTCTTTCAGCGACCCACCAACAATCTCAGGAAACAGGGCTGCAACAAAAATTGCTTGTTGCTAAGCTCCCTGTTGTCAGCCGTGTGAAAAAACCCACCTCACTCAACTGCTCGTGCCACATTCTTTTGCTCTACTGTGAAGATTTACTGTTGGGCACCCTCTTAACTACACGGTTGAGTTTAATTTATATTTTAACTAACAACTAATCAATGCACAACATTAGGGAAGAGAAGTTTAAAAAATGACAGAAGTAGAAAAACACCAAGGATGATGGGATTTGTTTTGGATGATTGCAAACTTGTGGAAGAAAGCAAGAGGTAGACAAAAACAGGAGAAGTAAACATGCTAATAAACATATCCTAACACTTGCATTTGGCACACTCAGGGCCTCCACAAATAAAGTTAACATTCAAATCAGCTGGGTACTACTTCTAGATGCCTCAACTTTGCTTTCAGTAGGTGGTCAAATACACATACATACAAACAGTTATAAATAAAAAAAGTGGAATACAGGTGACCTGCCTGACCCTACTGGCATGGCACCAGCAGGCTAAGTGCATGCACTAAATACAAGTTTCCTATAATCATAAATTAACATCAATAATGCAGAGAGCTTTCAAGATGTACTGTGTGAAAATACCAGCACAAGAATTTCTTTCACTCTTTTATCACCACAAACCTTTTCACGTTTTGCAGTTTTTCACAAAACTGAAGAAAGTACATATTAATAGCACATATAGTTTGATGGTGCCCATACTTTCCATTTCTATAATCGTAAGAAAATTACAAGCATAAAATAAGACCATTAATAAAGAACCTAAAAAAGAGACAAACCTTTCTGTTAAGTTATAAGATAGAGGCAACCTCCCTGGAAAGATCTGTTTTTCTCAAGCCACATCAGACAGGACATGAGAAAGGAGAAATCACTTACTTCAACACCATTTGGAATGCACTGTAGTTGAAGGTGTATCCCCCAATGACCCACATGAATTTCCCGTGCAGGACGGCCTTGTGGGAAGCGCGACCCACAGAGGGGCTGAAGGGCTTCACGTTGGGCAGGATCCAGTAAGACTCCGTGGAAGGGACGTTCAAAGAACAATCTGGACCTGTTTTGTAAACAAATGTGCAATTTGTACAATCTGTTAGACAGGAATGTTAAAGGCAATAAAGCAGAAACAGGGGAGGCTTAATTACAGATGTCAGGATTGCTCATTCTGGTAAAATATGGTGAACACTTTCATGTTTAACAGATGCTCAATGAAAAAATCGACAACATGGGATGTCAGTCAAATTGAAAGCATTAGATTAGCTCAAATAATAACAATTCATTTCTGCATTCTTCTCAGAAAACAGACTGTATGAGTCACAAATTGAAAGAAAGGCACAAAGCATCACATTTTTAAATGACCTATCATTTAGGTCTAAAATTTTTAGCACTGTGTGTTACCACTAGAGAAAAACTATATTGTATTTGAACCAGAGTAAGTGTATATCAAAGCAAATAACATTAAATTAAGTTACAATATACATTATACTATATTAAATCTTAGAAGTAAAAATTGGCTCTTTACCAATGTCATTCTGCATCACTTTTCAAGAGGAAAATACACTGTCAACTGCTTTATCAAAAGAATGATTTTAATATTTAAGTTTTATAACATTTTATAGGCCATTCTACAAAGCCACCAACCCTACAACAACATATTATTTTCAAATGTATTTCAGCCAACCATTTTTGTCAAATAAAGAAAAGTCAGCACAATGCGTAATTTTTTAGTTATAGGGCTATTAAAATCATAAACAGCAAAATTTATTTTTTTATTTGTTCTGTAATAATAAAAATGTTATTTCTTCACCATCAGTTTATGCTCTAGATCTCATTATTTAAAACCTGAATATATACATTGCTGATAAAGGCAATTACAGGAGAGCCTTTGAAGAACCACACAACAAGTTCTTGTCTGACCATGTGACTGAACAAAAAAATAATACACAAAATTCAACAGAGTTAAATCAAAAACTAAGTGAGCTACATTTTAGGATCATCTCAGGATAGCTCATGAAAATGTTACATCTCCACTCAGCAATCATCAAATTAAAAAAATCATGTCAGAATAGAGAATACTGTTACCCCACTGCATAAATCTGTGGTTTGTGTAGCCTTAGAAAGCCGTGTCCTACTAAGAAAGAAGAGATTAGAGTTGAAGACTGTTTACAGGAGAGTAATAAGGATGTTCCAAAAACACTGAATTCCTTTGAACCACTGACTTTTTCACTTGGAAAAAAAGAAAATTTGGAAGTGAATAATAAATGCCTATAAAATACATGACAAAGAGAGGGTGGATATAAGGAGTCCGCAGTCTCTCTGAATATAAAGAACTGAGATTTACCAAATGCAGCTTGAAGAAGACAAACAACAGGAGACAGTTCCTCATGCAAAAAGTATCAGATCTCTTTGGCAAGGATACTCCCCTAGCAAAGGATGCCCTGGATGCAGAAGTTTACACTGTGCCAAGGAGAGACCAGACACACTTTCAGAAGAGAGAGCTGCTGAAGTTTACTAAGTAAGCTAAATAAGTAATGTACATCAAGTTAAAAATTTTAAAACATATCTTGGGGGAATGGGAGCACAGGAAGTTTATGTTTTTCCAATTTTATTGTAATTTTGGGGGCAACTTGTCACAATTACTTCCTAACACAACAACCAGGCACCCAATCTGTACCTAACCAGCTGTCAGCTTTTCCTAGTACACTACAGAAGAATGATGTCCACTTGTATCCAAATTACCTTCCATTCACTAAATGATGGAGACACTCAATTCCCATAGTTCATTATACCTTCTACTCAGAAAAGATTAATGGTATTTGAATGAGGTCTAATGAGAGTATGAACAATTCAGTATATTATTTCTTAAGCATTAATAATTGATACTGTAATAGAGTTGTAACCTCAGCAAAATTGTGATTTGGTAAATCACTGGAGGAAACACTTAATTTGAATATAAAAGGGCTTTAAAATAAACAATTGATTAAGTATTCTTTGATCAGGGAAGAGCTTAAAATGATGAAAACGGTGCCTCCAGTCAGAGAGAAGCCGCGTCTCTGCCGGCTGTCACCACGAGCCGGCCGGCGCTGCGATGCCGTGGCCAACAGTGATCCCTGGTGGCGAGCGGGGAGCGAAGCAAGGATCCATGCGGCACATCCAGGCAGGATACACGGCACCGACCGCGAGCAAAAGACGAGCAAAACCTTGTAACACCGAGCTAGCAATGCAAGACTGTTAACAATACTGTTAACCACATCAGTGATGGAAGGAATGTCACAGAGAACTTTCTTCCAGCCTGAGTTTTTCGTCAAAACTGAACGACAGAAAAGTGAAGCAGAAATCAGAAACACCCCGTGTCAGAGCCACGGAAAGCCTTGACTTGGAAAGGACCTTAAAGTTCATCTTGTTCCAACCCCACTTAGCACCTGATGTATCAATCGGTACAAAAATGGAACATACAGCTGCAAAAAGGCAAAACAATAGAATAATACTGCCCTCTACCAAAACATCATTTTAAAAGCAAATGCTTTAGTGTGGCTATTGCTTTACAAAAGCAAGGTAAATGTAGGACTTATACATATCATTTATAGATTTTCCTATTTGAATACATATACCATTATTTCAACAAAAATACATTTTCTCTTCAGAAACATCACATTCACTAAATACATGCCTTTTGTGCAACAGAGAGCACTACAGCTGCAGAACAAAGATAATGAAAACTATGTTTTGTTATGTTTTATGCAAATATTATTTTTCTCCATTTATTTAAAATTGAATTTCTTTCTTATCTTCCTAATGTGTCAGTCAATCCACTGGGTGGAAAAAAAAAAAGCTTTAAAAACAGCAAACAACTTTATAAACCTGAATTGGAAGTCAATTATGTTATCCTCTAAGGTAGGAAAAAATTCTATTGGTTTAAAAAAGTGATTTATCCACACCACACAAGAGAAAGAATCTAATTTCTATTTATTGAGGAGTTTCATGAAAAGCCAAAGTAACAATCTGTTCCAGTAGTTTAAGTCATAAGATCAATTTCCACCTAATGACTAAACATCACCTACTGTCTTCAAACTGAATCTTTTCCTTTGGGATCAAAGGAGGAAAAAAAACCGAAGTATTGAAGTGTTGAATATAAATTTCACAGTCCTCTTCATACAATCTAATCAAAGCAATTTAAAGAAGCATTTGTTGTTTATTCTGGTTTTGTTTGTCTGATAATTTGAGTAGAGAATTATTGCTTTAACATAATTTTCAACCACTGCAAATACAAACCCAATGCCACTTTCCTCCATATACCAATTTTCACCAATACCATACCCAATACAATACCCAATACCATATTTTCACCAATAAAAATCTTCATATGATAATGAATTTGAGATTATGAAAAAGATATTTTTGAGATAAGAGATTATATATGAATACACTGGCAATAAACATTTTATAAGAAGTTTTACCAAGTGGTATGTTAAGGAAACTTCCCAGTCTGACCATTTAAGAGACTCTCTGGCTGTCACCCTCCCAAGACCAGAGGCTTTCACTGCTGGGACCAAAGCCCCTTGAGGGAGGGCAGCTCCAGGGAGCCGATGGGTGCCCGCCTGACTCCCCACAACCCAACAGTCAGACCAGTTGTTCTGGAATGGCTCACTAACTCATTCTAGGCATTCTAATAGCAGGTGTATCCACGTATCCCTACACTGCCCCTGCCCAGCTCTGCAGCATCCATCCTGGATGTAATTATTTCTCCTGTTCTCCAAACAGTCTTGCTGAAAATGAGACTCAATGGCAGGCAGAGAGTCCTGGCGAGGTGTCCAGCTGCAGCAGCAGGGCAGCAAGCTGTGCCAGGGATCAGGCTCCTCCATGCAGGGAACAGAAATCCTAATGCACACAAGCTGATGTAGTTCCCAAAATGCTATCCACTTGCTATTATTCAGTCCCATTTGTATCCTCAGATACACAGGCTGGATCATCCAAGGGCGATCTGGCTGTGGGGAACCCGTAGGGTCAGTCTGAGCAGGGAAAGCAGAAGGGCTGCACTGCCTCCGTCAGTGTGTCCTGCTCCTCAGCACCCTTTATCTGCTTCACTCCAGATCTCACACTCCGGAGCAGCAGGGTTGGTACAGAAGAATAATGCCAGCTGTCACAGCAGTGTTCACTAGAAGCACATTGCCAGAAAAGACTCCCTAGTCTTTCATGACTGAGGGCAACTATAGTCTCTGGTTGACACTGCTTGAGCTTTGTCATCTTAAAAACATGTTTTGCTTCTTGCTTTCTAAAAGAAACAGGTACTTTTCAGATTAGCAGTAGCGAAAATACCCATTGGACTAAGGATTTTGAGACCCCATTCTAACACCAACAAGGTATCAAGCTCCAACACCTCCGCTAACAACTTCAAGGAAACTTCACAGGTCTAAGTCAAAAGCCTCCTTCAATTTGCAAATAATGTATTGACAGCAAATTTATCCCCATTTTAGTTCTACCAGTGTTGATATCACTGGACTTAAAGACTTGGCCTGATTACACCCCACAAATGTTTATAAACAGCCTTCATTTCACTTGGTTAAACAAACCATGCCCTGTTAGAACCTTCCACAGCCCTGACCATCCTAATGGTTCTCCTTCTGAGTCTGGTTCTATTTGTATTCGTAAAACTGTAGTAACAAAACATGAAGCATATAACTAATGCTTTCATATATTTAACTTGAGTTTCTCTGACTGATCATCCTACTAGTGCACTTGGCACCTTACAGCCTAGAGTTTGCAGAGTATATAAAATTAATAATGTTAATTAGTTCATGTTCTAATTGAGATAGACAAGCAAGTTTTCTCCCATGTCACCTTTCATGCTTCAATCCAAGATTATAAAACAAATTCTTAATACTATTAGTCTCTACATGCATTAATTTACAATTTAGACTGAAGTAATTACCTCCTACACATTGCTCAAAGACTTTTTTGAAGGATATTCTGGTTCTCCTGTATATTTAAAGTAACTTCCACCATTGTATTACCAGATTTCATCAGCAGCCTCATAGGTAGATTACAACAATTATGTAACAGCATCAGTCCCAAGATGAGCCTTTAAGGAGTACTGGTATCTTTCCATCAAAAGTTATTCATTCAGCACACCCACTTATATTTCACAATTAAGCAGCTGAGTTTCCCTGTCTCCTTATGTATGCTCTGAACTCTTCAGGTTCAATGACTTCCTGTCTTCAAATGCTGAGGTTCTGACAAAATATATTGTATTTTCTTGACAATTTTCCTACAGACTTAGTATGAACTACATTGATAAATCCAGATTTCAACTGTTTCTCTGTTCAATCACAATATATGTTTTATTATTTCTTTCCTCAAGTTATGGTCTAGAACTGTCCCCAGTGCTGAAATGTAGGTAACCAGTTTGAGCTACATGAATCGCTTTCCTTCTATTCTTAAATGATGGTGCTACAGATAATAAACTAAATTTAGTAGCTTACCTTATCAGGGAGATCAGCACTCTCTCTCTCTCCTTCTTGTATTCAGGACAGAGTATTACATTAGTTTAACTGAGTGTTTGCATGGTCTGTCTTACTGCATTTAAGTGTATGCATTTCAAATAAATATTTAGAAGGTCAGAGATTTATTTTAAATGGATTACATTTCTCATTAAAACTCACAAATAGCAGGGGACTCCCTTCCTAAATCTCATCCTAATTAGACATACAGAGCATTATCAAGCCCTTTAATGCAGCCATTTAGTGAAACAAATCAAATAAATTCTGCTAAACTTCCTTTCACTAATTGTCAAATGACACCATAAAAGTATTTAAAACTCAAGCTGGCTCTTCTTTTACCTGTGATGTTCTCTCTCTTGCAATGAGGATACTTGATTTTTCTCACACAATTTTCAGAGACTAAACTTCTAATTATGACAGCTATATTTTGTTTACAAACTGCACAAAATCCTCCAAGGATGCCTGTCAAATTCTTAAATTCCATCTGAAGATAAATCTGAAGAATGTTTCCCATACATAGGAAACAGCCATTCATTATAAGAATTTTCTGTCAGTTCTATATAGGTAAAATTTCCTTAGACAACTCTCATTTCTATGATAAACATTTAAAAAAATCTACAAATATGGAGTGCAGAAAATGGATTTTCACTTAAAATTGGGTATTTGTCTTTATGTTCATATATAGTATAAATGCACATATATTTAGGAGGACATTTCCCACAGTGTGAAACTGCAGTTTCTCCTTTCTGAATTGATACTTGGCTGGGAGATTATCTGAAAAGTAAAATTGAGACAAAGAGAATATTTTCACAGGGCAGAACAGTTATAAGAAACCAGCTTCAACTTTCTCTTTCCTTCCAAAATCAGGTCTGTCCAAAGCAAACACTACACCACAGGTCCTCACCTCTGAAAACACACACTTGCATGCTTTCTGTTCAGCAACATTTGGGCACAAGGGACCAAAATCTCAGATTTCAGACCCCTAAGCATTTGACACAAGCTCATTCCAGTGCTGCATTTCAACTGCTGCTGCCTAAGCCTGCATCTCCAACCTCCTCCATCGGTGTCAATAAACCAGCACCACAGCAGCACAGCTTTGCTAAACCTCAACAGTGAGGAATAAGGCAGGCCAAAGGAGAGAGCATGACATCAAAGCCTTCCACTGAAGCACTGGGAACAAACTCAACTCTACCGAGTCCTTCCAGGATGACCTAAGTTGAATATAGACACAGACTGACAGAGCAGTTCTGGCCATACTCAAGGTGCTGTTACAATAAACGTCATAGTAACAAGCAAGGCAAAATACTGATTTTACACTGCAGCAGTCACAGCTCTTTTTATATTTTCATTGTTTACTCTTCTCCTTACATAAAGGCTTATTTTTCCCCAGAGAGATGTTATAAAATTCAAGCTGCCTGAATTGCTAATGGAGTTATTTCAAAGTTAATTAGTTTAATTTCAGAATCTGGTCTTCTGCTACATCTCTGTCTGCTAGGAGCAGATCTGTAGGGACAACCAACTAACTATACACGTTCCAGACATGTTACTGGTGTTTTAACTTTGGAGTAGGACTGAATGCCCATTTGTGGCTGGTGTGCTTTATGTGCAACCCTAAAGCTCATCCTTTGGTGTAGTTTTTTCTAAAAGGAAGGCAGTTCCTCTGTTTTCAAGCCATCTCACAATGCAATCCAAAACACAACACACATGAAGGATCAAATTTGTTTTGAAAGTACCCTACTGATCCTCTTAAAGACTAAAGTAAACACACCCTGTAATTCCTCCTAGTAGATTCTCCTTTTGCTTGCAGTAGTGATGCTCAGTGATCAAAGAATAAGGTTTCTCTTAAATTCAAGAGAGCCTTCAGCTCTTGTTCTTTTCCTGTCTACACCCACTAGTTAGCAATGTTTTCAGCATGTCCAAAGATAGTCCACTTAACCCTGTTAAAAACATGGCACTGTGTACTATCCTTCCAGTCATCCTGAATTTTTACAGCCGTGACAGAAGTTTAAATTGTTTGAAAACCTCTCTGCTCCTTTACAGCCTGAGACAATTCAAAACTTGGTGTTCCTGATATCAAAGAGGATTTGCTGGATGTGAACACATATTCAGCAAAAGCATCTTTCTACAAACTTCTTAAATAGGTCAAATTGTGCAAGAGCCACCACTTCTGTCTCAGCCAAGTCCCCATTTCTCTTTTACATGTGCCTAGCAAAGAAAGAGAGAGCAAGTCCATAGCTTTAAGGCATTTTTTTCCCTCCCTGAATTACATCCACAGCCTTTTATCAGAAGGCATTGGCACTTTCTGCTAAATAGTATCAGGACAGATCAGCCAGCAATGAGACAGTGTAAAATGGTGCAGAACTCATAAGGGAATCACTCCTTTGGAAAAAGTTCAGCCTCCCTTATGTTGCCCAAACATTTTAAATAAAGTAGATTTCATCTAAATACTAAATTTTGTTCCTATGTAACACAAACCAGCCTAGAAACATTTAAGACTTCTAGCATTATTAAGAAAAGCTTTGATTTTTAAAAAACACTACACCTAACTAGTGCATATTTTGTTAAATGCAATGTCTGCTAAAAACAAAAATTATGTCAAAATTATGTATTTGCTTTCCAAGTCTAAAATTGTCGTGGCTTTATTCCATACTTGTAAAACTAGCAACTAGCTGCAAGTATCTGCAGTATCCTTGTATTACATTCCACAAGATATATCAAATAATGAGAGGACCCTACTTTTTACTCAAAAATTTATTCTATCCCAAAAAATACTGTTCTCATTTCTCAGAATACTTGTTTTAAATGTGACATGTTCTTTAGAGGTCTCCTTCCACAATAACCACAAGATGTCACCATTGTAAAAGGAAAAACTCCACACTGTAAAAGGAAATTCTGAGGTTTATGTTCTGAACCATGAGCTCTAATTATTGTACATCCAAACCAATGCAGTACAATGGCTTTTTTTTTTAATATAGGCACTACAGTTACTCAAAAAAAAAAAAAAAAGGGAATAAAAAACTAAACATAAAAATCTCTTCAAAAACATACAGCTCAAGATCCTTCAGCTACTTGGTTTGAATTACCAAGCATAAGAAAAAACTTGTCAGACAGCAAGAGAAAATTTATGACTCCAGCATTGCAAATAACCTAGACAGAAGATATTTTCAGTGTAGAAACTACAGAAAGTATAGGTACAAATAAATGAAGAAATAGAACAGAGAAGCAAGTAGTATTCCAAAGAGCTTAAGGAAAGTAGGGTATTTTAGTAAGGGAAACAATTATGTATCCAAGCCAGCTCATCTGTGACAGAATTTTTAAAAAATTAACTGAAATCTATGTAAGTTCAGTGGAAATCCAAGGAACAATGAAGGAAATTATCTCTATATATTCCTGTGCACTTTAGGAAAGAGCGGGAAGCTGGTATGTACAGAAATTCTATGTGAAAGGAAGATACTAACAGTGGAAATTAGGTTTTTAATTGTATTGTCTGCTCAAAAGTTCTAATTAAGTTTGTAGCATTGTAACTGAAGGTTTAGCCTAAAAACCATTTCCAAAAATTTATGACATTTCCCCATTTTGCACACAGTGAGCTGAAATTGCAAGGAATCCATGCACAGATAAAAGGTTGATATTCCTGCTGCAACTTCTATTCAGAACTACTGGACAGAGGTTAAGCTTTCAGGATCTTTTTGTGCACTACAGTCCTGGAAGGTTCTAATGGACTCTGTAATAAGTCTATACTATTTCCATTCAATGACCATATTACTAAACCACTTCCTTTCTGTGGGTGCACTGACTGCCTTTTAATGAACAAGTCATTAATTATTAAGAAGAGAAATGTATTAAATCTCATTGTGACTTTGGAGTAATAGGTGTGACAGCTAATAGGAGTTAAAAAGTCATTTCCTTTGACATGCCAAAAGAAACAACAATAAAACAGAAGTAGAGGCAGGAAGTCATGGGAAGAGGGCATATCAGCTCAGTAATCTGGAGGTATTTTAATATTTCTGTTAAGAGAAGAATGGCAATTTCAATGCACAGCAATCTAATCCAATTGAGACTTGTAATAGAAGAGGTAAGCGATAAAAATTCACAAACATCTAGCATAATTATAGTAAGTGAATTAAACATTTAGAATCTTAAATAATTTATCTGTAACAAGAAACAATTATTTATGGTACTGGGAGCAAAACTACAGCACACGCTTACAGTACATCCATTAGTCCACACAGACACCCTTGTACCATTATAACAAAGCAGGTTACCTTCCTTTTCCATTGAGAGGCTGAAACAAGAAACACCCAACCAAAAACCAGGCAGTGGATACTTTCTTCAGGAAGCTCTAGAAATGTGATGCGATGACCTGAAAAGACGGGGGAAGAACACCAAATCTACCTCGACTCTGAACAACAGCTTACCTTGCCAGCTGTCGTTGCACACACAGAGCTTCTCTCCTGTCAAGTCGCAGTAGCCGTGATCCGGGCTCCCACAGTTGGCTTTGCAATATGGAATGTCACAGGCCTCTCCCTTCCAGTACTTGTCGCACTCACAGTACACCCGGCTTGGTACAGACACACTGGTTGTGCACTTGCCGTGTTCTGAGCAGTTATTAGGGCAAGAATTAATTCTGAAAAAAAATAATTAAAAATACGTGAAATAAGAGAAATTGTGAGCCACGAGCTGATGACAGTGGTTTTAACCGACAGTACTCCAACAGTATTTTTTAGATAAAGTATTTTTTACCCTGAAAACTTTCTATGCTCTGATAAAACACAAGGTTAATGATGATTTTACAGGCAAATGAGCTCAAAAGGTGTTCATCCAATCTTACATACAAAGTCTGTGATGCAGTCAGGATCACAAACACCTTGCACTGCATCAGGAAGTATTGATATTAAGAAGAGGGACAGGCCTTGCCTGGGCAGATCACCACCTATTTTTTTCCTATGTTCCAGTACAAGCACTCAGTCCCTTCAAATGCTTATTATCTCTAGGAACAACCACACTGGAAGTGATTGAGCTTAAACTCTCCACCACAGGCATACAGCTAAAGTTTTCCTGAGAAGCTTTGGTCACACTATAAACATTATGCCTAACATCTGGGGAGAATAAAACAGGAAAAAACAAGTAAGGAAAAATACAAGATGGTTAATATCCCAAAACTACTTACAGGTAGCACTTCATGCTTTGAATCCTTAATCATAGAGTCACCTCAACCTTGCCTCCTTAACTCTGCACTCCAGGATGCAAAAACAGCAGAGCTTAGGCTGAAAGAAGTCTGTGACTGTAATGGGAGTTAGCCTTTCTGTGATACACCCTACCAAACACTGAGATCACAGGCAACTGGACTGCAAAATTAAGTCAAATGGTTCAAGAAATACAGGCAACTCCTTGGAGATGAGGGGAGACGGAGGACATGGAATATGTGGGTCCAAGAGTGTCCATTAACTCAGGCAGTGCGTGCCTGATGAAGTCCAAAAGGGATTTTAAACCTTTTTTGATGACTCACAGCAAAGGGTTGGGTTGAAACTCAGAATACAGTGTTACTGCAAACCCCTGATGATAAAACAGACCACTCCCTGTAGATGTGAGAGATGGATACTCTTCACAGTCTTCCTTGCTCTTACGGAATGAAGGAAGAACTGTTAAAAGTTGGCAAAGAATTGGTCAAGGCTGGCCTTTGGCAAGGTGTAGCTGTGGTAGGACAGTCAGGAGACACCTTTTTGTTTTCTAGAGACTCCCATCTCGAAGGACTGATTCTGTTACACTGCTGAAATAGAAAATCCCACACTGGAACTGCAAACATGCTGGGGGTTTTGCCGGGTAACACACATGGCATTAAAACCATGGATGGCATTAACAGCTGAATGCTACAGCCGTGAGGAACCTCTCCCCCAGCCTCACAGGGACAGTGTTCTGCAGTTATGTGTTTCCAGCAAGAGGGATCAGTTTGAAAGTAGACAATTTCCCACTCCAACTGGTTCATTAAGGATTCAAACAAAATGAGAAAAACTGGATCAGCAGAATTGGAAGCAAGTTGTCTGACTCCAAGGAACACAAAATTTACTCAGACTGTTCTGGAGTAACTACTGTTGTTTGCAACTGGCATGGAACTTGAGACACAGATTTTATGCTTCTGTCTTCCCAAAAATAAAGGAATATGAGCAGTCCATCAAAATGAAGTCAAAAAGTAAGGAAGAAAGAGGGCAGCAGAAGCAGAGTGCAAAGACCAGTGACAGAAACTAAGTTAATGCAGCCATAAAAAGTAATTGTAGGTACTTCTTTATCATAAAGTGTTACTGTTGGGTCATTAAAAAAAAATTTAAAAGTATCTACTGCAATAAAAGACAAGAACACAGTACATGAAATTTCATGAGTTATATATGCAATTGAATTAAAAACTGGCAAGTTTTTTCATTTATTTTAAATCTACACAAAAATTAGGTAATGATATGCAGCATGCACCACATTACCAAGCAATGAAAGAATGCAGAGCACATACGCTCATTTCTTAAGAATGCCAAGTCATATTGCCATTTGCTCCCAAGACAAATAAAAAAAGTGTAATAAAAGCTTCAGGGATAACTGAAAAATGTATCTAATTACAATAGAAAGTCTGCCAGGTGATTGAATTTTAGTGATGTCAACTGACAAAAATTAAGAATACCCAGTCTTCTAGGCTGCCATTTCCAACGTAATATATTTAGTGAGGTTTCCCAAACTTTGAATAGCCATTTATTATCTGGTCAAAGGTAGGCAAGCTGCTGCAAATTACAGGAACAATCTTTCCACAGACCATTTCACAAGTACTGCGCCAAGAGCAAAGCTATGGTCAGAAACACAAACAGGAATTTTAAACTAGTAAAGAATATGACAAAAATATTACATGTACTTCCACATAAGAAATGCAGTGCTGGCCACCACATCCCAATAACTGGTATTTCAGAATCTGAAGGGATTGTGGAAAAAAACCAGGCATATCTTCAATCATGGAAAAACATGAAGAGACAGGTCCAACAGGACCAAGAAATCCCCCCTTGAACCAAAGTATCCCAGTATGAAGAGATGTTGTATTGTGTCACAAGCAAGTCCCAAAGGAGACAGAAGCTGCCAACAACAACGGGTACATATAAGAAAGAAAGGACTCGGGTCCACTGGATGCATCTTTATTGCTGCAGACACAGAAAAGGAGACTGGGCAAAAGGAAGCATAGTTATATCAGATTAGACTTTGCCATCAGAGAAACTAGAAGACAGACAGAAAGGCAGAATGCAGACTGAGATGGAAAATTGGAGGGGGAAGTGCCCCAGAGGTAGAGAAGAAATGAAATAAAATCTTTGTGGTTGGCATAAAAATGAAAGTAGAGTTGCAGGGAAGGTTTCAAAGCCATAGTATATTTAGCTAGAAAAATCAAGCAACAGATGATCCTAGTTCAAGAGAAGGGAATTGACATGACAGCAGATATAATCTCCCTTCTAGTCCATATGACAACTATATGTGTTGGATCAACACTGGAGGGGATACATTCGAGTTCCATATGGCACAGGAAAAACATACTCTTGGAATGGTCACATGGTTTCATACAAAAATATATATACTCTATCTCTGGGAGTTTTTTCCCCTAACTCATACCTTAATAATTTATTTTAACTGTGGCTCCCTGGTTTTAGAAACACACCACTAGGTAGAACTCTTATGCTATTGGAAAAAACAAAAGAAATTACTTACTAAAAAAGTACTTACGAATAAAAAATGTTAAATCCTGTTAGATTATAAGCAGCATCACTAAAAAAGTGTAGCAATGCATAGCCAGATGTAGTAACTACCTCAGGAACAGTTTCATTTCCACGCACTTCAGGGACTATTAGACCACTGGAAAAGAAAAGGAGAAAAATGCTTCTAAGCAATCTTTGGCATGGGGGAAGATGGAGGGAGTAAAAAGGGCGTTATCTCGTTTATATAGTCAACCAGCAGAACACCTCTGCAATGTAAGGCAGTGGTTTCCAGGAAAAATGCCTGTGCATAAGCATTGACACTCCAGGCCATGGATTATCTAACCAAAACTGCAATGTTTTGAAATGTGTTCCAATACAACTTCACATTCATGTTCCCACAATATTAACACAAGAAAGCAAGCCAGCTAACACATTAAAGCCTCTAATGTTACTTTTTTCCCCACTGACTGAAAATGTCCATACATGACTACTTGGACTGAAAGAGTAATAAATGCACTCACCTAAATACAGCTATTAAAGGTGCATATATTGAATCTCCATCATATACATACATATGGTCCCAACTACATTCTGTGGCAAAGTGATTAAATCTTAATCTTAGTATCGCATTTGGGCTGAAAAAAAAAAAAGAACATCAGTGTAAAACATTATTTACAGAATTATTGAGCTGATAAGATAAAGAGCTTACAGTAGAATTGATCATGTGAGCATAACTCTATTAAAACGTTTTGAGTAGTAACTAAACATTTCAAAGCGTTAAATAACAAAGGCCAGGACAAGCAAGTATTTAACTTTCTCTTAGAAAATTTAAAAATAACACATTCAGTCCAAGACTAAAAATCCCTACAGTTAATAGGAGACTTTAGTTCACCAGATTTTATCAGTATTCAAAACCACACATTTAGAGCAATTACAATATCCCATTTTAATACACTAGCTTTACTTTACAATGTCAGGACTATGAAGTTTGTAGCATCTTTCAAGATAAAATCACCTGCACATCCTCTTTCCAGTACTATACTAATTATTAAAAATAAAAATCTTAAAACATAAATCTAGAATCACAAGCAATATTAAATTTTTTGAAAGAGAAATTTCCACATATCACAAAATTACCATAGATATATATATATATATTCCATGAAACATAATTATTATTTTCTTTTAGCTCTTCCTGCTACTGACAGGTTTGAGTGCAATTTGTCAGTTTGGAAAACATGGGGTTTTGTGATCCTTTGGAAAGAGCTCTTTGTTCATTTTTTAAGACAGAGTATTACACACATGTGAATTCCTGTGTGCTGGCATTTTGCACTGTTACTGGGTAGCTTTTCTCCTCCCCATACTGTGCAGCACAGTGTTTCCTCCAGCTACCCTCTCTACCGTCTCCTGGGAACAGGAGGAATGGAGTGAGGACCAGCTTCAAAGCAGAGTTTGCCTGCAGTCCTGAGGCACATTTCCACTTTAGCATAGAAGTCTAGCTGTATCAGAAAGATATTCAGCTATAGCTTAGTCATCTAGGTATTAAAGCTTCCATTTAAATGATTTTGCAAACTACCCATAACTTCATTGTTGTTTTGTTTAAATTACTGTCTCTATATAAGCAGAGCAAAATTAGATCACATGCATCATTACTGAACTGCAGCAATGGAGCAGATATCTAAGGTAATTGAGAGTATGAAAACATGGAAATATGAAAGGGGTTAATTTTCTTCTAGAATGTTAGTAGAACTCAGAACTGGAGTCAGCAAAATCCTGATCCATACCCTGCGGGGGAAAAAATCCCACTGAAATGTAACCATTTTGTGTCATTAACACTTAGCCATACTAAGGCATGTGCCTCATTATTTCCTCAGGCATGTCTGTGTATTTCAGTGCTGCATAAACTGAAACATTAGCAACTGGCATAAGACACCTAAACTGTGGGCACAATGTTATTTTACAATTAAGTACATGAGGAACAGCAGAATGCAAAAGAAAACACTTTATAGGAGCACTAACTTTTGAGCAACATGCAACTGAATAAGAATTCTGTACTTGAAGCCATTCCTGATTTATCATTGATATGAGTTAAATGAGGTAAGTCAGGTAATGAGTTAAATAATGGGATTGCTGTAACTACTTTTGCAACTTACATAGAGGTACTCAAACATGCAACAAATTTATCTCTGTGTTGTGAGAGTCTGCAGCACCGGCCAAATACCAATGTCAGCCTAATTTTTGCCAGCAATTTTAATGGGAATGGAATTTGACCTACTCTGAGCAATCCTGAAAATCCTACTACTTTTCTTTTTAAATTCTATGTCATATTTAAACAAAAACAAATTAACTAAACACCAAAACTGTTCATATTGTATTCAGATGCAGTTCCTACTTCAGTTCTTTTGATCTCTAGAACACACAGTACCAAACTGTCAGAAGATTTAAGCTATGAAAATAAATACTTACTATCCTTCAATTAACCAGGTACATTTAGTTTTATATTTATAATTTATAGGTCCATCTGTTAAATATCCAGACGGTTCTGTTAACCTACAAGAGAAAAAACAGTGCTGTAACACATCAGAGACAACAAAACAGAAAGCACATCATTGACATGCCAATGGAATTTTTCGGGAAGGAAGGAAAATTGGGGGTAGGGAGAACAGTCAAGACTTTTCATATTTCTCACCACACTGCTTGTGCTCATAAAAACTTGAATTCTGATTATTCTGTACCATTGGTTTCCTTTCTTCCCCCAGGCAATCACTTGTATTTTTTCTAGTTCAGTAGCAAATAATTTAAATTATCCTTCACACAAAATGGATCCAACCCAATGTAAAGGGGTTTTGTTTAAGAGTATTTTCATTTGGTTTACTTATTTACTTTGTCATTGCCTTAAACTTACTTTTGAAATTAGACAACACCATCCATGGGAAAACTGTTCTAGATCAAGACAAATTAAGACATAAATTTAAATAAGCACATCAGTCAGCCTGTTCCTCTCTTGTTCCTAGTCAGCACTCTGTCTCTTCACAGCGGGCTACAGTGAATACTCAGGGAAAGAATTTAAATCCCTACAGATCCTCCACACAGCACTGCACCACCTTCAGTGACGTGCAGCTCAGGGACACTCTCAGCCCAAAGTTGTGTCTTCGGGTTCACGTTTGTCCCAGGAGTTACCTCGCATAAACTCACAAACTTGCAGCATCTACAAGGTCCTGAGTTTGTCCCAGGAGTTACCTCGCATAAACTCACAAACTTGCAGCATCTACAAGGTCCTGAGTTTGTCCCAGGAGTTACCTCGCATAAACTCACAAACTTGCAGCATCTAGAAGGTCCTGAAGGAATGATTTCCACACATATATGAGACATCTCAAGTGGTTTTGTCCTGTACCCACCTCTTGGTTTCATCTGATGTCCTTAAGTCTGGTACGGGATGAGAGGATGAGCTACTGCACCCTATTCACTTTATCTCACTTAAAATGTAATAATATGACTTGTTTCCCCTCTTTCCCTTCACTGCCCCTTTTCCAACCTGAGAAATCCTTGCTCACTGCTTTTAATATATCTTGTGTATTCTCCTAGAGCCTTCTGAGATGCAACACGGAGAACAGCATACTGCATTCAAGAAGAAGCTGAGCCACAAATCTCTACAGTAGCAATATGATTTCCATTTTATTCTCCATTCCCATTTAAGATTTTATTTGCTCTTCCAACAACTACTATTCTGACATTTTTAACAGAAATAGCTGCTATAACTTTTTTGGGGGATGATAATAGATAGTTCAATATTCATCACATATAGAAATTCATTTAATGTAGAAAGAGAACCTTTCTCATCCATTCATATATATTACTTTGCATTAATCTATGCAGTGATAAAACAGCAGATGAAATTCAATAATCTATTAACATAAAAGCTTTCTGAAAGAGCCTGGTATCTTCAGCACACTGTAACTTCACCAACCCACTCCATTTCCTGCATCCTTTATGATGATGTTCAGCCCTTAACACACATCTCTACTGGCCTTACTCCTCTGGGGGGACAGATCATCCTACTCTTTAAAATGTTACAACAATAATAACAAATATAAACACACACTCAGAAACACTCATTTCTTTCCCTATACTGTTGAAAGAGAATCATTAAGAATAAGTATCACTGAATAAGAAAAAAGCTTTTTTTTTTCAGTTTTGTGTGCTTTTTTTTTAGTAAAAGGCAGAAATGCATAAGAGTCCAACCAAAATCATTTCAGTGCTGTCATATGATTTATATACAGAAGTAAAGTCTTATTTAGCAAGCCACAGAACATTTATTTTCCTGGAAGAAGTGTGAAATATTACAAGTATTCATTTGCAGTCATGACCATTGCCTTCTTAGTAGTTAGATAGTGCAGTGGAGATGACTTACAAGAGTCAGCTTTATTAGATCAGCCCTTTGGTACTAGTAAAGTACAACCAATTTCCCTTTTCTCCTAGGCTGAAATTTTTTTGATAAATAGTTTCTTTTGGAAGAGTAGATAGCCTTTGAAACAGTTTGCTGAGAAAAAAAGTAAATCAATAAGAGCACAACACGGTTTTGCAATAATGGTTGTAGAAAACGGTAAGATAAGGTGTTGTTCTATTTAAAATAAATACATAGCAAGACACATGGGAATTACTTTAAGTTTCTTGAGTCATATCAAGAACTTTTCTGCATCATTTTTCTTTCCAAGTGTTATCAAACACCAAATCCCATAAATAGCACAGACAAGCAGTACTACTTTCACATAACCCCTTACCAAACCAAGGGCAATATTCTCTTTCATAAAAAGCCAGGTATTCATCCACATAGTTCTCCTCTGTGACTAAGTGATTCTGTCAAATAACCAAAATCCACATGAGTCAACCTGACTGTACCCCACTCCTTGCTCACTGCTGAGAAAGTCTCAGTGATGAGAGGAAGCCAGAACAATTTGTGTCGCCTGCTCAGGCACCACAGCTTTATCACTCCTAGAATCCAGCTTTCTAAAGAGAATGCACATAGGAGTAGCTGATGTTGTATATTGTCATTTTAAATTGCACACCAGCTTTCATAAACACAACAATATTTTTTTCTAGTTGGCAGAGTTATAATCAAAATCTATAAAGAATTAGAGGGTGCATGCCAAGAGCACATTTCCCATCTCTGCATACTGTAAAACAGATCTACCAAACAACAGAAAGGAGTCAGGATGCTGCACATTTAAAGGCATTCAGAAGCACCAGTGACAGATCAGTCACTCACCAGGGCAATCAGTCAGCAATAGTTTATGTGGAAGGTACATGACAATACAGCTGTCTCATTTAGCAGACATACACCAGAAATGCCGGGGCTAAAGCCAAGACAGGGCCACAAAACATGCCACAAAGGGATACCTACATTCACCTGGAGTATCACCAATGTTATAAAATAATGGCAAATTTAATTGAGTTACAATGTACAGTGGCAATATTTATATTTACTACTGCACAGACTTTAAACCAAGACTGATGCATTTCAGGACAAGAGAAAAGTATGTTCTAGTTCAGTCAGAAATTATTGGTCCAAAATGAAGTAGTCAGATGAAATCCACGCCCTGCAATACATAAGACGCCAGAGCAGGTTATTAAAATGGCCTTCCCTGCTGTAATATTTATAGATCTGTGAAAAACGCAGTCTTGTCATCTCCTGTATCTTCCTGCAAAAATAATATCACCAGATCTTTCAGAGAGGGGCACTAATTTAAAGCAGAAAAGTCATTGGGTATTTTCTGTCTTCAGCAGAACATGAAGATCCACAAAACTGCCAGTAGATGGACAGAGGTCTGATTTATAATACAGGTGCATGAGGAGAAACAAAGCATAAGGTACAGTCATAAAATTACAAATATTCACTATTAAATTTTAAAAAGGGTTATGAAAAAAATCATTTATCTTTGTATTACTTAGTGTCACATTTCTACTGATAATTGTATGAAATGCTGGATCACTTTGCAATTCTTACTTCAGATAGATCTGAATATATAATATATAGCACATTGTGCTATATGGATTCATCTCAATATCACTATTTGTGTGTCAGTCAAGAGCTATTCTCTCCATTGCTGAAAAATTTTGTTCCATCTCTTTTCATCTTTTATGAAAATATGTTTTATTAAAAAGAAATAAAAATCAATAACTGTGCTTCAAAGTTATGATATCAAGTTCTTCATAAATAAAAGTACTGGCAACCTTTCCAGCTTGAGACCTTGTGCCTAACATTTACAGCAGGGAAAGAGACTGCACATATCTGAGATCAGCTGAATGTATTAATAAAGAAGGGGGAAAAAATTCACACCACCTGACAGCACAAACCTGAATCAGTCAGCACAACGAGATCAGAAGGAAATGCAGAAGTCATCAGCAGGCCATTTCTCATATCATAACATTAAGTAACAGACTAAGAAGGTTTTCTAGAATTTTTTTCCAAAGCAAGATCTGAAAAACAACATGTTCTGAAAAACCCACAAAGCCAGATTTTTCTTTTCCAGTCATAAAGTATTGACTAGCCCCTGACAAAAATACAAAGAATTAGCATTCAATTTTCCTGTATTTTAACATTTATTGTAGAATTTGCTGTCAGTTTATTTTTTTCACAACACATATGACAACAGATTATACTGAGCCTACTGCAGCTCTAATTTTTCCTCAATGACTAATCAAGAGGAATAAATATTTAATACATTAAGAAAATATTTGTATGCCAATCACACTCCTATACTTGTTCCATGCTGCCTTGCACTAATAGAAGAAGGTATATTTAGAAACACAGTAAGGACATTCATGACAACTTCTCACATGCCAAGTAATCACAGGCATGCTCTTAAATAGGTTTCAGCTTATTCATTGACAAAGTAGCAGTTTCTTTTGCCAAGTGTCTCTACTGATTTATTCAAGTATTGAGTTCAACCTCCTAAATTATTTTAAGCAGAACCATGCTCCAAAACAATCCAAAACTCTCATAATAGCAAAATAAATATTACAGTGCAAAACCAATTTTTTCCCCATAAGAATGTATCATGTATTTCAAGTAGCTTAACACTTGTGTTAAAAACTAAGTTAGCTGGGATATAAACTCTGATTGGTGCAAAATATTAAGTTAAGGTTTATTCTAACACATGTTCTGTCTCTGAAAAAGGTTGTTATTCTATAGCACATTTTTGTAATAGTCCCCAAAACAACTAAAAGGATGATGGACAGAAGTAGATGTTGCTTTCAAAGTACAAACTTACATGGCATCTTACTTATGCAATGTATTTTCACTTACATAAGTGAAATCTGTTCCCCTCCTTAGGCTGCACAACATTTTACAAATTCACAACACATAGACCAGGACAGGTTGTTTAGAATAAGATATCTGAATGTGTGAGGGAATTTACAAAGTGACTTGAAATAAGAAAGTGTGGGCACAGTCTTATGAAGACCTGGTCAGCAAACCAAATGCAAAAGATAAAAGTAGTAAAATAATATTAAATGTGATAGCAAAATTTATTATATTGTAAATTAAAATGTGAAAATACTGCATGAACTACTCAAGCATTTTCTTCTACCTCCTCACAAGATGGTACTAGACCTTTTTTTTTCCCCAAACCCCCTTAAATTGTCATTTCAGTCACAATGTGCCCTAACACCTATCCCAACCACACTGAAACCTTTCCGCACAGTTTGTCTAATCTGATTTTAATTCCAATGATAGAAATCTACAATCTTCTTAGGCAATCTATTTTAGGACTGACTTATTAACAGAAAGTTTTTCTACATTCTAACTTACCTTCTTTCCTTACTTAAACATGTTATTTTCTGAACACAGACCTGGAAATCGTGTAATATTCTTCCTTTTTCTGACTATCTTTTACAACCATCTACCTTGAGGCTTTCCTTCTCTGAATAAAGCAATTTCATCTAGCATTCCTCATGAGCCATTTTTTAAACTTTCCACCTCTAGAACTTTTCCAATTCATTTGCATCTCAAAATGGTACCTACTACTCCAGCTGTAGCCTGATCAGCATAGCAACCAGAGCATTATTTAATATACATAATGTGGCCAGTTCCCCTGAACGTCAGTGGCAGAAAAACTGTTTTTATGCTGATTTGTGTACAACCTGTAATTCCCTGAGACTGCTAACTTCCTCCACAGGAGGAACTAAATGGTATATACTCCAGTTCATCTTGCTGGGGTTAACCACGCCTACTCAAGAGTAGAAATTCGAATCCAATTCTGCTGGTATCAGGCAGTATTGTATGGGATCAAAGCAGCTCACATGAGCTGGAACTCGTTGCAAGGAAAGTTTCATTTATAATCACTTTCTAAGTAGGAAAATCGATTTTTGTTTCTCTGATATAAGTATTCACTTAAAAGACAGTAACTTCTGGCCACACTGCATACTGAGGAACCCTACTTAAAAATCAATGAACTCCACAAGAAAAGAAGACATTCTATTTGTGTATATTTGTGGAAAAGTTCTTCAAAAAAACTCGTGCATTTTCCATAACAGCCATTTTTCTATTGTTCAACTATGTCAACAGTTTCTGAATATTATTCATTATTTATTCACCTTAAAAAGCACTAACATAAAGGCAGTACTAGGAAAAATTAAAACTCCATTGCACACATGGTCTCCATCATGACAGTTGCATTAATTTTGTACATTATAAAGCAAGTCATTCAAGCAATTACAACATGGCACCATTTTTTGTGTTGGTTAAAACTAAGCAGTTGCCAGACATCAGCACAGCAAATTAGAGGCACTAAAGGGGTTTTCTTCCTCCTCGTAGTTATAAATATTAAGCCCAAAGAAAAGTACTGACACACAGAGAAAAGAGCTTTCTACCTTTTTTTCATGCAAAGAAATTTTCCTGTTAGGTTCCAGTAACAGCACATGTCAAAATGATCTTTTTTGAGATTTTTTGACAAAATGATTCACAGAATTATAGATGAATAGAGTCCAAGAGATAAGGTGAATAACAGACACAGTAATCTCTCCCACTGCACAAATGATTGGAGTATTTTCATTTAAAAGCTTGATATATAAATGGAGAAAATATCACCACTGAAAGTGTAGCTGCATAGCATGGATCTTGAAAAAAGCCATCCTGACTTTTGTCTTCAGAGTTTTCTTCAGAGTACACACATCTATTCCTTAGAAGAGTATAAGCCACAACTATCTGAAAAAGCCCCAAAGCAAATGTTGAGTGCCTTGAATCTAAGCAAAGAAATATGCCACTACCCAGCATTGTATCACCCCCAAATATTTAGAAGTTATCAACAAGTAAAGAAGTTTTTATGCTACCTAGTTTGGCACAGAAGGATTTACACGTAGTATTTATGGAAACTTCCTCTAAATTTGAGTGGAATTGAGTCAATCTACAGAGTTCAACAGTGAACTTCATATTTTCTACAGAATTTTCTACACCAATTAACAGTTCAAGCCTTGCCAATATTTTGCAGGTGGTTGTGGTCCTCCATCTCAGCTTGGAAAACAGTGCCTTTTAAAAGATACTGCAAATAGCACAATATCCTCCAGCGACCTGGAAAAAACTTAGTGAAAAGAAATGAAGTGAAAGAAATGTAGCATCACCTCTCTTAACTGGAATACTACAGGCATCTGATATTTCCTATTTTAATGTCATGGTTGGACTAAATCATATGAGACAGGCATGTACTCTATTAGAAATGCACACATCAGTTGATAGATGGCATCCAAAATTCTGCCTATAAATAGGTCTGCCACCATGCTTAAGATTAACAATTGATAGAAAGTCAAGTTGGCATTTGATACAAACACAGGACACGATATATTTCCCTGTATCACCATCTCATCTAAGTATGGCTGTAAATGCTACTCTGAATATAAAATCCAAAAGGTCAAAAAGCTGTATAAAAATAATTCCAGTTTTGTGTAAGAGACAATTTACCTGATTCACTGACTGAACTTCTTGCACTCAATTTCGTGTCAGTTACTCATTTTCTCAGAAAAAGAGCAAAGTTTGAAATATTCAAAGTTCTAACAATTCAGTTTTGATTCAGAAGAGTATTAACAGTAATCCCAAAGTTTTCTCATGTATCCAGATAGTTACTATTAGAAGCAAATAGGAATTAAAAAACAATCTGCCAGGAAGCAAGAAGACACCCCATTGCTCTAACATTTTACTGTGTTTGCTTCAGCCAAGAGTTATTTTTATGGCCAAATGTTGCCAAGATAATGAAGAAATTTATTTAAAAAAAAAAACCACCAGACTGAAATGGTCCTATTACTTACTTTTTTCCTACCACATTAACACTGTTATTATTTCATTTACAAAGGTTCTGTACCTTCATAGGTTGTTACTGTAAGATCACCCATATGTTGCCTTAAGATCACACAGAATAACACATTATACTTATGCTATTCCTAGTTTTCAAAGCAAACCAAAGATCTTATCATTTAGGTTTCTTTAATAGCAAGAGCTCTTCTTCTCAGGCTTTGCTTTCCACAAGGCAGCCCTCCATTTCCAAAAGCAATATGGTTAAGTGCATGTACACATACACTTACTGTATGTAATACACTTATCTGTACGTAATAATGCTAATGTTCTAGCACTGTTTTGTCAACATCTCCAAACTCTGTCCAGGCACACTCGATTCCATCTCCCAGACTGCTTGTGAAACAGCGCTGGGCCCAGTGTTGATCCCTGGGGGATCCCTCTTGTGACAGGAGCTGTTTGCACACGACCAGACAGACAGTTCCCCACCCACTGCACAGATCACATGTCTAGACCACCACACATCCATTTCTGTACCAGGAGCTATGGGAAACCACATCTAAACCTTAGAGAAATTCCAGTAGACAAAGTCTCACCCCACATCCACAAGCAGGTTACTTTGTCATAGAAGACAATCAGGTTTGTCAAGCCCAAGCTGCCCTTGGTGAGTCTCTGCTGATTTTTCCCACTCATGTGCTTCATCTGTGAGAGGCCCCAGGAGAATTCATTCCACAACTCTCCTCGAGACAGAAGATCGATGAGTCTATAATTTCCTGGATCCTCCTTTAAGCCCTTCTTATAGATGGAGTTGCCATTAGCTTTCTTCCAGTCTGGAACATCCCCCAATCTCCACAACTCCTCAAAGATTACAGAGAGCAGCCTCACAACATTAACCAGCTCTCTGAACACCCTCAGGTGGATTTTGTCATGGTCTACTGATCTGTAGCGGTCAAGCTCCTGTAATTGTTCCCAGACCAATTCTTCCTTCTCTGATGGTGGCTCTGTGTTTGCATCATCCTGGGTTTTTGTTCCCAAGGCCTGGGGCCCAACAGCACCAGTAAAGACAGACATGAGCAAAGTGTTGAGAACCTCTGCCTTTCCACATTGTTGGTGACTAATTCATATATCCTGTTTAACAGCACACAAATTTTTGTTCTGTTTCTGCTTGTTTACATAGCTGAAGAACAATTTTCTTGTAGTTTCTGATACCTCTAGCCAATTTCAATTCAAGATAAGCTCCTACTTTCCTAACTGCATCTCTCCACACCCTGGAAATGCAGCTTGTAGTTCTCACCTTGTAGTTCTCACCATCTCTTGCACAGTTCTCTGCAAACTCAGAAGTTCACAGTTAAGCCAAGGAGGTCTCTTGCTCCACCTACTTCCCTTACCTTTAAATAGACTTCAATCTAAGTAGTTTATACATTAAAGTAAGATTGTCTACAAGTTTTGATCTAATCAGGATTAGCATGAGTAAAGGATAAAGTTATTTATGAATTGTTATGCATTTGTATATACTTTAAAAGTATTTATGCATCTATTTATATACTGAGCTATATATATGTGTTTTATAAGACTTCTACAATTAATCAAATGTGTTACAGTATCTTAAAATGTGGAGCAAAAAGTATATAGGCAATGCAGGCTGAGGTACTTGGCAACAAGGTAATGCACTGTGCCAATTTTTCACTGCACAGCACCATAAATCTCTTTTCACTTGTGACCTAGTTCAGGGTTTTAACTTAAGCTTTCTGAGGTAACAGGCAAATGCTCTAAATCCAGTGTGTCACCAACTCCTAAACTGCTCCTTGACTATTTAAATCAAGTTTCTGCTAAAAATTTATGCTCACCAAGAAGCATCTATTTCTGCCTTTCAGTTATTTAGCTTGATTATGTCTAACCATCAGATTTTATGCCTGTTAAGGACAGAATTCTCATGGCAGGAAACGACCTCATACCAGAAGGCTGCAAGCCTCAGCTCCCACCAGCTATATTAGTTTTGAAATTATACAAATGCAGTAAACTTTGACACACACATACTTTCCAAAGGATTAAAAAAAAAAAAAAAAGTATCTCTTAGCATCTCTCCCTAAGACCACAACAACAGAATTTTGTTTAATTTGTTTTATTTATTATTTTTTAGGTTCTCAAGACTTTTTAAAATTCAGTTATCTATATATTCTATATATTTTTAATATATANTAAAAAAAAAAAAAAAAGTATCTCTTAGCATCTCTCCCTAAGACCACAACAACAGAATTTTGTTTAATTTGTTTTATTTATTATTTTTTAGGTTCTCAAGACTTTTTAAAATTCAGTTATCTATATATTCTATATATTTTTTAATATATATCTATAAATATATACGTACAAAACCAGTTAACTTCCTCTCTTCCCCTTCCCATCAGCACACATACAGCTACATAAGAGGTTCCCAGTCTCTGAGCAAAACCTCAATACAAATGTTGAGATAAGAAGAGATAATAGTTCTTATAAAAACTTAATTGATTAATAAATTCAAAGCACTGGTTACTGAGTAGGTTTCAAGCACCGTCTTTCAGATAATTATATAGATAATCAGTTACTTTCAGCTTCTCTGGCTGTAGCAATTACCAGGACATTACACATTCCCCTTAAATACAAGGCACATCCCTCTGTTTGCTTTAAAGAAATGGAATAATGGCATTCATGTCTCTAGGGTATTACAAAGCATTCTTGTTTGGGAATATGGAAGCTTCTTACCAGTAATAAAAGAGCATCATTTCAGAACACATTTCACTCATATGACAGGTGTCATTTCACTCATATTTTCTGCTTGACTTTATAATTTATAGGTAAGTCATAACACTGTTAGCAACTTCCAACACTCCCTCTAGGAGTGGATGATGAGGTATAAGAAAGAAACACTATGATATTTTGAGTCTTAACTACTTCAGCTGCCAGCTTCACATTTCATATATTGGTAGAGGGTTTTGGGGGTGCTTTTGTTTATGTGGGTGAGTTTTTTGGTTTCGGAGGTTCTGGGGGACAGAGGGAGCATATCTCTAGCCTGTGTATATATATAGTTCTGTATTTATATATACATATATATAGTTCTGTATTTAAATGCAAAACCAGAATTAAAGAAATATTGAAGTCAAGTTTAAAACAAACAAACAAATGATTTTAGCAATTTTAGCTAAGTTCAGGAACGGGAAAAGAGAACATATGAAAATTTATCATGGGACTGTTGCCTCCCCGCCATGTCCCATGAAAGTAAAACACAGGTCAGAGGAACGGTGCTTGGAATACTCCACAACAGAGTGCAACAGCAAAACACACACCTACAAGACCAGAACTCTCATGGGCCTGTTCATGCTATCATTACAGGGATATAGCAGGGCATGTGGGACACTCAGCCAACCTGCCTTGTCTGATCAGTGAGGGGCCATAGAAAGTGTAGGACCATCATTCATGAGCAGAAATTGTTATGATTGCTCCCAGGATCACAGGCTCTCAGAGGCTGATGATCTAACTTGTGTTATGGAAAGCTCTCGAAGCTCTGCTGATCTATTCCCACCCAATTCAAACACAAAGCAGAATGGATTGGAAACCAGGACACACTCTCCATGGAGACAGTGTTAGCAGGAATTACACCTGTACACAGAGAGGAACTACTGATACACAGCTTAGCGCTCCAAAGCCAGCAGGAACCAACAAAGCCATACTCTGAATTCTAAAGCCAGGCTGTTGGAAACAGGTAGAGGAAAAAAAGTGGGAAGGCAAGCAGTCACTCTGGAATAGGGTCAGGAAAAAGCAGTGACCCTAAGGCTTACAGAAAAAGTAATGATTCAGGTAGCAAAATGCACTAGAGCAAGGGAATTGTTTCAACACAGCTGCATGGTCAGGGAGACCGAGGAGGATGGGTTGGTGCTGCCCCTTCTCAGGTTCCATGAATCATATGCCACAGAAGTAGGAGCAGCACACCCTCCATGAGCCATGCTGTGGGACAAGCTCTCCCAGCTCTTGGCAACTATAGACTGAAACAGAAACATTCAAAGGAGATACTTGTGTTATTTAATATGCCAGTTTACAAACATGACTAAGTATGCCTGTCAGTATTTCACTGTTTCAACTATAATTTAGTTGTTTCTTGGAATGTATCAAACCAGAAATCTAAGTGGCTCTGGTCACCTCACAACAAGCCATCCAACAGTCAATGCACAATAAATTTCCTGGCAATGGTGGAATTCCTACAGAAAGGGCTTTGAAAGATGCAACAAATATAGAATAATTATTGCTTTATTTGACTGGCTTAAACAAAACTAGAATACGTAGCAAATTCAGAAAGAAGTGCAGTGGTTTGCATATAGAAGAGACAGACAGCTGAAAGGAAATTATTCAGCTGAAGGAAGATGATTAGAACAGCAAGGATGACAATTAAAACAAACCCTGTTTAAATAAAATTTACTTTCCTTGCCTACATGACCTTACCTGCTCTACTAGAAGGTTTCATGAGTACCTTTCCAGTTCACTATTCCAAAAAACAGGCATACACTGACGTAAGCAGTACCTTCTATATCATCAATAATTCGATCATAACAAACAAAAATATTTGTTTTTAATTGGGAGCAAAGATAATTTATTTTAAACTATTTTGGATGTTTGGTTTTGCTTTTCAGAAAGTTTCAGTACAGGTAAAAATAAGTCAGTAGATATGAAAACTAACAAATCCAATTCTTCATCCAAATCCTAGAAAACCACACAAACCACAATAAATTCTTAATTTTTATTAGAGAAAACTCACTGAATATTCCTTGAAAGATTCTGTGTTATTGACATGGTCTGAAAGCAGTATTCATCAAGAATTTCAAGACTGGTTTAGAATTCAGATCAAAAGAAATCACTCACAACAAAAGTCTTAATATGACTTTCATTCAGTTCTGTTTGCGGACTAGAATTTGGCATTTGTGCTACTATCTCAACTTGTGACTCTAAAGTTTCCATCGCATCAGTGTTAGATGATCAAAACTAATTCTACGCTTGTCAATGCAAAAATAAGTTCTCTTGTAAATAAAATGTTTTTAAGGATAAATTTGTGCAATCTTAATAGCTTAATGCCAGTAACAAGTCACAGGAAAGGAAACAAATTTCCTTAAACTTTCAGTTGACCTTAACGGCTGCTTGCCAGAATCAAAAATGTTAGAAATCAAAATAAGTGCAAGTGGAGCTATGGACAAAAGAACATTCAGTCATGTTTCAGGAAAAATCTGCATTACCTAAGACCACAGTTGAACTCTAATTTCTAACAGAGTTTCCTTCTTGTCGTTCCTTCTCTTTTGTGAGATCTTATCCTGCATAAGCATCTGTTCAGCAATGCTTAAAAACAGAAGAGATTAAGAGCAGGGGGGAGGGGAAGGTTCAAGAGTAGAAAGGCTAATATTCTAGTATATTCGGCTCTAAAACATATTAAATCTGTTTTCAGGATATACTTCTAGATACATCTCTAAACATTCACCCCACAGTCAAAACAAGCATTATTTTTGGCCTTTGATTAGTCACCAGAAGGTGTTCTTAAATCATTAATCTGAGCTTCAATCACTCCTGACCTCAGCTCTCCGAGGACAGCATCGTGCACAAGACTCTTAGTAGGTCATTAAACAGGAACCTACTACAGTTAAAGTAAAATTCAAACCAATTCTAGCATGGCTTGCTTTTAAGTAAGGGAGCTGAGGGTTGTTATCAGCCTAAAATGACACAGAGGGTTTGTTGAATCATGCCCAAAATAAGCTTTTATTAAAACTGCAAAACACTAAAACACACCTCTATGGGTGTATGCTCTTTATCAAAAATTAAAAATCACCACAGAAATTCCAAAGAAAAGAAAATTACATATTTTACAGCATCTCAAACTAGACAATAAGGAAGCTTCATTCATTGCTTTAAGAGAAAAAGGTTTAAGACTTAGGATTTATAAATATAGCTATTTCAATAAATGATTCAGGGGAAGAAATGAAAGGGAAAAACATTCATCAAACATGTGGTACCAGTGATTACATAAATTAAGGCAAATAAAGTACATGAACTATATGCTTATGCAAAGAGCTTTACTTTGATCTGTGAATTGGCTCATTTGTGTCCACTGTTCATAAAATTCACACCTGCATTTATCATTCAAGGCGTGTATTCCCTCCCAAAATAGGTGCCAGATACCGATCAGGCTGTATGAAACCCTACCAAGCCACAGGGCCAGAACAAGGCACAACCCTCTACAGCACTTATTTTGCACCACCTCTGCCTCCCAGCTAACCAAAAATGAAGCAGAGCACCTTCTCCCTTGATTTTTCTGTCCAAAATAGAAGTCAGGCACGAGCTGTAAATGTGAACACATTGACCTGGTCAGCCGCGAGTGGCCAGCACAGCAGAGGCTGGACTCTGCCATCAAGGAGCTCTCCACCAGCTCGGGGAGCTTGTAGCCAGATCCAGAGTGACAATCTGTTGGATCTGTCCCCTGACCAAAGGTTACACTCCAGTTCAGCGTGATTTTGTATCACTTTCTCACCCTCAAATAACTTTCTCAATAAAATAGCTACTTTTTAAACACCAAGGCTAAAAGTTATCTGAATATACAAGACTGAGCTGGCTTCTTCAGCCTGGAGATTGGGAATTGCCAGCCTAATATCAGCTTTTGAATTTAGTTGGAAAATAAGCTAAATCTTTGCTTACAAAATCACTAGGAATACAATTTTTTAATCCCTTTACATTTTAAAATGCTTTTTCTTGAATAAGCCTAAGGATCTGAGTGTTCCAATTCATAGAAGTTCTTAGGCTGCAAATCCATTTACTAAAGATAGGATTATAGAGCACATGTATATCATTTTACATATGATACTTTTAGGGAATTTAAACTGACAGGGCTGCTTTAAAAAGCTTTCAGTTGATAAGTGAGCTTTAAGGAAGTATTTACTCATATTTCTAGAATTTCAATACGTACCCAGTACTATCATCACAACTTGAAGGGATCTAAAAATTTAAGCATAACAATGAACACAGTCCTTGTCTCAGTTGCTTTGGTGTAAATCTGCAAGAGTTACCTGTTGTCACAACGAAGGTACCAATACTACACTGTTGTTCCAATCATTAACTAATGATTAAAAGATAAAAATCATTCACAGCAGAACTATAATATCTTGATAAAAGTGAACACTGGGCCACATGAAAAAGCCATATGGAAGCTCTAAGAAGTCACCTGCTTTTCTATCAGAAAATAGGGTGGCTACATATTGTTAGGTCTAAGGTTGCCTCGCATAAATGTCTGCATAAAAAGAATTTAACAGTTTTAAGCAGTACCTGGTGATGGACTGGACCTGAAGGTGCAGCCATGTCTCTTATCAATAAGATTGAATAGAGTTGTATTCCACTCATTGATTTTAAAATAAAAGTTATACACGAATTGAGTCAGTCAGTGAGGTATGGAAATCACTCATCAGGGAGCCATCTCCTCAGCATTCACCACAAAGGATACCTTCTGAAGGCTTTTTTTAAAGAGTATCTGAAAGACTAATTTTTCCTGTCTCTACATGCAGATTTTTGCCTCTTGAACTATGTATTCATAAGAGCTCAGCAAGACAATAAAAAAATAATTTTTTTGCCTTAAAGGTGCAAGAGTTGAATTAATTTACAGGGAAAACAGTATTTTAAGAATCTGTCTTAATGACATCTAAGAGACTTGCATGAATAGCTAAATACCCTAGGGAATTGTTGGACATTTAGAGTCGTAGATCCCTTTAAAAATGTTTGATTATCTCAGGAGGTGATTAAACATGATTATTTAAAGAAACAAAACAGGCCAAGTTGGAAGAAAGCATTTTAGAATCAGCAGCATTGACAGAGTTTGCAGACAAGCAATCAAGTTGAGAATGACAGCTAAAGAGCAAAAAGAATAGTTGTTTCAAAGGTTTTTCTGCTCCTTGGTAAGAAAAATAATTCAGCTAGACACTGAAGGAGCAGTAACTGCAGTTGAGTCTCAAGTCAAGAAACACCTCTAACATCAGTCAAGAGGAAAAAAAACATTCAAGGCAACCACACAACACTGAAGGCAGAATAACAAATTTTTAAAAAAAACAAAAACACACACACCCTGAAGGAGACTTCTTTTCCAAGAGCAACAGCAAAGACAGGTTAAATACAAAGTCCAATTAATAGAAGATGAGTGGTATAATTTAGGTCAACATTGAATGTCCCAGTTGCATAGACAGAGGCCAACAGGTTCCCATCTTCAAGATCTGCAGAAATGAACACGGAAAGAGGTGCCAAATACAGCATCCAGTACCTGTTGACACGTACAGCCACATATCTGCGTAGCCTTTGCTTTTCTCGTTTCAAAAACAAAGCCTTCCTAAAAAAACGTTACGCTTAAAATAATTGTAAAATGAACTCAACTATGTCATAAGGTTACAGAAATCTTCACATATTACCTGTTTGGGGCTGTTACGTGTGGGTTATGTCACAGATCACTTCCAGGCTGCAAAGTTTTGCAAGAGCTGTTGATTCAAACTCAATATGGCAATATTTAGCCAGGATAGTGTGCATTCTCTACACAACACTGGTGTTGCAAACAGGGAATCCTGCATGGGAAGTATGTTGCAAACAGAAAAATAAAACTTATTTAATCTGACAAATGGGCCCCAAATGGATCCAGAAAAGGAAGCCATTCTGCTTATTTAAAACAAAGAGGTACAGTCAGCCCATCCTCTTATCTCAGGAAAAAGATGGACATTCCTGCTAATATTTCAATAAATTGATTATGAAGGGTTACGTTATCAACAGAGATTTGATGAGAATAAACTCAGTTGTTTTCAGATAGTGCTCTATTCAAAAAATTGTCAAGGCTCAAAATTTTAAGTTTCCAGTGGATGTCCAGCTGCTGTACTTATTTCACACTTATCAGGAACAGCTATTCCCTGGCTCAAGCACCCGGTAGAAGCAGTCATCTTTCATAAAGAGCCAAACAACATAATATTCTAGTCTTCCCTGTATTATTTGGGGTTTTCCCCTTTAAAAATGAGATAAAGGTATCAGAAGGGCAGACATCTCAGGACTTGTAATGCCACTGCTAGTGAACCAAACACCCAAGTCTTCATCATCCAGAAAACTGCCTGCTATGCACAGCTCTAAATGACACACAATTTACTCAATCTCACCAAAAAAAAAGTCACAAAATACTACTAATCCACTAATTTTAGTATCACAGTTAATAAGCATGTAAAATACAGCAACAAAAGATTTTAAAAACTCTCACAAGCTGATTTGTTTTCTTCTTACAAATGTGGATGAACGGTTCATTCCATAGTAATAAGTTGTATCTCTTTGCTTTTGACAAGAAATAAAGATTGAAACCAACAGAAATGCACAGAAGACCTGATGTTAGTTAATATTTCAGATATACTCTGACATAAAAACTTCTGTTTTCTTTGGATTACAGAGCATATTGGCTTATTTGGTTTTTTTAAATTACCTGTGAGTAAACACAGAAGAACTTCTAGTGAAAAACCTTCTAATTTATCATTTAAAAAGCCTGAGGTATGAAAGGATTATATAAGTTTATTTTTGTTTCACTTGTATATTTTCAATAGAGGGATGTTCATGAAAATCAACTACTTGTGAGCAGTACTGTTGGATACATGTATGATTTAATGCCTTCTCCTGTATTAACACTACTGGTGCTCAGGGAGAGATTTGGTAAAGCCACATAATTCATTATAAATCTCTCCTCCATCACACAATTACAGTAAAAATTTTGACACCGTATCAACCAGAGATACCAAATCAGATGTAGCAGGTGTGTTAAATACTGAATAATAAGACCATTAGTGGAGCATATAAGAGCACCAAAGCTTTTCATATTGGGCAAACTGAATAATTACATTAAGTACCAAGAGTAACTAATTAGCACATTTTAAGCCAGGATGTATGATCCTTAAGTCTTAGATATTTCCATTTAAATTTTTCATCAGTGACTACTTTTCTACTGCAGGGAAAAAAGAGTGGAGAGGATGGAAGACAATTATATATATGCATTATGTACTAGTATCAATTTGAGTATCCATATGGACATAATAGAAAAGCCAAAGCAGCTGTACATACTCATTATCACTCCAGATGTAATTTGAGATGAAGATTAGTCACTGATTAAATTGTTACCTTTAATAACTAGACAAGCAAAGAAATAATTCATCTTCACAAACTACTTTGCGATATACATGCCATGGGATCATAAACTTGCTATAAGTAGATATTATTTCTTTGTTATTGCTAGTTAAAGCATGCTCTCTGAGTGACAGCCAATATTCATATCAACTGAAGTATTTCATAGTTTCTTTTATGCAATTCATAATTAAGATAATTGATAGAAAGCAAATAGGGTAATATGGAACATGGGCACTCTAGTAGTATTCAGCAGAATTTTCTGTTCTATATGGTGGAAATTTATGAAGCAATGGGGATGAATCTTGTGCTATTTACCTTAGCATCAACATGAAAATTCAGATGGAAATACAAGTCAGAATTAAAATACTGTCCAAACTCCAAGTGAGGCTAAAATGACCAAGAACTCTAAACATGCCTTAAATTACTTAATATCAATTTCATCTTATAAGATAAACTGAGATAATGTCATTATAATCTGTAAGTTGGTCAGCATTACCTCCTGCTCTAATTCCACTTTGTTTTTTTAAGCAATGTATACATGACAAGGCAATCAACCATAAAGCCAAAATACCTGAGCTGTAACAAAGGGCTAGAAATATCAGGAAGCCTGAGGCAACAGAAATTAAAGATAGAACAAAACTAAGAAAATGCTCAGTGGTTTTGAATCAGGATGATGATGTAAAATACTACCTTGCAGAAGCAAGACAGCACATGGAACAAAGTGTATTGAACTGGATATTATCACATTTTTAGTGGTAAAAAAAAATCAAAGAACTTATTGTCCTACCAGAACAGAGACAAGAATTTCTACACAAGAGCCCTAGGAAACAAAAGAATCAATATATTAAACTTGCAGGTTAAGCAGTAGGCACTTTATTAAATATATTAAATTATAGCATTTGTCATATCCTAGCAAATATTGTACCTAAATTTAATGCAAAAGAGTGAAGAATTAATAGAACCTATTAGTCTAACTCTTCATTATTCTATATTCATAGTTTAATCTAAAAATATGGATGTGAGGGGAAAGAAGAATAAAATGCATCATAAATTTATTAATATCACACACTATCTTTGATAAAGCAACTATAAAGAAAATTACCATTATAAGAAGGCTTAATAATAAGATGTGCAATTAAAGTTGGAGACCAAGTTAATATGGGAACCATAATGAAAGTACCAAGTTGGATAGAAATGGGACCAACAGTTTGCCCATAAGAAAAAATTTATAAGGGGATTAGCACTGTATAGTGAAGGTAGACAAAAACTGGCCTTAAAAATATACTTAACAATGATAGCACAAATGTGCTAGTGCAATTTATTGATGGCATGAAGTTATTCATATTATTGGAGATTAATATATCCCATGCAAAGAACTAGGTGGTGTTAACACTGGACTAAGAACAGAGATTAAATTTAGTGATCTAGTATGTAAAGTCATGCACTTAGAAGTGAGGGGAATCATTTTAACTAGTCCACTGGAGAAGGGAGGTAATTAAAACAGCAGCAGAATGACCATATGCCACCAATAGAACAGTTTCAGAAAAAGAGAAATGATCCTACAGTGTGGGATTCCCAGAGATCAGGCAGTGATCCAGATGTGGGATTTCCAGAAGCAGTCAGGCAGAAACAGTATCACAGTACAGGAGACAGGCAAAGCCATATCCAGGAAACAGAACAGGAAAGGTTAAACTGGAGCAGAGAATGTTATTTGAATGACTAGAAGAAATAAGAGCCTAGTAAGAAGACACTTGCTTATCCCAGCATAATGAAGTCCAAGATAAAAATATGACACTCTCTGTACATAAAAAGAGGGCAAAAGGAAAAGCAAATGCGGAGAAAACAGCTCTTCTGGCTAAGTAGCTATGCACACAAAAATGTATGTGTAAAGGAGATTGCAGACAGTCTAAATTCAGACAGTCAGAAACGTGAGATTCAAGCAGCTTTGAACATATTTATGGCATATTTAGTTACATAAAACTGCTATTTCACTCCACAGTTTAGGAGTATGGCATAAAGAGTTGAATAAATATTCTTTTATTTAAATCATGTGTACAAAAGCATGTT
The DNA here is from genome assembly GCA_013400975.1 of Atrichornis clamosus. Lineage (NCBI taxonomy): Eukaryota > Metazoa > Chordata > Aves > Passeriformes > Menuridae > Atrichornis > Atrichornis clamosus. The sequence continues at coordinate 166,298 of WBMZ01012194.1, read as the reverse complement.
TTTAAGAAATACCTGCTCATGTTTCAAACTGCTCTGCTAGAGGTGATTGCAGGGGTTTGTGCTGGTGTTTTGTGATTTATTTTTTTTTCAAACACATAATATCCCTCCCATATAAAAATAATCCTGAGTATAATAATGGGGAACCATGCGTTTGCCACATATTGGTAGCTAGAATTTATTTTAACACAAAAATTTAAAAAACAGAAGCATTACACTATATTTTCACACAGTTCTTAGACGCCTGCAAACAACTGATGCCTTTGCCCCTGAAAATAACATACATGGACTTGTGTAGTAATCCTTCAAGGGCTGGGGAACAGAGAAGAAAAAATAGGAAAGAGTTGAACCCTTTGCAGAGATGTCACCAGCCAGAAATTTCAATTATTCTGTCTGGTAACACCAGACAAAACTCTGGAGGGAAATGAAGATGAGAGTAACTTGTAGACTGAAGTAGGATTAAAGCAATATTCAAGCCTAAATGGCAACTCAAAACGCTCAGTCTTGCTGTCCAGTCCTGCAGACAGCTATTCTTCACATGGACCTGAATTTTCTTCCACGTTGCAGCTTGTGAACTCTTCAGCAGCTGTGCTTGCAGGCATTCCTAAAAGGGTGTAATTGTTTGGATGAAGTTGGGTGTCATGTCTATGCAGACTTACGAATCTCCCCAACTCCTCAGAGACCTTGAGAGGCAATCTGAGAACACAGCTCCCAGAAATGCTGTAGCAGTGATTTTATATTAAAATATGAGCACATAAGGAGAAGATGAAACTCTTCCTCCTCCTCATTCCCACTGTCATTCAGCAGCACCATGATTAGAGGCACTAACCCCAGAGAAGGGAAGGTTTGCAGTAATTGTGTAGCTGCTTCAAGTCAAAGAACCAACAGCGTGGAACCTGCGCTCTCATGTAGACTCTAGAAAATTCTATTGTCAAGTATGTTTTTATATACATAGATATAAAAGTAGATACATTCACTCACATATATATACAGACATAGCCAGCTTAGAAATATTTTGCTTTTATATGCAAGACTTCACCTTTAACTCATACAAATCCCTGCTGCTTTACAAGCATGACTTTTTAATTAATCCCAACTTGCCCGCCTTCTTAATTAATCCCAATTTGCCCGAATGTTGAGGAGGCAGGCAAGCCTTTAGAAAAAAAAATCAAAGCACTTCAAAAGGAAGAAAAGAAAACAATACTTCAGGAACATCATTGATAAGTTTCATGTTAAAATAGAAATGCACAAGTTGAGACAAAAGCACATAGCAAATTTTAAAATTCACATTTAGATAACAGCAAATTATAATACTCTAGAAATGACAACTATAAATTAACATACCACGAGACTCAATAGTTTTCATTTATCCAACAACAAATACAACAGCAACTGCTATTTGCAATTTCTAATGCAAGACCAAATAATGTCCTAGAAAGGCTGAACCATAATAGAAATAACAAAAGAAACTTCAACATTTATATTCATTCAAATTTCACAGCCCCAGTATTTAATTTTTACCCTCAGAATTGGTAATTTTCTTTCTTTTTTGGTAAATTAGAACTCCCTGCTCCCTCCTTTATAAGGCTCAGAGTTACCTCTTTACCCCATTGCCCAGAGTTATAATGTTTTAGCAGTTTCAGACAACTGCAGTGTTCATCTAGAGGAGAAAAGAAACCTTTAAAAGAAATTAACAGAATTTGGATAACTGGAGATTATTGATTAGAAACATACTTTACAAATCCTACTTATTTTGCCCTATTAATAATTTAAGTAATTAATTTTATGTTAAATTTACTACTAATAATGGTTTGGTCCTTACTTAAACATATCATTTTGCTCAAACAACTGCACTGGTGGTGAAACATCATCATCAGTAAGGTGGTGATTCATACTTTCATATTCCAGCATCACACAACTCCATTCATTTAAAAAAAAAACCAGTATAACACACACACATCACTTGTAGCTCCAGGATTAGAGGTTAGAAATGAAGATTACTGTCAGTCTCCTAAATTGTGAGGAACTGAAATTAAAACAGAGGTCAAGTGGGATCCCACAGGTTTTTTTTCTTCTATTTAGGAGGGAATTGAGGTGAGCAGGAGTCCTTCTGTGAGATTCGCAAGTTGCTGATAGAAATCTGAATTATAAACAAAGCAAAGCATTTTTTTTCTGCATGTACACACACTGGGGAGGAGACAGCTCAAAACAAAAAAACTGCAGTAGTTGAGACACAAAATGAACTCAAAGATCAATAAAGTTTTGGCTATGCTATGGAGAACACTACCAAGTCTTTGTCATCTATACATTTTTTTCCTTGTACGTTGTCAGTTACAGCTATTAGTTAGGTTAAAGGAAAAATAAAATAACTATTTGGTTCTCCATTTCATAAGCACTGAATTGCTTTTACAGCTTAGTAACAAAACTTTGTCTCCTCTTATCTGTTAATTTCTAGTGCTATTTGTTTCCTCCCCTTCTTCAATCCACCTCCCCTCTCCCATTATATTATGCAATTAAATCTATTTATGATCTAATAAGCTGTTTCATCAACAAATGTGCAACACAGCAATATGAAACAAATTCATAACCTCTCTGCTGATTTATAGAGCAGTAAAAGACATAGGAAAAGAGAGCAGATAATTTATTGTAAAGGCAGTAAGAAAAACTCTAGAGCGTTTTTCACAGAAATTAAATTCTCAGTCTCACTATCACAGTGCAGTTTTTAAATAGGGACAATCACCAAATACTCACTTCAGAGCTTTCCAGAAAAATCAATTTGATGATTATTGTTTTGCAACGGAATTTTTTTTATTGTTTTAAACATTTTTCCCCTCAAAATTCCATGATGATCTTATGTTTATCGATCATTGGGCACTTTTCAGTTTAAAATTGCTTTTCCCTGGGATTTGATGCCTCAGGAAGAAATTAGACCAGCCTCTAGCATTACATACTGATGCAGATTCATCCAGATAACGCCACTCTCTCAAGCTCCACTTTGAACAATTTGATTATAATATAATCTGACTATTAACAGTCCACAGTAGTTTGATATATTTGTGTATCCAGTCAAACAAATAGGAAAAGCTATATGAAAAACTACTTGAAAATAGGCAAACGTCTCAGTTTTTCTGAGAAAGTCAGCATTTATCCCCAGGAATGCTAGACAAACAAATAATGCAAACATGCAGATTACCTGAACATTACATAGCCTAAAAGTTATTCTTCTGAGAATAATAACTGAGACCAGAGAATTAATGCAGACTCACAGCTGAGTGTTGGCCATGGCAGCTTGGTCTCTATGATGCTTAAAGAATCATACAGTTGTACATGGGAATGATACACAACCAGCACATGAAAAGCCCTGCCTGAGGCTTTTGGTCCAGAAGAAAATAAATTACTTCTTCTTGTGAGGCACAGATGGGAAAAGTCTATCACTGAAAGGCTGGCTGAAGTGGTGGAGAGACACAGGACTCTTGCAAAGACCTTCCCTCAATCTTTGAGCTGGACAGAGCAACCCCCTCTCAATGGAATTCTTCCAAACAGAAGAACAGAGAACCCTTGGGTTAGGTCTTTCTGCTAAAAATGGCAGTTCCACAACACAGAGAGCAAAATCCAAAGTATAAATTTATATATGAAAAAGGAAAACTGGTCAAATCTACTGGTCTTCATAAATGTCAGTTTTCTACCTATTGGCTTTTTGTTCGATTTGTTCTTGTTGCTGCTTTTCCCCCACAACATAGAAAAATTTGAAATCCTTGGAAGATGTTCAGTGAGCACATATTTCAATCAGAAATGGCCCTCTACTTTTAATGAAAAATTTCCTGATTTGATGCTTTAACTGCTGATACTTGTAGGTCAGATGTATTTGTCAAATTATCAAACACAAAAGGTCATTCTCCTCATACAATCATGCAAATTCAGTCCACACAACAGAAATAGCAGAATTACGCTTCAGACAAGATCTAAATCAGAAATTAAATGCACTTTGATAACATTTTTGAACACCTGCAGAAGACTGTCGCTCAATTTCTACGACATCAAGTATGTCTAGTACCAACAACAGAAAATACCAGTTGAGAAATATCTCCCATGACACCAATAACTTCAGACATTCCTGACAAATACATACACCACTACTGAGTAATGCAGACACTCTGTTTTTCATTGAAAACAGAAAGAGAATTAATAAGATCCTTAGTTTGATGAAGCAACAAAAACAGGCTTAAACAGATAGAAAATCAAATATTCTGACCTTTTATGCGTTGAACAAAAAACCCCCACATTTATTCAGCTTTCTCCTCCTGCCCCTCAGCATATAACCCTACATCAAAAAAACCAACATTCATCCTGAACATTTTTCTCTGTGCCCTTCAGCATAAATTCAAAACCCAACTACTTCAAAATAACGGTAGTCCAGTTATTGTTTTGCTTTTCAAGTGCCCATTTCATAGTAAGATTCTGATTTCTCTTCTGCATCCAAACACAGTAAAGCTCCCAGAGATTTCATAATAACATCTCTTCTTATTTTTCTCAAGAATCCTCTGTCAAGGATAAGTTAAAAATATTTTAAGAGAGGATAGGGAATTCTACTTGAACAAAAGCTAGCATTTCCCTTTCTTCACATGCATAAAACATGCTTAAGGAGAACATTCTCTTGCACACCTCTTAGTAAGGAAAAATGCTTGAAACCACAACCCTAACCAAAACCAGATAGTTTATAACTATTTTCCCTTCTGAGTGCCACACTAATGTAACTAAATTCATTCATAGGAGAACTGTTTGTCATATAAAGACATTCTTAGCATGAGACAACACCTTAACCATTTGATTCTAAAAGTACTGGGAATAAGAATACTGTCCCCAACAGTTCATTAGGTGAAAAGATTACTCCATCAAATTAGTTCTTATTTATATCATTTAAAAACCTCTCTTAAAAGTAGTCACACAAACTCCAAAAGCATATGGCACAAAGTATCACCAGCACTGATTGTTAATGTCACTCTTCCATGACATTCTTTTATGGGGAATTTTTTTACTTCAGTTTGCTATAATTTAAAACATTGAAATGAAACACAATAGGTAAAGTAACTCAATATTCTAAAGCATAAGGTGATGTATATGTACACACATACACATTACCTATTTAAAAAATTGCAGGATAACAAACACTCCACCACCTATATGTGAAAGATGCACTATTGTCATATACACGTCATGTAAAAAGTCTGATTATCCATTTCATTCTATGACCTTCCTGAACTTTATGCTCATATTAAAGAACAAATTCCAAAGAGATTAATTACAACTTGAGACTGTAGCAACTGAGAGTCAGGCCTGCCCTCTACTTGCAAGTGCAAAATTATGAACAGCCTTATTATTCCTTGTTATACCATAAATTTTAATTTAAATGAAAATATATAAATTTAATGTGATTTTATTTCATCATAAATTATTATTAACCATTTTGTTAATAATTAATTCATCAATAAAATATTTATACTAATTTTTTATCCTACAGCTCCTGCTAAGTTCATGAAGGTCTATACCTTCATAAAAGTTCACCTCCCTACAAAACCAAGAGGTGCCTCCCATTCGGAATCAATTACAAGCCCCAAATCTTATTTTGTGGACATCCTCAAATTTCACCTGTTTCCACAACACTCCTTACTCTGCAGAGTGACCTCCTTAGAGAGTGTTTCTTTCAAGTCTTGCCTCAAGCAAATATTTCTGCAAATACATCGAACCTCTGAACTGAGCTCATTATCCACACAGCTCCTGAAAATTACTTTCTGAAGAAGTCTATTTCCCCTCCCAAAACCTCAACATGATTAATTAGATGAGCAAATATATAGCATTTCTCATCTGCAGGCATCATGCATATACACACAGCTATGTCATTTTCTCTTTGCTGCTCGAGTGAATACTTTAGAGTCAAAAATCATGTGTGCACACAAAATCCCGAAGAACCGCACAAGCAAATCCAGACTAAGTACAATTCAATATTAGGGGGGAAAAACCCTTCTAATAGTCTTAAGCACAGACAATTATTGCCCACCATCCCTGGATGTGTTCAAGACCAGGCTGGATGGGGCTGAGTAACCTGGTCTAGTGGGAGGTGCCTCTGCCCATGGCAGTGGGGTTGGAACAAGATGATCTTTAAGGTCCCTCCCAACTATTCTATGAGTAACCTTCCAAACTCTCATACCTGTTATGAAAAAATCCACCCTTAAGACTCATAACAGCAAGCAGGTCAGATTTATGCAGCCTAGAACCCAAGTTACCATTTAAATCCACTACAGAGATGCCTGAACAACATCACCAGCTGATGGTGTTGAGCACATGCACAAAAAGAAACATGTAATGCCAGTGTGTGTTATCCAGAAAATGCAGATTTTTCTGCACTGCAACAGCCCTACACACAAACCTGCTAACCTCAGTTCATAAATCCCTTCAGAGCCATGGTTTGCAGGCTCCCAGGCATTTACATAGAGATTTTTCACAGCATTTTACACTTTTCTACGGATGTGATAACAAGATCTTATAGACTACGATAATCTTAACTATAAGGCAAGTATATCCTACTAAGAAGGATGCAACATGCAAAGAATAGAGAATTCAAAAAGAGTGATCAATGTGTCCTTAAAAATAGAAACACACACAAAATAAAGGCATCCTATCATTTAATCTATATAACCAGAACACACATACTTTCTGAGTTTGCATAATGTGCTATCTTGTAGTTTGACATCAATTTAGCCAGCCTCCTCAGTGCTTCTGGTCTGTTAAAAACAAACTAAATAAAACAAACAGAAAAGGAAAAAAGGTCTGAATAGAGATGAAAACCTCAAAAAATGTCTGCTGCTTTAAAAAATTGTAGATTTCTAAACACAGGATGCCTGAGAACTTCCTTCATCAAATAATGCTTTATTTTAAAAATTATGCCTTCAAGTAGCACCAGCATAAAAGATATGATACACTGAAGTCTAAGCCTGCAATGGCATAACTGTGAGAACAACAAAGAATATTTCTTCCACTAAAGATCATGTGCAACTATGCTCATACTCACCAAAATTAGCATATTTATTTTTGTTATTCTCCCAGCCTTGAAGCACAATAATTTACCTCCATATCCAGTGAATTACATAAAGACAATAAGGAAACTTGTAGATTGCAAAATTACAATACAAACTAGAATATCACACATTGCACAGTGCTCTCCTTGATCATCACAGAAAACCAGACTAAATCTCAATTGCTGTATTTAAAAGTAAGGACTAAGATTAAGTGTGTCCTTCATCTGCTTTGGTTTTCATTAGCAGGTGGAAATAAAAAGACACATTTATCAGGATGATTAAAAAATAGTGACTATGAAGTGCTTCTGGTGCTGTGGTCAAAAGAACTAGTCAACCACAGGGGGTTTTCATTAATAATACTGAGGGCTTTTTAAGATCTTTATTGAGCATGACCTCAAAACTATCAAGGCAACTCAAAGGAAAAATGCAGACGAAGATGTTCTCAAATTCCATTTCAGTGTAACACTGCAAGCTTTCATCATTCCAAGAGAAGCTTACACACACTGGCTCTGCTTTCCAGTCCAACTGCTACTTAGAAATTTAGTCAAATCTAAATTAGAAAACCCAAATCTAATTTTAAAGGAATAGTCTGCTTACATTCAGCTGTCTGTCACTGCACAGTTTTATGTTAGAGAACAGATTTTTGAATGCATACAAAGCCCAAATGCAGTAAGTACACTTTGAGGATGTATATAAAATTGAAAAGAAAATAATCCAGCAATGTTCCTGTTAATTAACATCTTTTGTGAAGTTAATATATTAAGCTGTGATTTGCTTGTTCCCTGTCTCCAACACCACCCCCGCTCTCTTTCAAAATAAAAAAGACGTTAGATCAGCTACAAACTCAGTCCATCTTTCACGTCCTGGGTCCACCTTTCAAGACCAATTCTCTAAGTATCCATCAACCTCTAACCTTTATTGGCATTTATATCTGCATTAACAGAGGCCCCCCTGTATACTCACTGAATGACACACAATGTGTGTTTGGGTCAGTGTAAAACATCACCACAAAACTCCACAGCTATGAATAATTATATGTTATATATATATATGTGAATAATAAATTTCATCTTCTCTCTTGTATCCAACCATTTTATACAGTAGAAGTCTGAGAAACAAAGAACTTCAAACTATATTGACCATTTGCAGATAAAGAACATACAAATTGAAGAAATTGAAGAAAATTCAATCTTCCCAAAATGAGGGCTGATAGAGAAGTACACAAAATTGTATTTACTCCCAAGGAATGTATCTTCCATATCAATTCAGTCGCTTATTTGTTACGCTACCTTAGTCAACCACACAACTTCAGATTTCCTACATGTAAAACAGCTCAAAAAATAAGTGTCTGTTTCTCAAAGCCATTGTGACAACCAGCTACCCAGTGCTTAAATAAGATATCCAGATACAGAGTATTTTACAGATGTGTAGAGGTAAGTACTTCCCTGAAGACAGATTGGGGTTCTTAGCCCCATGAAAGCAAAAACAGTACAAGCAGTTTGGAAATTACAACCTCTAGAAAAATTGTGCCATTTTAATTTCAAAATAGATGCTCTTTCCTGCAAAGTACCACAGTACTAAAAATACCGGGGTGGGGAGGGGTATAGGGTGTGCATGTTAAATACACATGTTCTGACTTTAATACTTATATCAGCATTAGGTTTTAGAAAACATCTGCAAAAATATTTTCTAACAAAATTGCCTTAATGTGATATTACAGTTCTGCACACAAGTGCAAATCCATGTGTTTTCAAAAGCAGCCTTTTGTTTGTTCAGTATTTTTCATTTTCCAGGACTACCTTCCAGCTCCTGTTCAATGCTTTGGTTTAAATTACCTATTGGAGATGCCTCAGGATTTAGGAAGCAAACAAAACAGATCTGCTGATAATGAGAGAAGTGCAAAAGCACAGAGCTTCATTACAGCAGCTCTGTGATACTTCCTCTGAAACATACAATTGAATTCCCTCTTCCCACAACGGCTCTGGCAGAGCTTTCATACACCACATACAGATTTGATTGTCCAGCATCCTCCAAAGCATCTCCATCAACTGGGCTTGCTCACACAAACATGACTGTGAACTATTTTGTGTTTGTTTGGATTTGCCTTGTGAGAAATACATATTTTTACATACACACACTTACTCTGTAGATTTAAAAAAAAAACACAAAAACAATTAAGGGTGCAAATCATCCTACAAATGGATTAATCAGCATTTCAATTTTATTAATAAAGCTGAAATTATCAAAGTATTCCTTTAGAAAAGTCAGAACGTATCCAAGTTTTCTTGAGTTTTGAAAGCTGAGATTAATTAACAAGAAAATTAAGCTCACCACATTTTAGTCACTTCTATCCATTACAAGAAGCAAAGTATTTTAAACTGCAGCATGACTAGAAAGATATTTTTCTGACTAATTTATCTCTGTCCTCAGACTGTGGGTGGCAATCAATGAAGCCCATTTGTCTTCTTGTTGCACAGTGCCTCATGGTTTACTTACGCCTTGAACAAAGTTTCTGCAAAGCTCACCAGAATATTTAAAGACACTGCTAACCCTAGCTCTCCTCCCAGGCTTTTGACCAAAATTACTGTTGCTCATATTTTACTGCCACAAGTGGTAAAATACGTAGCTAAAATCTGGTCCTTTTGTGACATTTCTGCTTGTTCTACAGTCCCAGCTCCTGCATCCCAAGTTACCTGACATACTCAACATGAATCACTTTCTCACAGAAGGCAAGTTATTAGCCTGCAAGATCACAGAGAACTAGCTGAAAACTAAACACATGGGAGCAAACAAATCTATCCATAAAAGTGCATGTCTATAATAAAACTCTACATGTAAAGACAATTCAGATTCACAGTTCTGTAATAACATTAATGCCATCAACCTACAAATTAGGAATGCATGATTCTTTAATATTGGCATAGGAATGTAATTACTAATATACAACACTGTATTCCTGCAGTAACCCTCCAAAATATCCATTAAGTACTGTGGCATTTCACAATACTTTGTTTGGAAGATTTAATCCAAGGTTGGGAGGTAGGTCTCTGGAGGTCTCACTTCTGAAACAAAATCTTATCATTGCCAGCCAATGTACAATTTCTTTCAATGAGTCTATAAGATGAGAATATTATTCTGCAATAATACAGACTGCAAGGTTTTGCTTCATCTCACCGAATGAGGAAGTGATTTTACCCATCTGTTTGAGATACACAGCCTAGTTTGAACAACAATACTTCATGCCATAGTATTTATCACATTCCAGGAAGAAATGAAATCTCTAAAATTTTGTCTAGCTTATTAACTGTGTCTCATGGGTCATCTCAAGTCTTTAAACTTACAGGAAGTGTTATTTACTTTTTACAGATGAAACACTGAAGTAATAAATTATGGAAGAAATCCATAAGAAAATGTAGACATTGAGTGTGATCATTTTATGTGTCTGCATCCAATCTTTAAGTAATTCAGTACTTGTTCCACTGCCAGGTAATCCTAGAATACCCTGGATTCAAAACTCCCTACCCAGTTCAAGGTTATCAGATATGTGCTGCTTAAAACTTGGAAATATTCTACACCTGACTTGTTTTTAAACATCATTAGCATGAACAGAGCATGAACATTTTGCTCAGAGATGGCAGCAGCCCATTTCCATCCTTAGATAAGAAATATAAAAATACTGATTCAAACAGATCCTAGAATCCATTTCTTACAGATGAGTAATATAACCTCTAAATTTTGGGAGAGATTTTATAGTGGGATTCAATTTTTTTTAAATGATGTTGCATTAAAATAGATTTTAAGATGTTTACCCTAGAATATTCTGTAGCTGGTGGCTAAATTATTTTTTGGAGGTCTAAAAACTTCAGGTTTTTCTCTCTGGAAGAAACTTCAAAGCCAAACACAGTTCTTGCACCTTGTGAACAAACATTAAGTAAGAAACTGTGTTGAGTTTAGTTCCATCATTTCTCAATAGGGTCTTGATCCTCATGGACCTCTGAAATCAACTCTCAGTCCACTCACTGAGTATTTAAGATTGTAAAGGACAACCTATAAAACTAATCTGAAATTTCCCACTGCTCACCCACCTCCCATGAAAACATCTACTTTGCTTATAGTTTATCTTGTTCTTTTAATACTGTTAACAGCTGCAATTCACTGGAGTGCTCATGTTTTCAGGTATCATCATCTTCATTTACTCCTCCTTACACAAACTCTGTAGCATGTTTTCCAAGTCAATACCGTATAGCTAATAACAAATTTCACAGACACTGACAGAAAACTGTTCTTCAGTACTGCATGAGTTTTCCAACCCATATTTGTTGTCTTATGTAGTAGTATTTTAAAATAAGGTCTTTTGTCACCAGCATTTGTTAATATGTGTAAGAATATCCCAAGGATATTCCTGTAGTACATCATATTACCTCCTACCTTTTCTGCCTACATTTTGATACAATTAAATCAATTTCTAGCGGAGTGTGATAGACTGATCTCTCAAAAACTACTCATACTCATTTTAAAAAGCTGACATGAGCTATGGTAATGCCTTCCAAAACATGATCATCGTGCCTTCTCTTTGATTAAAGGAACTAAGAAAAAAAACCAGTGTGAGACTATTTATTTGCCAAATTAAATTTAAAGCATTATAAGTATTAAATGCTATAACCTGTGCAGGCATTTATGTATCATTTATGGATAGACTTAAGCACACACTGATGTAACTGAGCTTTTCACACACCCATAGCAAGAGCAACCAGGCTGTGATGCTGTCTGAAGGGCTGGCAGGGTCATCAGCCATCTGTTCCCACACTTATTTCCCTAAGTAACAAACTGCTTAGAGCCTGCAAACAAACCAGACTCCAGAATCCATGAGCCCTCTGCCTACCTTGCGTTTGGATTCACTCCTGTAGACGGCCTCAGACTTACACACAGGAAGGGACTCTGCACATGAAGGCCTGACCCAAAACATGAGAAAACGGGCTAACTGAAAGAGACAAAAAATGAGGTATGGCGGATTTTGTGGATTAGGGAGTTTGGTTTTGCAGGTTATCTAGAATGGTGAGGTTAACTCACCAATGGAAGAATTTTGAAAGCCTATAATGGGCTTTGAGTCAGTGCAAGTGTTTTCAGACATGGACAGATGTTTTCTAAAGCACTCGTTCAACTCAGACAGGAATTAATTCAGAGTCACCCTACAGCCTGCATAAGGCAAGAGGTAAGAACAAGTAATCAGAGTTCATTTCTGGTCTTCTCTATAAAACCCATAAAAAACATTAAAATGGTGACTGGTGAAATTGGTAGTGTTAGGACAGTGGTTGGAACCTGTGATTTTAAGGGTCTTTTCCAACCTAAATCATTTCATGTAGTAAATATTAAGCAGAGAAAAAAAAATTAAGTCTGCAAAAAGACTGCTTACCTTTCAAAAAACACTTTTCAATGCAGATTGCTTAGCTTATGAGGCATTTAGTATGATTTTATGGCTTATGCATCTACATTCAAAACAAGATTTTTTTTTAAATTATTCCTTATTAATTCAAAATATCTTTATAATACAAGCTATAACGGTATTTTAAAATTTTAATGCAGACAGAGAGAATAAACCACATTAAAAAAAAGATTTTTCAGAGCACCACCACTAAAATAACTTAAATAAAGAGCACATTTTATAATAATAAAATCATCATCACTGATGTCTTTCCAAAAGTTTAATTTTATTAACATTCACATATTGAGTTGTAAAAAGGCAATTCGCAGGTGCAAAATCCCACACTCAATTCCACTGGTGCCAATAAGAATAATTATGGATCAGGTACAGGCCACGTCAGTGACAGACAGTTTTGCAACTTATAGTATGACTCAGGATTTCACCCTGTAAAATATAAGTTGCACCAGTTTAATGGTGATGTGATGGAAAACTAAGTCTGTATCAACTCTAAAAGTAAAAATTTTCTTTTCCTATCTACACCTGCTCATGCTGCCAATTCCTCTGGATCAGCAGGAGACTTATGCAAGTGAAGTAACTTGAGGAAACTGAGCTAGCTTAAAAAAAAGTACTGGCCGGGAGGTGGGGAGATATGTTCCTGTTGATACTTTTCAACTCTCAGCAGGAATATTAATGCTTACATAAGAAGCAGCAAGATGTAATCAAAGAGAAGCATGAAGGATAAAGTCACCCCCTTTCACAGCAGTAAACTTCAACTGGCTGCAGCTAAAGCTAACTTCCTTCTTAAGATCTCTTCTTACACAACATTACCATTCATCTACAATCTGCAATTTAAGGACACTTTCCTTGCATGAGTCATTCTGTAGACAGCAGAATTCAGAGTTTTAGATAGAAATACAGATTTTGCCTGGAATAACAAAATTTGATACCCTTCTAACAGTTCAATTGTGGATGTGCTTGTACTTGGAAATTGTTTTGTCCTTCAAGAATGCAGAATCTTTTCTAGGAGCTCTTGAAATTAAGGAGAGCATGCAGAAGGTAATTTAGAAGTACAATAAGAACATCTGGAGACCAGGATTAATAATCAAACAAATCCATTTGCTCTTCCTCTCTCCATGACGAGTAGATATCCAGGACTAGGTAAAGCAAATTAACTGTGTAGGTCCTCAGAGGTGCTCACCTATATCCTGCTCTGTTTCGTTACACATCACTTGGGACTCACAGCTGTCAAGTAAATAACCATGACACAACTTAATTTTACAAAGGCAGCATTTTACAGTGGGCATTTCCCGTCATTCAGGAACTTAAGAGGAAGACAAATTCCATGCACAAAGTTTTCTCTAACTCTAGCTCTCTAACTCTAGTCTCACCGGTGTACAAAGCTGAGCTAGAGAAAGAGAAACTTTTTGCTCCAACTTGAAGGAACTTTTTTCTTCTAAGAAGTCATTCTGTGAGTAGCAAAACTAATGAAACCTGTTTTCCTGTACTGCTGCATTTCAAGACTATTGACTTTGACATCTAAATACGTAGAAGCTGTGACAGCAGTTTTTCCTGCAGTTAGGCCATTCACAATGTTTGTGTCTCTAAATTCCCTGGAGTATCATTAAAAAACTGATTCAGGCAGCCCTTCCCTCTCCCTTCTGCCCAACCTTGTATCATCATGAAAAGTCCAACTGACCAACCAATTCAAAGGTATAGGATAGGGGAAGAAAGAGTGGCAGATGTAGCATTAAAAGCTTCGTTTCCTTAATAAATCAACCTAGCAAAGCAAAACTGTACACTGTCCTTTTATGCTTGTGGGTTTGTTTACATCTTGGGAACTGCTAAAAGCTCTCTGCTAGAAAAACAGAACCTGCTCACCCATTGGCTTTCCTATCTTTCACCTGGCAAAATTCATTTCCCCTCTCTTTTTACAACTAGATTTCCCTTTTTAATTTTGTTTTTTAAAAAAGTTTGTGCATTCTTTCAGAGCAGAGGGGAAGGGATGGAAGGCGGAAAAGAAAAGGTTTTAAGAAATATGAAAATAAGTCAGAAAGCCAGAATTGCAATCAAATATCCAATCTGGACAAAGAGTAAAATAATTTGCTGCCAGGAAGACATGAGGCCTAGACCATTCTGAAAAGTGACTGACATGGATATGAGTGCACTGCAGTAAGAACACCAACATCTCCATTTCTATAATGACTTACCACATGCTTCACAATACAAAGAGCAGGTATAAAAGTTGGCAAATAAAAGAAACAAAATGGTAAAATGATGCTAGACACTTTTGGCTATTCCCCCACCTCCATCCACCCTTCTTTCATCCAGTCCAGAGCAACATTTGCAAAGCAGTTTACTTACTCAGTAATTCTCCTACAGGGAGAAGGCAAGGTTACCTTAGTATTATCAATTAATTTTTGACACCTGCTTACGAAGATTGATCAATTATTTTTGATGTCTCTCTGCTATGTCAATTTTGCTCAGCCTAGAAGAGAACTAAAACAAAGCCAAAAATACTATACATCTCTCACCAAAGAATTAATGGTCCCAAGATACCCTCGAACAGAGTATTTCTCCTCTTACCATGATGTTTCTGATGTTTGCTAATGCAACTCATTCCCAGTGAGCAAAAATAACCATACCTTACTTACATGAAGAGAAAGAAAGACCCTTTTATTTTCAAGTGTTTTAAGCCTACCCTTGGAAATCTGTTTCTTTAAATAATGGAGTGACAGGCTTTACACATGTCCCATTTCGGTCATTAAAAGTTCAATGTAAATCTTGGGTAACAGAGACACGCGCAGGCACTTCAAACAGCTGCAACTTGGAAACAGTGTAAATGTTTAGAGTAAAACGCGAGGTTCTATTAACATTTCTATAGATCGTATCTACAACCCGCGAACCGGCTGTGAACGCAAACACACTTTTCAATCTTTGCCATTCTGAAACAATCTTCATGATGATTCTTAATGACAGAAGCAACTGCTGCCGAAGTGATGTACATCTAATAAAACTCGTCAAAAGAAAGGATCGCTGCTGCAAAAGTCCTGCCGTGGCTACTCAGGGATCAAGCAGCTACTCAGGGCTTCACAGACAAATGGAAACAATATGCAAATGTTCCACCACAATCAGTCAAATCATCAGTTGCCACAGAGATCAGGAAGGTCTTCAATCACCCAGCCATCAGGCCGATTAGCATTCTTTTTCCAGCTCTTCAGATGGAAATACGTGAACTTTGTGACTCATCACCCACCTGAATTTCCAGGATTCAAAATCCAACCACTCCGAGCTGCTGCTAGCAGCAGTGTAGGATGCGTTTAACACATTTCACCCTATCCCCAACTCACAGGCCTTGAAAAGCTTTAAATCTTAGAACGCCTATTTTCATTTCAGAGTAAACTTTGCTTCCAAGAATAAAGATAAGCTATCAAAGACATATGAAAGTGCTATGAAACTGTCCTCAGTAAGAAATAGGTCTCCAACAGCTTACTTCCAGGATAAAAATCATAATGCAAGTGTCACTGTCATTTCTAAAGCTGAGCATGAAAGAACAGAGAGAAGTTAACGAGAAATCTATTCCGATTACCCCAAAACCCCTAATAGCACTTCAATTAACCAGTTTTAGCTCAGTTCAGAAGAGGTGCCCCTCCAGCATTCAGTCAGAACTTCCTCTAGGTGGGGATGGATTATTAACTTTCTACCAGAAGGGAAAATGTAACCACTGTGCTTCCTCACTTGACAAACACAACCAGCGTAAAGAAACCTAAATGTTTAAACAGATAAGCAAGATAATACCCGTAAAGAAGGGATAAAGGCTCCAGTAATCATTCAGAGAACTCACAACAAGCTTTGAAATTGAAAAAATCACAAGTTGCTTTGGTCCCTGCACTATTAGAGTCTCTTATGACTGGCACCAAGACAAAGGATACAAGTAATCTCTTTTAAGCAAGGAAATAATAGCTCTACAGATCCACATACACAAAAAAGACTGACCTGGGCCTCCTCTCCTCACTCCCAATTCCTCTGAAATTAGCCCATTGTTCCACAGCAAAGAGTGGGACAAATCCCAAACATCCAGTACACACGGGCAACAAATGGCCAACTTTAAAACCTTATTATCAAGTTCATAAGCAGAAAACCTGTACTATATTTGCCTTGTATTACCTTTACAGCTGAGTTCTAATCATACTGATGGAATAATCCACCAAATATCAGTGAATTGGTTCTTTCTCTGCAGTGTGTACATTACTTCAGCCAACGTCTGACTTCAGCTACTCCTTAACTTCCCAAGCTAACAAGTTACTGCATTTGCTTTTATATTTATTTAGGGGTGAGTGACCTTGTATTAAACGTTTAAAAGGGATATAAATTATATAGCTTAATTGCAGTACTGCAGAGAGGAAAAACTGAACTTAAATACAAATTTAAAATAGACAGTTATTGATACTTAGCCTATTAAATGGTTTTCCAAATACAGAATTTGACTCCTCTAAGACGTAGCCTCACCAATATATTGCTATTAGAACACTTTCCAGCTATATATGTCAACATACTTAATAAATGGAGTTCCTGCTTCTAAGGGGTGTTTTACAGGGAATGAAATGAGATGTCCTGTCCAAGATTATATAGCAAAATAACAGCAAACAGTATTCTTCACCGCCAGTCTTTGCACTGATACCAAAAGGGGCGGGAGGAAAGTGACAGCCCTATAAATTAAGTCTTCTTTCCCACTCCATATAGAAAAGCAAGTGTCAGGGTGTGCTTCCTTCTCACTGATCAATGACTTGATATCACATCGACTTTTAAGAATGAGAAGGTAGTTCTAGCTTTACTGAGTACTCGTTCCTTGCAAAAATATGTTACTGTTTTACCTTTCCCCCTCTCTCCTGCAAGCCCTGTCACCGGGGATGTACATTTCACTCCACTGCACTTACCTTGTCCTGAGTGTAACTCACTAAAGCCCACTTAGCTCGAACACTTGAAAGAAAGGGAGACTGGAATAAGCTAAACACTTTGATTCTTCAGAAGGAAAAAGTCATTAAAATCCACTACTAATTTTTGCTCTCTGGGCAGCTCCATGAAGTGCACATGTCATTTCCATGACACTTCCAGAAGGGACAGCAGCGACACAGCTTTAGGCCGATTTCTCCCTGTCTCTCAGTTCCCATGAAGAGGAGCAGCCTATTTTCAGCGCTAAAGTCACCAGGTCCTGTGTCCTGTGCTCTAAAGAGGTGGAGGAGCCTATTTCATCCTTAACTTGTGCCACATACTTCCACCGCACATGAATAAAATCATAGCAGACCCAAACAAAAAAAAAAAAGAAAGAAAGAAAAAAAAAAAGAAAAATAGCCAAGTGAAAGTGACAGGAAAAGGAGGTAGGGATGAGAAACAGAAAATCGTAATAAGCAGAGACTTACTTGAACCTGCCCTGGCAGTGTTGGCACTGGTCTCCCACCCAGCCCTGGTCGCAGACACAGGTGGAGTTGACACAATGACCCGAGAAGCAGGAGATTTTGTCGCAGGACTTGGACTGGGACACCTGGGCATAGAGGGCCAGGTAGAGGAAGCCGTAGAAGAGCAGCCAGCTGTTCACATCCAGGAGCGAGGCGAAGCAGCAGCAGCAGGCAGAGGGGAAAGGTCTCCATGCGCCCGGGGGCGCGGGGGCAGCTCCCGCTCTCCGGCCGGCGCTGCCCAGGTCCATCTTGGCCGCGGGGGCCGCGGGCCGAGGCGCGGCCGGCGCCGGGCAGCGATGGCAGCTTCCCCTCAGGGGAGATAATCCAGCCAGGGAGATTCAAACCCCCCGCTTCCTCCTCGCCTTCCTCTCCTCCCTCCCGACCCCAGCGCTGCCTCCTCCGGCCCCTTCAGCCCTCGGCGCCCCGTCACTCCCGAGGGGAAGCCCGGCAGCGGCAGCCCTCAGCCATCCGCCCCTTCTCCTCGTCGTCCTCCTCAGGGCTCATCGCTCCCGTCTTCTTCCATGGAGGAGGAGAGCTGCCTCTTGACCTTGTGTTTTCTCCTCGCCAGATATGCCCCCGCCGCCGCGCACACGCCACCCTGGACCATGTATCCCGCGGCTCCCCCTTCTCCTTTGTATCCCGGTGCCCGCGGCACACACGCAGCGGCAGCGAGGAGGAGCGCGGGAGGCGGGGGCCGCCGTTCTCTCGCCAGGCAGCCAGCTGGGAAGTGAGGGCGGCCGGGCCCCGGAGCCGCTACGGCATCGCGCTCCGGCGGGGCGGGGAAAGGGCTGGAGAGCTCTTATCCCCGCTCCGTTATTAGCCCTGCAGGGAAGGGAGGCGGGAGGGAGAGGAGAGGAGGGTTAACAGCCCCTCCGCGTCCCAGTTGACAGCTTCCAAGCAGCCATTTTTAAAGGCTAATTGTCATCTCCGCTCAGAGCCGCCCCTCGGCCCGCTTGGATCCGTCCCTCGCTGGAAGGGGGGTCCGGGCGGGATGACCGCACCCCCGCAGCTCCCGCGGCCGCCCCTTCCCGTGCGCTCCGGCGGACACCTCTCCCGCCCACGCTTCCAAAACTGGACTTGGAGGGAGCTGGAGCTGCGCTGAAGAAAGAGCCCCCGCCGCCCGGACCCGGCCCGGCCGGCGCTCCTCAGCGGGGAGCGGCCGCGCAGCCCCCGCGCCCCCCGTCCGAGCGGCCGGAGAGCGGCCGAAGGCTCGGGTGTCCCCCGCTCCGCTGCCTCTTCGCCAGGCAGGGCAGCCCCGGTATCCGCATCAGGTCCTGCGAAGTTCAGAGGCGGTTTGCTTTGATCTCCTCCCAGTTGGTACCAGAAGAGATGTTTAAAGCTTGTTTGGGAAACTTCACCTTCCAAAGGTTCACTCCATCTTCTCATTTTACGGTTCAAATCAAGACGTTGCCTCCTGCTTACAGCATAGTGAGCAGTCACAAAAGTTGGTGCCTTTGTAAACGGAGCAGTAAAAAAGTAGTCCTTGTATTAAAGTTGCCTAAAATGTCCTTTTCTTTTTTTTTTTTTAAGTGTTCCGTACAAAGTCCATCTTTTTCAACTCTACGATAACCTGTTTTCATTTTATCATCAGTTAAACCCTCAGAAACTTTCTCCTAACACTGAAATTGGGAATTTGTGACATGATGTCTCTGTTCCAAGCAGATGAATAAAGGGTATTTAATTGCATCTCCTGGAACCATCTCACAATAGATAGGTCCAAAGTGACTCCTGTTACAGTCTGGAGTTAAATCCAAACCGACCCTCCCCAGATTCTGAAGATTTTACCCTTGGAGCACTTAGGAATTTGTTTGGGTTTTGGTTTAACCTGTTTTCCTAGGCACACCATTAATGTCCACCTGAATGTCCAAAATATCAAAGTCCATCAGTACTCCTGTAAGGGACACTGTAACATGCAGCAGCATCCATTTGTGCTTTGTAGGAAAAAAGAGTCCAACCAAGACCAGGATGTCAAAGTCAAACACAAAGCACAAACATCACAGAGAAAGAGTCTGTGCCTTAAGGACCTTACAGTCTTGATGGAGGGAACACCTGAAAGTGTGTGAGGAAAACAGAATTGAAAAGTGATTCTTCCAGTTTGATTCCAGAGGGTTTAAAGAGGTCCACAGGTCGCTGTCAGTCCAGGAGTACATTGTACATTGTCTTCCTAACAGAGCTGAGACAGATCATTTCATTGTCTGCATCAGACACGTTTCTTAGCTAGTAGGCATCTCTTTGTATGTGTTTGGTAATGAGTTGGTGACTTCATGCAAAGGAAGGAAAGGGAAATTGTGTTACTGCTTTATATTTTATGATAAAAAGCTGAGGCTGAAGCCTTTGTCGAACAGTCTGCTAATTGTACAGTATCACATGTGATTAAGGCTGCTGAACAACTGTCCTCTGTTAAACACTATTATGGGACCAGAAAAGCAGTTAAAAGTACATACAGTCCAAGTCACAAAGTCAGTTCAAGAATGCTCTTTAATACAGAAATACTTTAAGAGATAGTTTTCCTTATGATGACAGGGAGATACATTCATTCTCTGCTTTCCTAATTCCTTTAAACCAACCTAAAAAGTTCTAAAGCCAGAACCATCTTTTTCTCTGACTGCAGGAAGATTTTGTTTAAGACCTACAGAAATCAGCCAAGTTTTTGAAAATGTCTGAAATTAACATTCCAAATTTTTGAAACTACCATTCACAGCAAAGCTAAGATCTCAAGAATCCTCTATCAGACAAGAGATCTATTCAAAAACACATAAACAGAAACAAAACAAAACAAGAATAGAAATACAAATTTATGTTGGGTAGATTTCAAAAGCTTTGTAGGTAGTTCTGTGGGGTTGGAGAAAAAAACCCCAACAAAAACAGGCCAACAGAAAAGGACTGGTTGTAACAGGTACAGAGAATAGCATGATAGTGCTTTTACTGCAGAAACAATCAAAAATAAAAACCTAAACACAACTACAAAGGTTTCTAGATTTAGAACATCAAGGAAGAAACATTGCACCACTGTCTCCTTGCTAAAAACTAACACACTATGAAAATGAAGGAATGCAAACATTTTGGCTGCTGTATGTCACAGCAA
The DNA here is from genome assembly GCA_013400975.1 of Atrichornis clamosus. Lineage (NCBI taxonomy): Eukaryota > Metazoa > Chordata > Aves > Passeriformes > Menuridae > Atrichornis > Atrichornis clamosus. Next base: position 145,268 of record WBMZ01012194.1, on the reverse strand, counting down.
TGCAGTAGATATTTCATAGCTCTGGGAAAGGAATGATATAAAAATGCCAATATTGGTTCTCTTCTGTGCTGATTTGATGGGATTTTTTTTGTGTCTGATTAAGTTAACAAATCTGGCTGAGGGAAGTCAGATCTGTCAATCCTTTCGTCTCCACATGCATATCTGTAAGTTCCACTTTCCTTGCAAGTGTAACATTTTACACCTTTCATCCTTTCAGTTCTTGACACAGAAATCATTTACACTTTAAAGAACTAATGTACTAAACCATCTTGGATAGATTTAGAACTTAAAAGCATTTGAACAACTTATGAAAAGTTTCCAATTACTGAATAAATACAGATAATGAGATTACAAACTAGATTAATGATGTACAAGGTTATGTGAACAAAGCCTTCCCAGATTATATCCATTGCAGTAGGAAAGCAAAATAAATAGAAAAAGTATAAAGTATAAATGCTTCTAGACTGCTACTATCAAAATTTAAGCCCCAGTGTACAAGGAGAAAAATATTGATACTTTCATGTTCATTCAGTAAAACAGCTTAAAGCATATTTAAAGTTCTCTATGGCTGCTGTTGTGAGGTGATGGAGTAGATAAAGCAAAACAGCCCTCAAACACAGACTTCTTCAGCTGCTCAGAATTTCTGCAAAACTCTGAGGACTAGAATACGGCAGAATCCATGCTCTCCTCCCTACCCCCCATGCACACACACACCTCCCTCCCTGCTCTGCTGGCCCTCTCCTGCACGCTGAGATCAGTGAAACCCTGCTGCAAACATCCTCCTCACTTAAGGATGCTTAGCACTATTTACAGCAGCCCGTGCAGACGTGGTTTTACAGTGATGTTGAAGAGAAAAATTCAAGTGGCTGGAGAGTAGAGGGAGAAAAGAGAATACCATTGGGTTTGACTTTTCTGCAAGGATGTTAAGAGAAACAAATGCTTTCCATGCCCTTTCCTTTCTCCTTGGGACAGATAATATTGGACTCATTAAGTGAAAGGGGCCAAGCTCTGTACTGCTTCTGGACAGGGATATATAGATCTGCCTTGGCCTTATGACATATTGGTAAAAGTGGAGTGTAGACAGCTGTAGTGGAGGTAATAGCTGCAGAGTGATTTGATAGCTTCAAGAGCTGCCCTAGCTGAACACATCAGAGCAGTGTACAGGCTTCATGCTGAGCCTTACAAGGGTAACCTGAGTGCAAGCTTTCCATTTCCTTTCCAAACACGCACCCAACACTTTGTATGGAGGACAGCAAAAGGCTTTTTTTCATAAATCCCATGCTAAATTTTCATTGAGCAACACTGAGTCACCTGAGCCACTCCAAAAAAAACCCCTTCTCATACAATGAAAACCATCAGTCTCTTGCGTCAGGTAAAACAAACTTGTCCCTACTTACAGGATTCTAGTGCTAACAGAATAATGTGTATTACCATTTTCTATTCATATTGTCTTATCTGGTAAGTCAACTCTTGCTCGGTATCAATTTTTATAAGAATAAAAATATAAGCTTTCCCTTGCTACTCATCTTTTCTAAATACAGAAAGAAATATGTCTTCCCTTGCCTACTTATTTTTTCTAAACTTAGAATTAAAGTTCACAGAAAATTCACTGGTACACTTCTAAAGTGAAACCTTGATAGAAAATCTTACCTTTCTTAACACCCATGTGTGTATTTTGCTGCAGCAGTAAGTCACATTTGTTACCATCATCTCCAAGAAGCAAACTGCTATACAATAAAGGCTGTAAATGCCACAGCAAGCTTACCAAACTCAGAAAGATCTATAAAACAAGGGAGGGGGAAATTAATGCTTGTGGTTTTTTTTTCAAAACCAGTATCTAGAGAAAAAATCCTTTGGAGTCAGTTCTGTATTTTATATGCATATGCATGAGCTGAGGTGTAAAATCTATTTTACAAAGAAAAAGCCAGACTTTTACAGAAATGTTTGTTCCTTTGCAGAATTTTTTCATGAAGAAAAAAATGATGACATTTTTGCACTCTTATTGTTAAATTGTAGCCTGTGGTTGAAGAATAACAGGGTAAATTACAAATTTCTTTCAGGTCCATTTAAAGGTGAAAAAGGCTTCAGAAAAACAGAGACCAGACAATACCAAGTTCTATCAGCACTGATAATGATATTGTTGCTATTTGAAACACCTGTCTGCTTTCAAATAAAGGTCTATCAAACCAGGGAATAAAATCATGTTATGTTTTTCTATATGCTTTCTGTACACATGCTAAAAATTAAATAGAGAACATGATAGCATTTCCATCTATGACAGAACGACACTGCTGACATTGATCTTGACCCTTAGTATGAACCTTTTATTTTTTAAAATACAAAGTGTTTAGAAATCATTCTACTGAAGAGGTGTGTAATTGTACGCCATGCTGAAACCTTGATGCATCCTGCACTGACCTCTCCCACTGCAAATGTTGCTTCTGCTGAGCATTTTTCTGCATTTGTTCTGCTGCCTTTCATTTTCCCTGCTATCCCTTCTGGAGTTTTTCACAATCTTGGTTAATCTTGACTAAGCTAGGGCATTTTTCCCTTGTCAGCAAAGCTCCATCTCACAATTCAACCTTTCTTACACATCATTAGTAGGTATACTGAATTTATCCAATACCCTTTAATGATCCCAAAGGGACACCACTATTAGACGTTTTCTAGCTGAGGAAGCATTTACTTTGAGTTATTTTCTCTCGTTCTTTTCTAAATCAGGAAATGATAATTGGGATTCATACCACTGTTGCCTTTATTTCTGTATTTGTTCTTTTTATTCATAGATTCAACAAAATGCTGAAAAAATTATTAGATGATAATGATATTCCATTGACCTTACTGGGACTTACACCCCTCCTTCAGAATTTAGCAGAGGTTTTCACATTTTTCTGGCTCATTTGCTGAATGAAAAAAAAAAAGCCTTGCTAAAAGATTTTGAAAATAAAAATAAACCATATGCTCCAGTTTTCTCCTACCCACTATTTTTCCTTTGCAAGGCTTGGGAAGGATGCATTTTTTATTGGTGGCTTGCTGGTTCTTACTCATCACATTATACTTTACCCAGGAGCTTTATAAGACTACAACAATTTCTTCAAAGGCTTTTTAAGTGTGACTTCTCAGTCCTTATTGGCAGGCTGAAAAATTTCTTCTCTTTTTTAAAAAAAAAAGAAAAAAACCACCAAAATTCAAATGTTGGGTAACAGTTAAATCGGCAGTATAATCAATATTTTGATTAATACCATTTTCATCTTAATATCACAGTTCCTCTCCTTTGGAGTGACACTGCCTAGTCTTAGTGATTCTACTTCAAAATAATATCATGAAGACTTCTTACTCTTCTTTTAAAAAAACCAAAACCTTTTAATAATGGCTACGTTGGTAACCCCTTTAATACTTTAATACTTAATTTTATCATATGTTTTTTAATACTGCAATGAAATTATTTGCTTTTCCTAAAATTACATTTTTCTTTCCAGTTGCTACTTTTGGAGCATAATGAATTTTCCTGGGTTTTTCCTTTTATGTATTCTTAAAAAATTGCTTCTTTCTTTTTTTCGGTTAATACTTGAGTAGTTATACTATTAAACTTTGGAAAGTGATACTTGCAAAAAAATGGAAAAACTAGTACATCAAATAGGCTGCAACAAGGATAGTAAAACTATAATTGTACTAGGCATAATGGAATAATGGAACAAAATTATGCTCTTTTTTTGCCATTTGATTTGCATAAAATTGGCAAAAATGAGAGGCTACGCATACATTGATCCTTGTCTTGTCTTCGAGATGTCAAAAAAGAATTGAGTAGATTAAATTTTCCCTCAGTACTAATGTTGAAACAGGCATTATATGCCAGGAATCTAACTGGCATATTGTATTCATTCAATGCAACTATTTTCAGTAATTTGAAGAAATAACTCTCTTGTATAAATATAACACTTTGTCAAGCACACAAACAGTTATTTAATTAGCTGAAGACATTAATTTCCATAGCTTCAGACAACTGTAGAAATAATAATCATTAAGAATTACTTTATTTCCCTGAAGTAACAAGGTTTATTGCCACAAATGAGCCCAGAGATGCGTGTGGCATCTCCTGTTTGTATACTTGGGCACTGGTGGTACTGCAGGGGTGAGGCTGAAGAAGCTACAAGTTGAGCTGCTGACCTTATCCGTGCCCTCAGCCAGGGATAAAGGCCCAGGCTGTGCCATGGGGAGGTCTGGGTGCCCAGGTGGGTTTGCAGGATAGCTGTCTTTAGGACTAACTACTGAGGAAATGCTGCTCACCAGCCTGGCAAACTGCTCCTCAAGAGCAAGGCTTTGAACCAGTTTTAGAAGGTGCCAGTGAAAAAAATCTGCAGGCTTAGCTCCCCGCCCTTTTCAGGTTATAGGTTTAGAATATGTCTGCTCAAAGCCAAGGAGGGCAGGAGAGAAAGGAGAGAATTGAAAAGGTTGTAAGAGAGGCTGTAAGTGAGCCATCAAACACCTGCAGCGCAGATCCACAAACAGAAACACAGAATCAATTCAGTCAGAAACACCTCTGAGATCCTGGAGTCCAACCTGTGGCCAAACACCACCCTGTCAACCAGACCATGGCACTGAGTGCCACGTCCGTTCTTTCCTTGACCACCTCCATCACCTCCCTGGGCAGCCCATTCCAATGTCTGATCACCCTTTCTGTTAACAAATTCTTCCTGATGTCCAACCTAAACCTCCTCTGGCACAGCTTAAGACTGTGCCCTCTCATCCTGTCATGGTTGCCTGGGAGAAGGGACTGAACCCCACCTGGCCACAAGCTCCTGGCAGGGACTTGTAGAGAGTGACAGGGTCACCACTGAGCCTCCTCTGCTCCAGGTTAACCACCCACAGCTCCCTCAGCCACTCCTCACAGAACGTGAGCTCCAGACCCTGACTGAAATATCTGTTGAACACCAGTAGAAATATGGGAGAGGAAAAGTGCACATAATGACAGGTTTAAACCAAAGAGTTTTCTGATCAGGAGGCTTTCTCAATATAGCAGCTACTGGAGGTATCCAAGGGGCAGAAACTGGAAAGTCCTACAGGTCAGGACCTCATGGGAATGGGAATACATTCCCTAGTGAGATGAGAATACAACTATATGAGGCTCTCTTTGAAAAAGCATTGAGGCAGGACATAGTTGTCTATTCAATTCTTCAGATGTGCTAGGGACTGCTTTTTTATTTCATGAAGTAGATGAAATTACACAGAAAGTAGCTATTTTAGATTTAATTCCAATTCTTTAGGAGGAAGTGGTTGAGAATCTCAAAGTGGAAGTTAATTCAAGAGAAAAAGATAATAAAAATGATAAGTCTTCCATTCTTCCTTTAAATTGCAACTAACCAAATAAGGGTAATGGACTTCAAATAGCTCAGGGAAATGCAAGTATCTGAGAAGTGATAAGGAAAAAAGGAATGTAAGAGGTAAGGACAGGACAGCAAATTATCCTAACATGGAGGAAAGATGAGAAGTACATCAAAAATTAACATGATTGCATCAAGAATTCTTTAACCATCTGAAAATCTAAAAGAAAACCATAAAGTACAGGAAACAAAAATACACATGTGTAATGGTAAGTATAAAGAAACAGCACAAGGAAGTCAAAATGAAAAAAATGCTGCAGCACAGAGTAAGTCACAAGTGGTATGATGATCATATTCAGTTAAAATGGAACAAATCTGTGCTTGAAATAATAGTAACTTCTGCCTTGCTTTGTATCAGAAGACTGATATTTTCCACAAGGATTATACCACATTACAATGCCTTGTCAATCGCTTTTGATCCTCTCCAAATTCTCCATCTCATACTGATGCTCTATGTCTTGAATTCCTCTGAAAGCAATTTCACAACTAGAAGCAAAGACAGGTGGTGGAGTTTCATTTTCTCGTGTGCCTTTCCCAGCCATGTTGACTTTAACTGTCCACTGTCATTACAAGAAGAGACATGAATCTGACTCACTGAAATTAAACCCATGTATCACAGTTTACATCTGTCAGAGTCACACGTGGTCATATTAAATATTAAAATGATGTTCCAAACAAGGTTATGAAATATGATTTTCGACTATGTCTCATGGAGAATATCTGGGGCTTTATCATTGCTAAAAAAAAAAAGTTATTACCTGTGCATCAGTATCAAGAGAGCCACATACTGAAAGGTAACGCTGGATGGGCTATATCTCTATCTACAAATAGTGTTGTTATGCCATGAAGACAAATAACTTCAGGCTATAAAAAAGCCTGAGAAAAGGAAGGTTTAATAAAATCTCATGGAAAAAAATGTGAAGCAAAATATTCTTGCTTCACTACACTGTTTTACACAGCAATATAAGTAAGTTTACTGTATTTTGTGCTTCTGTATTTGCCTTCTTTCCCTCAGTTTTCTAGCCTAGGGGAAGATTGCTTTGTCATTTACCAAAAAAACAAAGTGAGAAAAGTCATAATTTGGTCTGAGTCTCTTTCCATCCATTTAATTAATTCAAATGTCTAATTACACCAACAGATATATTTTGTAATAAACTTTGTCTATATAATTTACTGGCTGAAAAGCCATCATAATGTAAGGGCAAATTATAAAGTTTTAACTTAATGTTAAAATGTTAAAATACATGTACACACACACGAACATGAATGTGCATGCAACACACACATAGAACACTGAATATTTTGTAATTTTTCTAGGCATTTTTTTTTGTTCACATACCCTCACTTTCTACATGGCTTATTCTAGAATCTGCCTTCATGATGTAGAAATATCCAGGAGTTACTTCCCCTGCTGAAAGGATCTTCAGCAAGGTACCAATAATGCTTCAAATAAAAAGGTGGTTTGATGTCCAAGGTTGGATATGAACACCTGCCAAATATCAAATGAATGCCAATTTTATAAATAACAGACAGTATGGATGTTTCCTGTGAATATTTTGAGCAAAAATGAATGCTTCTATCTCTCTGAAGAATGTCAGAAAATTATACCTGCAGAAAGTGCATCATGTGAAGGGGAGGTTTAGACCCTGAGGTTTCACAGCTTTGTATGGTCTACAATTAAAGAGAATAAACTCAAGAATTACAGTCTGGGCCTCGAGGGAAAAGTATTTTATGTGCCTTTGATGGCTGTTTGTCTCTTAACTAGAAGAAAACACTGGTAGTACAGTCAGCTGCCTACAGGAAACAATGCAGAAACATCTCTGTGGAACGGTGGCAGCAATTCACACCTGAGGAATTCTAAATCCAGGAAAGCCCCGTGTAACTGCTGAGCAGCTGCTGCCATCTCAACCTCCAGAGGCAACATAAAAACAGAGGTGAGGAACTCCGTGTTGGAGATAAAACAATCTTCAAGTTCAGTGACCTCAAAAAGAAGATGAACGTTAAAAAGACAGACCTTATCTGAGCATGGAAATGTTGTGACATTGGCTTTAGCAGACATTCACTCAAATCTGTGAAATGCTTGAGCTTGTTTGGGGTACCTCCAAGAGAAGACATTTCACATACAAAACTAATTTGAGAAGTTTGACAGTAAAAACATTCATTTCAGAAATTACTACCTCGTCTTCTTGTCTTTCTTGATCACCCATTTGGGATCAAGAATCAGAGCAGAGAATCCTCCTTCATGTTCATGAACTTGCATCAGAAGTTAAGATCTGATTATGTGCTGGAGAGCAAGGGGATTGCCCTGGAAAAAAATTAGGAGTCTTTTTGAAAAACAATTATGGAAGAGAAAAACTATGTAAACAGATGAGTACATTACTCAAACTCTGGGCAAAAATAGAGCCTACACTCTCCAAACCTCAAGAATATACTTGTTTTGCATATTTGATGCTTTTATTGCCTAATGACTGCTCTCTGGCCTTCCTTCCAAAACATTTGACATTGTGCCTATGCAAAAAACACCACTTTACATTTCATACCAGGGCTGTCTTTCACTTGCCCGTGTCAGAGGACATCTGCATTATGAAGCAAGACCAGAACAGTCCCTAAGTTAAGGGAGAAAGAGGGAGGGAAGGCAAAAGTATATGTCACATTCTCTATTATGGCAGCTGATTTTAACATCTGCAGAAAAATATAAGTGTAATTCAGATGCCTTGTCAAGGGAAATATGATTGAATTATCTCTATAGCCCAGCTGAAAGGTGAAATGATGAGCAACCTGGAATTAAATTAAAAACCTAAACCCATTAAAGTATTCAGATTTCCCAGACTAAGATAAAAGTGAAACCCTTTGAAATTAAGCAGTCTTCCTACCCTTATCTCTGAAGCTGAAGACTCTGCTGCTTTGGATAACACAAAGGAAGCCAGACTGGATTATTGCTCATTTGAACACTGGTTTTCAAATGCACCATATTTTCCTCAAGAAATGAACATTATTCATTTCAGCTTATACTGGATATCAAAGTAGCTGTAGAAAAGGACACAAAATAAATTACCAACCATCCTTTGATCCCAACACACTCCCACTGCTCCACTTCTCCACTCCAGAGAACAGTGTGAAGGAACCAAATCTCTTCCTTATTCTCAGCACAGTGCTGCACATCCTGAATCTTTCAAAGCTCATTCTTTTTCTGAAGAATGCCTTTATTCGTAATAAATCTGAGAATATTCCCAAGATTCCCTCAAACACCAGTTTTCTCAAATGATTTCTCCCTTGCCTTCAAAGTGGTACCTCTTAAAATATAATTCCTAAGTCCCATCCTGTCTGGCTTGAAGAGGCAAATAAATTGTTCTTTTTGAGGAATCAAAGCCTATTCATCCATCCATCCATCCCATCACAAGGAAGTACATTTCTGCACAGAAATATTCCATTCTTACCTGCAGTATAAACAAGAAAACAAACGTGTTATTCTGTTTAAACTCATTTTCATGTTGGGGCAGTTACGCTTTTGCAGCCTGTGAAATAAACTCTTGTCTGCTTTCATAAAGGCATTTAGAAAATAATAATGATAAAACAACACCATCTAACCTTTATTCTCCAAAGTGCAGTTGAAGGCTGAGTCACAGCCTGACAACTCAAATTAATGCAAAAACTTATAAAACCCCTATGTAATCTCACAACACTATAGTTGAAATGGAGCCATGAGGGATCAAAATCAAACTTACTTCATGTATAACAAAGTGAAACCCATTCTTCTGTGTATTTATTTATTCAGGTGAAGCACCCACATTCCTTTCCTTATGTCTGCTTACAAAGACTTCAGGCCAGGCATTCTTTTGCTTTGAAACTTGCATGGCATCAACATAATGAAGCCCCAATCCCACCAAGGCTCAATGGGTAGAACATTAATAGAAATATTTACTTATAACACTACTGTTATACTTATTGCAATAAAGCTATCACTTTTCAGCTGCATTTTGAATACAAGGAAGACCAAAGGCAAGACTGTTTCATAGCTCCTGATCCCTTCTACTTTCACAATGGAACCAGCTCCATCCTTCAGTGACTGAGGAGCAATAGTAAACTTTCCCTGTTACGAGCTGTATCAAAGGGCACAAAATTACCAGAAGAAAGCTAAAGGAAGAAATAATTATTATGATCACACTTCTACAATCAAAATTTTCCAGTAATATTTTTACAGCCCTTAGAAACTCTTCAGCGGAGAAAAGTCATTACTCTACTTTAGTATTATTTCTCAAGCATTCGCCTACCAGCTAACAACGTGGATATCAGTGGAGATTCCCTTAATAAACATTTTTTAAAATTAAACTTTAAACATAAAACATCTAAAATGGTATTACTTCTTCCATCATCAAAATATTATGCTGGTATAGTTAAATTTCCCTTTAGCCTTGGGTTTGGATTCTACAGAATTAAATATTCCATTTCAAACCACATATGGTAGTTCAGTGATTTACACCTCATCTAATTTTACTAGACATCAGAAACCCTTTTAATGAGTGCTTGGAGGGTTTCATTCCATTATAGTTCCAAAGAAGCTGATGCTGCATTTTCTTTCAAATTCAAAAATTTAGTTGGCTGACATCCAGCTTGCAATCAAATAATAATGAATTTTTAAAACAACTCCTTCCCAGGCAGAATCTCAAGAATAAAATGGAAAAAAAAACCCAAGAACAAATGTGTCAGATTTATACAACTCTCTGCAGCAACTCTCCAAAAGGCGAAGTACATTGCTAGAATCTCTCAGAAATAGAACAAGTAACAATTGGAATGTTTGTTTATCTAAAAACCTGAAAATATTAACAATTTCACAAGCTCAGTGTTCCTGCTGTATTGAAAAGATTAAACTAAAAGCAAACACAATCTGAAGAAGCATTTATTTAAAACGTCTTATGCTGCTAATTCTTCTTTGCATTGGCCAGAAGGAAAGCACAGAGGTAGAGTAGCAACCTACACATATAAGCACAGTCAAGGAAGATAAACAGGATTGATTTTGAGAAATCGTGGCAGAGAGTAAACACTAAACAAGAGATTTGAGCACTAGGCTTGATTCTACTGCTGATTTTCTATCTGGGCAGATCTGACAACTCCACTTATCTGCCTTTAATTTCAAAACCTACAACAGCCTTTGCAGTGCACCATTTCTTCTACCCATCTTCTCTCCCTCCTGCCTGCCCATTCTCACAACGTCATGTATGCAAAACCCCCTGCCACCCTAAAAGAAAAGGCATCTCTGTGCACTCCTGTAAGCACAGCAAAAAAATGTGGATATTATCACAGACCATTTGGAGAACAGCGGACAGAGAATTTCCCAATTAGTTTATGCCAGTTTTGAATGGGCTCACTTTCTTCCACATTTTATCTGATGGTTTACTTGTAAGAGTCTTTTTCATTTTATAAAGATGATTTTCATAAATTAAAACACCATTCATTATCCCAGTGAAAAGTATATGACCCAGTGGCAGATACTTCATGTATATGACTAATGAGCAGTCTTGCTGGAAAGGACCTGCTGAGGTGGCCAGGTGCTCTTTGTCATGATATTTGTAAACACATTCACCACCAACAGTTAAAAACCCAGTTATTTATTGATTGTTTTAATACCACAAAGTTCCAAGCATCATCTGATCTGCTAGCTAAATATTTACATAATAAATATTAACAAAACAATAAAACAAAAGACAAAGGTCACTCTAGCAAGAATTTAATCAACACCCCAGTCTCCTGCATATAAACAAAATTTTGATATCCCATGCAAGTTTCTTTCCTGCTTATTCTGGGAGTAAAAGGACACAAATTTCCTCGCATATTTCCCCTTATTTCTTTATAAAAGTCTGTAGGATACATGACAGTTCAACATTTATACAGAAGCAATTTTTATTTCCTGAAAGATAGGATGATGTCTTTGGATGCAGTGACCCTCCTTCAGTTCCTTTTATTTCCATAGAAATATAAAGCTGGGAGGGAGGTCACCTAGCCCTGGCTTTCTCTTTTTTAATCTACAAGAGTCCCAGTTCACACAATCTTTCTTCAGAGATCATATTTTCTAGACCTCTGACTGGTCTCTAACATCTCTCACAACTTTGTTCCAAAACCCACTTTGACAGTTATTCCTTTGTTCTGAAAGGGAATTGATTCTAAGGCAAAATTAAATCGCCTATTTAACTTTCCTTTTTCCTTTGTCTTTTTTTTGTCTTTTTTTTTTTTTTTTGATTCCTTTGCTGGTAAATGCAGCCATGATGAAGGTACTTTTCCAGTTCTAGCACACCCTAAGTATCATAACAACTTCTTCCTCAGTGTTGAGCATGCTCCCTTTTTATAAGTCTGCATAATTTACTAGCACATAACAGAGTAACAGATTTAGGGTTTAACATTCACAGGCACAGTAAGTATTTCTTTTGTGAATAGCCCCAAATGATGCTTCTCATTATTTCAAAGTGCACTCCTTCACTGTGGCATGGAATTTCCTTGACAGAAAGCACTTTGCAAAGTGTTTTTCCTGTGTTAACACATGCACTAAAGATTAAGAAATTGAGCAATGTAACTTTTACCATTGGATAACTGAGATAAATATTTTCTTACGACTGGTTGAAGAGATTAATGCACTGAATCAGTACATTTCTACTATTTTTGTGAAATGAATATAGTAATCAGCCCTGGAATTTTCATAAACATCCTAAAACATAGGCAAAATTAGGCCAGCAGGGATTACTGTGATCATTTCTATGCAAATGCTTTTCAGTACTTTCTGATGCTGCATTTTTTAGAATGTCATCTTGGAATGTTCTTGAAAATACTCCTCTTGTGAAGATATTCAGGACATAGTGGCTCTATAGACTTCTTTTTCAAGTGAACATCAAAATCTACAGCCCTGCAAAGTAGGGATTTGCCTTGTCCTCAACTACCTGGCTAAGTAGACATGAAAGCAATAAATGTTCCTGAAGGTCTCAACAGAAGTCATAGAATGGTTTGGGCTGGGAGGGACCTTAAAAATCACATAGTTCCAACCCCCTGCCATGGACAGGGACACCATCCACTGGACCAGCTGGAAGCAAAAGACAACAGCTAAGTCAGGGAGCTGGGCGTGAGGAATGTTTGCAGACAAATGCCCTTACACTGCTGGACACAGTTCTTCCAGAGCAGCACATTTTTGAGGCTATGTAGAAGTTCACAGCGCTACCTGAATCTCTTTTTATTCTCTGGCTCACTGAAGGAAGTTTTTGTCTAAGGCTCTCAAGCTAGAGACAGATTTTTCACTTTTAGTTTTAATCAAAAGGCATTGGTGCACTTTGCAAATAGCAGAACAATTTTTTACCAACATCACTGCAGGAAGTTCATCTTTTCCTTCTTCTCTAAAGTAATTTTTTAGCTTGAAAAAGAAAAAACCAACCCCCCCCCCATATTTACTGAAATATTTCACCAAAAAAATTAGTCATGATGAAAAGTGGGTAGCAAATCCAATGGTAGTGGTTATTTTATTACACATTACAAAATTGCCAAACATTTCATCAGGTGGAAACCACCATTATTTTAAAAGAAAGAAGCATCTCAGAAGAACCCCTGTAATGCAATTAGTCCTGGAAGTGAGAAGAGTTCAGCTGCTTGCATAGCAGGATTTCAACCTGTGAGGGCTGTCAATTTTTCTTAGATTAAAAGCTATGAACTTGTTATGTATATTTGTTTCTGATGGCAAAAGTAAAATAGCAAAATGAGATTTTAAATGGTTTAAAAATGAGTACTGGATCTTCTGGAGGTTCCTTTTTCCTTTCCAAACTGCTTTACTTCTGCTTCCAAGAACACTGAAGCCAGTGACCTTCCATCCTCTGGAATCAGGACTGCAGTATCTAACAAGGCAGCATATTATTCATAAGTGCTGGAAATAGGGACCTGCTTTCTTTGGATTTGAAACCAAAGTTATGATGTTCTGACTTTTAAGTAATAGTATAAAATATCCACTCCTAGTGCAGTTTACAAGAAAGTGTTTTTAGCAAATTACCTGTACATTTGGGCTTCTCCTTTCTACCTAGCAGATCATAAATGCTTAGCACAAGGAGCTCTGCAATCAGCAGCATTGAGCAAATTTGCCCACTTATCTCTTCATGATTCTCTGAGCCTGTATTCCTGCATCTGCTGCATTAACAAATTCAGAACCAGTAATGTGGAACAAAACCTGGCTCAATCACTTGGCTCAGAACAACTTTACCAGGAAAAAGAACAAAAATGCCAAAACCTAAAACCCAAATCAATCCCCTTATGTAATTCAGAATATGGCTGATATATCTCCAGTAACAGAACTGCTAGAACCATTCAGTTAATCAGTCCTAAACACTGCCAGTCATGCTAGATAGCTTTGTTTTGTAAATACCCCATATTCTCACTTTGGCACTGGACAAACCTATCTCAGATACAAACACAGTCACACATTTTCCAAGTTGTTGGGAAATAACCCAAGTGAGATTATAAACAATGGAATCTGAGAAACTGGCTTGATGCCTTTGCAAAGGGCTTTGATATGGTCTGTTGGCTCACTCCAGCATTTTGAAAACAGTTAAACATATTTTCCTGGTAGCAATGTTTTTCCATTGTTGTGCTATCCCAGCATGAGATCATAACAGAGAGTGCCTCTTTCTAGGCATAAAATAGAGCCTGACCCACCAGGAACTGAGTGTAAGAGTGACAGGAGTACAGAAGAGGAGAACAGGGAGAGTGCCAGTGGTTGGGCTCCGTCAGAGGTAGAGACCTGCACAGAGAAGGTTTATATCTTCTCCAGCACTGGAATTTTTTTTAACTGGTAGAGTAAGCAGTCACTATTTCAAGAAGCTGTAAAATCACCTGCTTAAATTACTACATGCCTTGGGAGTGAGAAATAAACTGTAAATTAAAGAGAGCATAAGACTGGAGCTTTGGAAAGGACCATGGATATGCACTATGGGTATGGTATTTTTAAGAAGGCTGCTTTGTGCCTGGGAGGAAAGTGAAAACTTCTGGATTCTAGATGCAAAAATACCATGACAATTCAGGGGATTAAGGCTCCAATTCAGAGAAATTGAAACTTCAATGAACTCTGAACCTGGGCTATAAGTAGATATTCAAATTGCTCCTTATTAAGCAAAGGGCTTAGCTGTTTGTTTAATTTATATCCAGTCAAAATGAAAGAAATTTCATCATATGCTTAAATGCTTTTCTAATTTAGAACTTCTCAACCTTTTTCTGGAAACTGATGAGTAATATTTACAACAGCATAGACACACTGCAGTATTTTTCCATATTTCAGTATAGCCACAGTTCTACAGCTACAAAATGCAGTCTTTGTCTACTTTTAAAAATTAATGGACCCTGTGGGAGCTTTATTAATAGTCAGAACTTAATTGCTTTACAATGCCTTTCATTCCAATCAAGACCATTTCGAGCAACTTCCTGGACTGTAGCAGTAACAAATCATTCATCCCAGCAGTGAGGGATTATCCAAAACTGGAGTGTAGAACTGGAAAAGGTTTTCCTCCAACAGAGTTTAGGATGTGGATTTTGTTGCTGTATTTGCTTCTACCTCACATCACTTTTATGTATGAGAAAAACTGAAGTAAATCAATATTTTCACTGGTTTGGATCTCTGAATTTAACTACTGCTCGACCTTTCTTGTCCTTGTCAGATCCATTCTGTGCAGTAAGAAGGGAATTCACATTGTTTTTGCCCATGTGAAGGTAAAATTTTGAACAAGCTGAATAAACAAAATACACCAGGCTTTTTTTTTTTCCCGTCTTGATAACCAGGTTTTTT
Source organism: Atrichornis clamosus (assembly GCA_013400975.1). NCBI lineage: Eukaryota > Metazoa > Chordata > Aves > Passeriformes > Menuridae > Atrichornis > Atrichornis clamosus. Next base: position 130,088 of record WBMZ01012194.1, on the reverse strand, counting down.
TAAAACTGTCTGTCCTGAAATTTGCATACTGAAATACTTTAAAAATCTAACCTACAACTCACTGCAGTAACTAAGAATCTTTTCTTAACTTCAGTGTCCTTTGGATCATGATCTAAATGAAATGGTCCTTTTCTGTTTTAAGACAAATAAGAAAACAGAATTTAAAGGGACACATTGTTTCAAACAGACGCATTCAATTCCTTAGTACAATTTAAGAAGTCACAAGGGAAATGAGTTTTCATGGTCTCATCATTTCTTTGATGTAAAAGTGCACACTCCATCTTTTTGGCATTTTGTTCAACAGCAAAGCACATGAAAAAAGAGCCCCACTGTGTATAAAGAGAATGAAATATGTTCACAAAGAAACAGGAAAAGAAATTCAGGTTAATATGAAGGTCAACCTCTTTCTATGTTTCAAATTTGCACTTTGCTGGGATCTTAAAGAGAAGTAAAAAAAGCTTTAATCTTCATTGCTGTCATCCCTGAGCTGGAGAAGAATTAAAATCCAAACAGAGATGTTTCAGCCGATGTTAGGGTGCTAAATTACTGTTAGGTTTTAAATTAACCGTCCATGAGATACCAGACCTTATATGACACGCACCGCACTTTCTATAAGATAAAGCTAATGCCTCATTAAGGGCATTAGCAAACTCCCCGACCACTTTGGCATTCCGCTCACCTCTCTGCGCACGGCAGGGCAGTGCAGCAGTCTGCCCCGGGGAGCCCGGCTCAGCCCCAGGGCTGGGCCGGTTTGGACCACCGGGTACAGACACTGAGGCTGGGCTCCAGATGCCCCCCAGCAGAGCCCAGGTCTGCCACCTGCGGCAGCGGGGCACAGCACAGCTCTGCCTGCTTTCCCGCAGAACGCGCAGGTTGTGCGGGGAGCTGTCGGGGTGCCGGAGGTTGGGGATGGGCACTGAGGGGCTCAGCACTCCGGCATCTCTGTGAATGGCAGGGCTGGAGGAGGCTCCCCTCTGGGGACAGACTTCTCAGCAGGGCTTGTAAAAGAAGCTAGAAGATTATTTACAGTGAGGGTGGTGAAACACTGGCACAGGTCACCCAGAGAGGTGGTGGATGTTCCATCCCTGGAAACATTGAAGGCCAGTTTGGATGCGGCTCTGAGCAAGCTGGTCTAGCTGAAGATTCCCTGTTTGTTGCAGAGGGTTGAATTAGATGACCTTTAAAAGTCCCTTGCAACACAAACCTTCCTATGAATCTATGACTCCAAGCGTGGGACACATTCACACTCTCCCCAGGCTCAGACATTTTGGGGGTTTGATAGGTTTTTTCACCAAAAAAATCAACCAAAAAAACAAACCAAACCAAAAAACTCCCAAAACCAAGCAGGAGAGATTATGACTTGGAGTATGAGCTGACAGGACTGCTATAGAAATATTTCATCCGCTACTTTAAGATTTAACTGAAAATGGTTTTTTAATGCCAATATTTTATTAATCTACTCAGTTAGCTCTCTTTTGCAGGAGAACTGCTAGACAATGACAGTGCCTTCTATTTATAACCTATCAGAGCTGAAAGTCAATTCTCTCAATCATGTAACATGAGTATGTTTTACCAGTAGTGGTGGAAAGAGTGAAAATTGTCTCTTCTGCCTAGCTGCATTCTTTTCCTCCTTAAAAGTCAAACATTAATAAAAAATGGTAGTGACCAATTAAAAAAAACCACAAGTCTGTTTTGCAAGTATTGTACTACCTAGGCTTTATGATATGAGACAAAATACAAGCAGGCAAGAATCTGTATTTGAGGTAACACAAGGAGGAGGGAAAAGGTTTTCACAGATAAGAATCTCCTTGCCATTTAAAACTATGAACATATAACTTGGACATGATAATTGGAAGTGTGGGGAAAAAGCAAGAATAACTGTTACCCGAGATACTCTAAAATGGCTAAATGTTAATAATTGTAATATATCAGAGGAAGCTGTTTAGAAGTTTCTTAGAGAGAAGACAATAAAAATAGTATATTGTGATGGTGGTTTTGCATATTTACTTTAAGCAGTGTTCCCTACGAATAGCCCACTGAATGGGGAAGCTGGATTTCCAGGTTTTTCTTCTGCTGTCTGTCCACAAAGGTTATTTTTCTTTTCCTGTTCATGCAGTCACCTCAAAAAGAGTTCAAAATTCAAAAATTAAGGACCTCCAATTTTGGTCCTGTGTCTTTTCTTCCTGCACTACAGTCTTCCATTATAGTTCACCAGAGGACAAAATTATCTATTTTTCCACTCTTAGTGGGGGGATCCATAATTAACAAAATTTTTGAAATTTGACTACGAATGAAAGTATAGTTTAGGGCACCACAATAAAGAAGAAAAAACAGAGTTCATAGATGTCTCTGAGTTTTCCAGCTCATAGAAATAGCTGTTTCAGCTCCTAGTCATGGAGTAGGAACCACTTTACATGGATCTGGAAAGGTGAACAACTGTGTCTGATTCTAACCCAAATAGTGGCATAAGTGAATAGGAGTGAGAAAACACAGCCAATTCTGTTTTAAGAAATCCGTACTGTAGCAATAGTGGCTGCTATACTCTTCACCATTTGTTCAGGAAAAAAAACCCCAACAAGCAATGATAGCAGTATTAAGATTTTTCTAACTCTGATCCAGATGTAAAACACGTTTTGTTCAGCCTGCCTGAGGCCAGCAGCTCTCTGAGTGAGCACGGAGCTCAGCACTGTGTTACGTTAGCCCTGAGTATCTTTGAAGTATAATTCTGTCCCCTTTGATTTTTTTTATTGTATTAATCTTCCCTGTTCAAAATGGTGGTATTTAACTGGGGCAATTCACCAGCTCAAGTGTTCCATGGGAATATGCTCCCTATTTGGCATCATGCAGGAAAGAGGCTGATTAAATGCACCACCAGCTTCATGATTTTTAGAAGAGAAGAGGGAATAAGCAAAGTCACAGGTTGAGATAAACAGCAGCATGAGATTACAGCATGAGAAAGAAATTTATTTGGAATAGAAAACAAGGAACAAATATTTTTCTCTCCACCGTGAACAAACTTTACATTTCAATCCTCTGGCCTAGTGCCTTTAGCTCTCATTTTAGGCTTCTTGTTCTACTGAATATTTTTGCATCAGAATTCTAAAATCTAATGTATTTCCAGTAGCAATTTAAAGTTTTTCTTCACGCTTTCATCCTTTACCAACAAGCATAGACACAAACATACCTGTTCTACTTTTTGTTCTTCAGTAGCTCAAGTGCAATTTATGCTTTTGCTTGTTCAATCTTCAGTCCCTCAAGCATATTTAAATGATGTAGCTGACTGGACTCTTTATGAAGAATTTTGACACTATTTCTGAGCAGAATATTTATTCAGTGACTAGAGAAAATCTTCTCAGTATTTGTATACAAAATATTTGCATGTGAAAGTGGGACATTTAAACTGTGAAGAGATCATATCCCTCCAGCTGAAAAACTCATGGGTGCTCTGCAAAAAATATAAACTAGTTTTCTTCTGTGGCTGTATTAAATGCATCTTGTGTGGGTGTGTAGGGGGTATTAAAAATATGCCCTTTATAGCCACGGACACCAGAACTGAGGTGAATAATGGACTTACAAGTGGCTGCAGAATCTGCTGCCTCATCCTGGGAATTGCACCATTATTGATTTTCTGCCCGTGAACCCTTCTCCCTTGCCCTTCAACCCTCCTCCACAGTGGCTGCACTCATGAAGTATATCCAGTTGAGAGCACCTAATGATCAGACTGAAACTGCACAGCAGCACTAACATGCAAATATATGTTTGTGGGTTTGGGGGTTTTTTTTGTTTTCTAAACAAAAATGCTCTCTAGGATGTCTGTTTTCCATACTGTCCCTTTCCTCTGCCTTTGGACATTGCAGGGGAGGTACAGATGCATCAGGCATCCTGGCAGGTTGTTATTCTACTGCACAGGGTGTGTTTCATGGGCCATTTTGACATTGATTCCTGGCCAAGTTTTGAGAAAGGTCACTGCAAACTACCCTTTTGCATTACATCACCACAAACTGTGCTGGTTTTGGCTTTGAGACTCTCTAGTGGAAGGCAGCAGCATGCCAAATGTCAGAGAAAGTGTATTTCTGTAGAGATGATACTTATCTACAACACAGGGAGTGCCAGAATTTCTTCTCTACAAAAATAAAGAAAACATCCTGAAAGTGCCTGACTACAATTAACAATACACAAGCAGCAACCACTGAAAAGAGTTCCCCAAACCTCCCAATTATAGCACATCTACATTGCTTTTGCAAAGCAGATAATAGCTTTTCTCACACTTGTTAAGAAGAAAAATTGTCAAGTACACATGTAACAGTTACTAACATATAAACTGCAATTCTACAATGCTTTAATAACGTTGATGAAAAATAGAGACACAACTGACAGAGGAGAAAGAGGGAAAACCAACATCTTAAAAGTGATATTGGTATAAAGCCAAAGAACGATACTATTTTAATAAGAATGCTGAGGAATATCACCCTTCTAGAATTTTGTACTAATTATCTGTCAAACTGTTTAGGAATAGGTGTCTTGTCTTAGCTAGAAATATACGTTCAGGGGAAAAAAAAAAGCCCTAACCAGCTGCCAATCCCCTGACTTGTTGTCAATCAAATGGCACTATAAAAGAGAACGAGATTATTGTCAGGCCAGTCACAATGAGGAGTTCAAATCACAGTTCCCTGGCTTATTGTCAGTCAAATTGTATTATAAACAAGAAAGATATGACTGTCAAACCAGCTACAATAGGATGGCCTTTAATACATAGTACAAGACAAAGGAAAAAATTAGATCTTGCATATCATAAGAGAAAGGTCATGTAAAGAGAAGAAAATACTGACTGGTAAACAGCTTGATTTCTCCAGTCTTTTGGCTTTAAATGTGTCCTCTCTATCTGCCATCGAGCGGGTGAAGGGAAAGGGGAACCACCCTTTCCCACCACTCACCCTGGAGCAGCATCTTGTCCACACTGAGTGCTGTGGGGAAGAGGTTGTTGCATCTACTGCAACCATAAATAGCATCACTGATCTGACTGCACCCTGGGAATCCTTGACAGGTGGTTCTTAGCCATCTGCATGTCTTTCCTCCCTTTTAAATTCTTCTCCTTGTGCCAGCACGCTGGCCAAATTCTAGCTCTGGTGTGTGCACCGGCTGTCTGGAGAGGAACAGAGCACGGACGGGAGGTCAAGGGAGGGAAACAGATGAGAATCTCTTGCTTGGGTAATTAGTTCTGATCCTTGCAATGCTAAGCAGAAATTTGGCGAGCAGGGCATGTGCACCCAGATGGATGAAGTCTAATTTGGGACTGAAAGAGAAAGCAGAAGCAAAAGCAGGATCACAACCAATGTATCCATTCACAATTTAGCCCATTCACTCTTTCTGCTGTTGTCGTTTTGTCCTGTACTTACACAGAGCCTGGATTCCTCTGGGTCACTCTTTCACCCTCCCTCAATCCTTGTCTTTATGTAAGATGTTATTTGGCTTGACAGTAATGCTGCCTTTAAAACATTAGTGTAATTGGAAAAAAAAGTTACATCCTTTCCTTCATGCTTAACCTTTAAAGGACATATTTATTAAAAAATACTCAGCAAGGCCCCCCTTTGGACTTTCTGGCTGAATGCACCCACAGGATTCCCCAAATTTATCATGACCATAATAAAGTAGGAATGAAAAATATGTTAATGCTTAGCTTCTTTATTAATTTTAGATGAAAATGTGATGTTCTTTTGTGAAAAAGGTCAGGATACTTTTTAGGTTTTCTATGTTCAACGCCACAGTTTTCACAGTTTCCTATATACTAATTATACAAAAGAAGATGCAGCTTAATCTGGTTTTCACCCCGGAAAGAAATGTTAAGGACTCAAGACCAGCCTGTGAAACAGGAGGAGACTGACTTTTTGGGCAAGGAGATGGAGACTAATTTCTGCACAGGGAAAGTAGGAGCCATGTGGCTCTGGGAAAGGATATTTCTGATTAAAAAAAAAAAAAGATGGAAAGAAATTCATTTTGATGCTGAACAGGCAAAAGGACTATAATATTAGACTTAACATTTCTGGTGATAGCATGGCTGCAGAGGCTTCAGTAACATAGTAACAGTAGTAAAGTAATTCATGAGGTTCTGAAGCAAAAGGGCATTGCTGGGATTAAGGGAAAACCTCTCCTATGTAGTTGTCTCAGTCCTGAATGTTCTCTCTCCCACAGGACATCCTACAGAACCATCCAGCCAGAGGCACTGGGTGGGTTTTTTCCTGCTAAAGGCAAAGTGTTTAATGTTTGTAAACTCTTTGCAGTCTGCAGGTATCATTGCAACATATCAGCAGTTTAAATACTCAATATTTTAAGTATGTAGAAGACTGAGATGCTGCCAGTATAATAAATATCAGAGGATTAAATTTGCCTAGAAAACTGAAGTAGTTGCAAATTAATTTAGTATATTTAACCTTCATTTAGGAGAAGGAAACCCCCTTCATTTTAATATCATAGCTCCATGAGATTTTTATGTGCATACCATTCGAGTCTGTTCCTAAGTACTTAAGAGGCAAGTAATGCTGTTTCTTTAGGCTGATGGATGCATCACTAAAAATCACAAACCCATTAGATCAACAAGGACTATCTAATTATCATGGGGAAATAAAGCCAATAAATCTATCTGGTATAAATTATAGGCTTATGAAGTCATACATAATGAAATAAATATTTAATTTCTCTGAAATCCAAAATCTCGCTTTAGAAACAGGAATATTAAAAATTAATTTCCATTTCTGATGATGGGTACAGTGTGGTTGAGTGGTTTCAGCTTGTTCATGTACTCCCAAGTGCTGCTGATTCCTATTCCTGGTTCTGACACTGATTCATACCCTAGACCGAGACAAATCATTCAACCTCTCTGTACTCCTTGCCCATCTGTAAAGCTGAGATAATTCTGACCTGCTTCACAGAACCATTAGAAGAATTAAGAAACATCTGTTCTGCGTCTTGAAGACTTGAAATGCTCTAAAAATGCAAAATATTTTTATTCAAGAGATGGATAAAACCTTCCAGGGTTTGGAGATTTTTGTGCTGTCACCAAATTTCTTAGCACCTGGCAGGAGTGATTTCTCTTTCAATAATTTGGTCAGCTCCCTCTTTCTATAAGATTTATTCTTTCACTCTTCTAACTAAGTCTGTCACCATTAAAAGAGAGATGTTTACTGTGAGTTGGCTCTTCCCTGAAAATAATTGGCAGCCTGTTCCTTGCGGAGGCACAGCAGAGACTCATCCTCTGCAAGACACAACCCCTGACAACGCAGGTCCTGCTCTGCCAACACAGACTCCAGCAGCCTCTTCTTCCTAATTATGGAGAAAACGTGAAGGAAGGGGGCCAGTGAGGGACAGAATATTATGCAATGGGAGCACGAACTAAGAGAATAAAGGTTTAACAATTAGAAATGTTGTGGTGCGTCTCAATAGAAGCAGCTTCTCTACGAAGGATGAAGAAAATATCTCTTTTCATCAAGAATCTTGCAAGTTTCATGGAATAGTGGGTAGCAAATCTATGAATAAGATTGCAAGATTTGTATTTCAAAACAGAAGCATTATTGGCTTCCTTTTTAAACAATCATATTTTATGCTATACTTCATATTTAATCTACCCATTCTATGCAACTTACGTCCAAAATTATTCAATTTATTTCTGTCTACCTGCCTACTCAGGCACTATTTCTTTACCTCACTTCAGCATTTATTTACTTTTCTGAAGTAAAAGTTAAATGATCTTAGTTATACCATATTTTTTTAATTGATACCATTTCAATTCTATTTGTACTCCTGAAATTCCAGTAAAATATTTTAGATCTGTAGAAATGTGCCTTATATTCTAAAGCAGTCATTCTTTTAAAAAAACCAACAAATGTACAGCTTAAAAAAATAAATATATAGAACATCTTTTTAATTGACTAAGGAGAAAGATAAGATTTGCAACCCATTTTAATCAGAGGTGGTTTAGAGGTGGTTTTACATGTTCTGCTGTGCTTGAGTGGCATTAATAATGACCTTTGCATGATTAACTCAAAAGCCTAACCTGGAAAGATAGCCAGCTCTATCTTAATTGCCATTATTATGGTATTCACTTTGGCCTTGAAGTCTTCAGTAGGCTGTAAAATAGTGTCTATTCCAAATAAGCTCTGTTCTCTACCACCTATCCATCTCCCTTACACACAGTCACAGATTACAAGGGCAGACAGAATTGTTGTCATCTCACCTCCTCCTTCAGACTGATCTCTTGGATATCCTTGGTGACGAGTGTCCTTTAGCCCTCATCAAGCTGTGTTCGAGCTAAGATCCTCCATCTAGGAAGTCAAAGATTTCAAGTCTCTATTCTGCTTTTGGACAGTTATCTATCTATCTAATTAGAAATATTGTTTCTTATTTTTAAGCAGTGAATAGTTTGGCTGGATATTGTTATGCTTTTGTGTGAAAGAGAAAGAAGCTGTCACTAGGAATGGCAAAATAAGTATTTGTAGGCTGATCATATCACTTCACAATTTTCTTTTAAAGAAGAGTGAGCTAATTAAGCCTCTAAATATGTGGCAAGTTTTCCAAACCTCGAATCATTTGTGTAGCCCTGTAGTGAACCCTCTCCATTCTGTCAGCTTACTTTCTGAAAAACCCTATTTTAAGATTAATTTAATCATTTCACTGCGGCTTCAGCTAGAAGGCAAACGTTTCTAGAAATCATAATTCTCCACTGCTCTTTCTGTAGATATGTAAATCCATGCTCACAGGAGAAAGATAACGTGACAATACCTGAAATAATCATTTTGCCATCCAATGACCAAAGTAATTCCCTTCCACCTATGTCATATGCTGTGCTATTTCCAGCAAATAATTGAAAATACTCAGGCTAAGCTTTGACCACCCATAACCAAAACTCACCTGAAGCTATGTGGGCCAGAAAAATGCTTCAAAAGCAGTGGTCTCTGTTGCAGTAATGTCCTTTCTTTTTAGGCAATTGTCAGAGACTGAAATAGTTCATGCCTCAAACATTGATATAAAGTTTTGTTCATGATAAAGAAGCCTCCAAAGAAGCCTCCCTGAAGACTGGGACTTTGGGCTTACAGTCAAACTGCTGAGATGAGATACAGGGAAACCTATTCTTCAATCATCTCAGGGCTGGGGAGAAGCAAACAAGGCTGGAGGCAAAGAATGAAAGCCAAAGCCAGCAGCTGTGCTAGGAATCATCTCTGGCTTGGTTTGGGATGTGGGAGGCCATAGCCCACAGAGCCATTTGCTGGGAGCAGGTTTGCACAGATTTCCCCCCCAGCCCAGGTGGGGGGAGCAGGTTTGGGTGTGTGGTAACCTCTGCTCAGGGGCACTGAACCCATCCTCCCTTGTGCAAAGTGGCTGTGGAACCCCCAACCCCAGGAAGGCCACAACCACGGGACATTCACGTGGGAAGCAGCTGAGGGGGTGTCTTCATCCATCAAAGACCCCCCGAAGTGCTCCCCACACTGACTCTCGGGGCCCTGCACCACCAGACCGCACGCGATGCAAAGTGAGGCAACAGATCCAAGGTCTGCTGCGAAAGACAATGGCAAACTTGCCTCCCCTCCAGGGGACACGGCTGGACATTGCCACCTGGCCTGAGCATATATTAACCCTTCTGTGCTTGGCGAGGGGACCCTCACCACCAAGGAGACCTGATGGAGAGGATCGACCGGATGTTGGGATCCATGGAGTGGTGATATTTTCTCTGTAACTCTCTTTCTGTCCCCCCGCCTCTTTCTGTGTCTTTCACTGTCTCTCTCTGTCTCTGTCTCTCTCTCTCTTGTTTACTCTCAAATAAACCCCATACTATTGATTAAGCATATGGTCTCATTTGCACCTTAATTCGGGCAGAGGCATCTCTCTCTCTAAAATACTAGGAACCTGATCTTAACAGCAATTCCCAGCGTTTCACCAGCACCAGGTCAGTGCTGACGCACCTGGGGCATGTCACATGGGCACTTGGATGGCGTGCTCAGGTTTGGATGAAGGGTTGTGCTGCCGTGGCCCAGGGAGCTCAGCACTGAACCTGCTGCTGGGCAGTGCCTGAAGGACAAGGTCACGGAGCAGCTGGAATCCAGCAGCGTCTGTGAAGGATGGGGGCAGCCCACCAGAGCACAGGGGTGGGCTGCCAAACTTAAAAGCAAGGAGACATGGCATTACAAAAAAGTGTTTTGCTTCTATGCATTGAACATTTTGTATGCTACTGTACATATCCATTCCTCTATTGTGATTTATCTTTATATTTTTCTCGTCCTCAATGCCAATACAGTGCCACAAATAAGTAATAATTTCTAAAATATGTGAGTGCTCCAGCTGACCTTATGAACAGCTATAAAATTGTAATGTAAGGCTTTGAAATCATACATGAAATAGCAATTTCTGAGAAGTCTTTCTATTGTTGTTTTTTTCCATTAGAAAAAAGTAAAGAGACAAAAATATGGTAATTTCTCAGAACAAATTTCACAACCCAGGGAACGCAGAATTCATATGGTAGCCATTCCCAAATACACCATGATTGCCACAAACAGATATGTTTTAGATAAATTTTGCAATTTCCTTTTGCTACATTCTCTTGGAGTATTTTACATTCTGCCTTGGGCACAGATCTCGACACAAGGGGCTGGATAGTGAAGCCTCACTTCATGTCAGAAAGCACCTATGCAATGAAAACCCCCACTGCCTTCAATGAGATGCTGGTGTATCTAAGGCATATTAATATGTGCAAGTGTTGATGACTAACATGAGCATCTGCCTCAAAAAATCACAGCTAGAGCTAAGATATTATTATAGACAGTCTATTGTACTTGCAAAAGACAAGTAAAGAGTTCTTGGTTGAGAATACATGTCAGAAAAATGACATGTTTTCATCACTTCCAGCCATAGTTAAAAGACTTGGAATACATTAAACAGCTGAAGGAAAAATACTTTCAGCTTTTTTATCACAATGGGAATCTGTAAATGCAAGTTATGATGTAACAGACAATTACTGTGAATTCAACTGTTCATCATTTCTAAAACATTAATTTTTTTTTTAATGTACAGAGAGAAAGGTGGTATTTCTCACCAAGTTTACAATGCTCCAGTTTTGGGGACCCAAGCTAGAGAAAGGAGTTAAAGGTGGGCAGGACTGACTCAGTAACTGCAGCTGAGTAGTTATTTAATACAAAGCTTTAGATCATTAGTTATCTCAATTCAAGTACATGTTCCTGAACCACTTTTAAAAATGATCCAAATCCTTTTGACGAAAATCTGGTCGATAATTCAGCATGCCAACTGGCATGAGATCCCAGGCTTTGCTTTCAATAACTTATCAGTAGTAGCTATTTCTTCTGATTCCTTTCCTAAATCAGACTTGTTATTTCCTTTGTGCAGAAGCCTTCAGCCATACTCCAGGAACTGAATTCCAAGAATTTACAGATGGTTGTGTTACCTCTAGGAATGCATAGCATTATTTCTGAAAGGGATTCCTTGTGCTGGCACTAGCAAGCACCTGAGGATTACTAGTAGTTTTGAATAAAGTTTTCCTCCTGTAATCACATCCTGGCTCAGCATCACCCCTTTGTGAAACGAGTGTGCCCAGGTGGAGTGGCAGTCGTGGTCCTTCTCGCTGCCCAACTCTGCGTTCCTGAAGCTGGCCTGGAATCTTCCCTGAATCCTGTCAGACAGGACGAGCCTCCCACACCCTTTGATAGGAGTACATTGCCTTGACACTGGATGAGGGAATAAAAGTATAGGGTCCAGCCCTTAGGCAAATTAGACTTTCAAATAAAATTGTGATAGATTTAAGAACTGAGTGTAATAAATAATGGGCCAATTGTAAGCAACAAATTTAAAAAAAAATAAGGATGATATTTTTTGCTTATTTGTAAGAAGAAAAGCAGGGGACAAAAAGATAAAAGTTGTTAGGAATGATGTGGTCGTGCAAGAAGAAGATGTGTGCACCCCTCAGGCTTCTGTCAAAGGCACATCCACAGTCCTGACTATTACTGAAATGGCTCAGAGGAAACACAAGGGGATTTGTACTACCAAACATCTGGAAACACGAGTTTGTATATCATCCTTACCCAGGGAGCAACCCAGCAATTTCCAAGTCTGTATATAAAGAGAGAGAAAGTAAATTGAAACCTTTACACAACCAGCTTTGCCTGTTCCATTTAAAATCTGACGCTAAAAAGGGGGAACCAGATCCCTGAAAATGTTTCTGCAGATTCTTATCCAACCTATCCATGTTGGTACAATCCTCTGCTGAGCTTTACCTTCCTGCCACAAGTCTCTTTTTTTTCCATGCGTTTAGAGCAGCACCAACGACACTATGACATACAAAAAGAAGAAGAAGAAAATGTTAATATACATATAGGACTAAGAAGGAGGAGACCTGGTTATTATTCCCTGCTCCTCTGGTGCCTCTCTGCCCTAGAGGCTCCAGGAAGAATGTACTCCTTGGTATCAGTGAAATTTTCAGACAATGTCATATTGAGAGAAACTAAAATATAAACATAGAATTAATTGCCACAAATCATCTTTAGAATGTTTTATCACTACATTTAGTTGGATTTTTTTTCCATGCATTAGTTATTATGAGCAGACCCTTATCATGTGCTCCACCAGCCAACCCTTTCCCCTCTTTCACTTTATCCCTGCAACTCCCCTAAAAAGGAGACAACATTTATTATAAAATTTGTAACGGCCAAATTAACTGACATTTCCTCAGCTCCCTCAGCTGTCAGTGCCTGTGATGGCAGGGGATGTTTTGCCAGCACCACTTTCATGTAAAGATATATATCCATATATATATATAGCCAAGAACAGTGTGGGAGCTGTTTCCCAAAAAAATGTTGAAAGTCACCAGTGACATAAGAGTTATTAGAACGTATCATTTCCACAGTGTCAAATAAAAGAAATCATGAAAAATAAAAGAAAAGGTGCTTTCCCAGAAGGTAAATGCTATAAAGCTGTTTAATTAATATGATGGCTTAGTGGCTGCCATTAAGCACCTCTTTAGGTTAATTTTAGTCTCAGCAGGGGTGTGGATAAATAGGAAGTAATTTTACCTTGTTCCAGATATAGCTTCATTTTATTAAATCAGAAGGGACTAAGCTCTCCCAGTCACTGCATTTATTTGACTGCACTATGAGGTGACAAATTCTCTCTTTGTTTTAAACATTACAGTACCATTTATACCACTATTTTTAAAAAATTGAACACAAAACAAAAACAAGAATCAACCAATAAATAATAGTTTAAGTCTGCACTGCCCACTTACACACTAAGAAATGCGTGAATTTGAGGGCAAACTTGAAGCTGAAGGGCACTGTCCATTTCTGGAGTAGAATTATATTTCTGGCCACTCCTTTGCTCTTAGCCAAAGCCAGGTCAGTTCATTTTTATTTAAGTTCACCGCATGCAAGAAAGGACACCAGAAAATACAATGATTCATCCAAACACAGTGTTTCCAGTGAAGAGCTTTATCTGAGTTCGTTGTCTCCAAAAAAATTGTCTGTATATAAAATATAGACACATCCATGGCAATACTTCCACAGTTATCCTCCCAACATTTCCTAAGCAAGCAAGCCTGATATATTCCTGTTATTTCACAGTTAAAACCATATCTGTTAATAAATCCCACAGGCTCTTCTTATTTGAGCCTTTCTTAAATATGCAGAAACTGAGAGCACCCTTGGTTTTTCCCAGATTGCCTTTCTAGGAAGGAGAGCTATTTTATATAAATTTGCATCAGTAACTGAAACAAGTAAATAAACAGTTTACAAAAGTTCAGCAATTGACTTTGATGGTGTGAAATACTGCAGCTAAAGTGCAGAGTTGAAGCCATGGTACAACTCACCTGCCTTTACCTTACACGCAGGCTGACAAAGAGATTTACAGGGCTTCAAATTTACGCATTAATTTTCTGATACTTATAAGTTTAAATATTTAAATCTGGATTTACTTGTTATCCTAAGCAGCCTCCTGCAGGTTTACAGGCCTAAATTCTTCAGATTTGTCTAATTCTAGGCTGTCTTTGCCTGACACATTGAGCAGGTCTTAGCCAACACACTTGGTTCTGAGTTGTTGCAGCAAGTTCAGTCTGTTCCGAAATCGAGTGTGTGGCTTGAACACTGCTCGTCCTGGGCAATGCTAAGGAATCTGCAGGGTGCAAACCTCAGTTGCCCCAAGGATTTTTGATATGCAAGTTATGAATTGAGCAATATGTCCTGTAGCACCTATGACTTGGCATCTGCCTGCTCTCATTCCCAGAACCACAAGGAAGTGAAAGAGAAAAGTAAATAATAAACAAACAAACAAACAAACAACAACAAAAAAAAACCTCCCTGGCTTTTAAAAAGGAATTAATATTTTTATACCTCCAGCATCTCAACATTGGAATATAACAGTATGACAAGCCATCTCAGTACATCAGGAATAATAAAGGGTCTGTGAGATCAATTTAATAACAGATTCAGTGTAAGAGACAATGTAGTGATAGGAATTTTGGGAGTTTGTTTGTAACTATCAAAATAAAAAGAGGACAGGGATGAGAGTACAACCTAATACACATTATTAGCTTTATCTACAGCCCATGCCAGTCTCAGCTCCACTAAATGGTTTCTCTGCACCTACTATCAGGCACTTTTCTGGTATTCCTTGTGTTCCTTTCCCCACTGTAGTGTGAGAGTTTAATATAGAAGATAATATCAGTGTTCAAAGCCCTGCCACTCTCTCCCTGAAGGTGTACCTGCTGTGATAGGATGCTGGTTTCCAATTCTGAAGGAAGACTCTTTGTCAGCCCATTCCCAGAACATTTTTACTCACTCTCATGATAAATAGTGCACATTGCTAAAGCAGCCCCTTCTTGCATTCACACACCTCTTGACTGACCCTGGTCAGGAAACTCCAGCTCTGTTCTATCTCTTTGGAATATGCACTGGTTTTCAGTTTGATGCTGTACTTTTTTACTCATAAACTTCATTATGTCTCATGACATGACAACATTCGCGGGGAAAGAAGGGAAGGCTAATTCCACACCGTACCCTAAAGAGTGTTGTGTCTCTAAACAAAATAAAATCTAATTTTTCATCCTGAGAAAATGGCTGCCTGCAAGCCCATGGAAGCAATACAGCAGTCAAAGATGCTGTTGTCAAGCCTCTCCTTCACTGCAACTTCTGTTTTCAAATGCTTGAGTACCATTAAAAGAAACACTGAACTTACACCTGAGCACGTATCAGTATCTCTTCTTTGATATATTTTGTCACCACAGTGCTGGTTACCAGCAGGGTTACTGGGATAGCTTATTTATACTAGAGGGAAAAGGCAGCTGAGGAAATGAAGATGGGATGCAGGAAGCTATAAATTATTTTAGCATCATTTTAAAATTCTCGTGTTGGCAGTTATTAAAACACAAATTTTTTTTTTCCTTCTTTCCCCCTTTATTCCGCAGGACAGCAGACAGTTTGTGACAGAACCTCAACTCTGTAAATACCACATTAACAAAATTCAGGACCTAGCTCCTCCAGCACAAAGCTTTGATTTTGACAATTACATGAGATCCAAAGATTCTGGAAACCAAGGACTGAACAGGGCTGCTGGGTCTCTGAGCCTGAGCTGCCTGCAGCTGCAGGAGAAATGTCCTAACATTCCCAATGTGAACTTGCCATCAGGCAGACTGAGATCTGCCGGGGCAGTTTGCGCTTGCTACTGCCATTATAAATCTATTTGCAAAGCCAAAGTCTTTTGATCATTAAAAAATGTCTAATTTCCAGCCTAAGTGTGCTTGGGGCAAGTGGCTGTACATCAGCACTCGAGCCAGTATTGTGATCTGTTCTACCTCAAATACTTTCTGACATTCCCTGGCATCTACTCCTCTTCCCCACAATTCCTTCACGGCTATCAATATCAACATTCCTCTGACTTGACTTCACTAAGATGGACAATCCAAGCTCTCAGGTTTTTATTTTCTAGGTCCAAGTTTTCTAAGTTGAAGACATATATCTATGTCATGAATTTTGAGGTGGAATCAATTCCAGCTTTTCAATGTAAAATCTTGCAGGCCAATTTACTGAAGTGTAACACTGTCTGCTGGATGTCTCCTTGAGCACTCAAGTTCAGTAGAATCGGAGAAAAGCAATGATCTCCCCTTGACAAAAGAAATTAATGTTAAGCAAATATTCTTAACAATTTATTGAAACAAGTCCTTGAAAATTAGCTTTAACACCAAGGGGAGCCCAAAACCTTAGGGAGTTACTTTAAAAATATTAATGGAGGAAAATAAGGAATTTTAATGAATATATGCTAAATATCTTATGACTTGAAGCACTTAAGATGCAATTGATCTCACCACAGTGGTGACAAGTTAGGGAGCAGTGAGAACAGAGACTTATCATCAGATAAAAAGCTCAAAACAGACTTACATTCTTTTCTTGTCACCAAAGCACTAATACTGAGAGGGTGTGGGAAGGCAATTTACATACAAAACTGGAGCCACATAGCTAATGTACTCTGATTTTTCACTTGAACTACGTTTCACTGACAGAAGGGTCTTTTTCTGTAGCCCATTTAGGAAAAATGGGTGATGGTGTTCCTCATGCACTATCCCATTTTCTATAGCACTGACAATTATTTTATGTTCTGCTGAAAATTGTAAGGCAATCTAACAAGAACTGGCCCGCCCCTGTCTTCTCATCATTTTAAACCCCCTAAAAATACTATTTACAAAGTATGCAACTGGAAAGCTACACTGAATAATGCATAAAGAACACTTTTCTTTGAATTTCATCGTCTTTTGATGGCAAAAACTTGACAGACTGAAGGATGTTATTCTGTCATGTAGCAAGCTAGATGAAGAGATGTGTAAAGTTTCCTTTCTTCCAAGCACATCCATCTTCCAGAAGTAGATACCTGGGAGTTTATTTATGCTACTCTTTTGTTGATTTGGTTGGGTTTTGATGGGGTTTTTTCTCGTTTCTGTTTGTTTGTTCTTTTTGTTGTTGGTTTTTTTTAATGTATACATTTAATGGTCAATTCTTTTTTTTCTGACTCTTTTCCTGAATGTTAAACTGACTGCCTAGAATCAGGCCCTTCTTCTCCATCATGTGCATTCCTTTCCTTGAGACTCTTTGTCACTCGTAAGTGACAGGACAATGGGATGATCTAAATTCCAAGGAGCTTTGCTGACTTCCCCCTGGGGACTGCGACGCTCCACGGCAACAACTCACCTGCACCTCCTGGGTCCTGGCCCCTGCAGCAAAGGGATTTCCCGGGGCCAAGGGCCAGGCCGTGCCCAGGAAAACACGTGCGGTTGATATGCTGGATTCACCCTGCCACTGAGATGAACGTGCAGCCAACAGGGATGCAAAGGGACAAGGAATGTTTGTCCCAGTGCAACACCCGCACTGGGAGAACAACTTCACTTTCTCACGGATTCAGCTGCCTTCCTCACAGCCACGAGGCAGGAAAACCAGTTCAGAACGAGCATGCATTACTGCACACTTCACTCCACAATCTCAGGAAATTCCTCAACAGTTCTCTCTGTTAACAGGCATTCTATTACCTGTGCTTTATTCCCAGTGTAAAAATTACTCACAATATACCATCTGTTTTCTCCTTTAGTCAGCAGCCAGTATAGGGCACTATGCACAGGAGCATCAGCAGATTCTTTCAGGATGCAGATATATTTTTAGTGATCATTTTGACTTTTTCATTTGTAGAAAAGCAGATTTCTCTCTTTTCAAGGATGATTGTTATGTTGTGCTTTTTCTGAGAAAGTGGAATTATTAATTTAACCCCTGCAGCAGTCTCAGTTACAAAATGCACATTGCATATGAGATACTTAATGTGCACAGCTGGTGTGACCATTTAAAAGAATTAGGAAGAAAATAGCTTCTTGGTTTTCAATTTCTTCCCCAAAAGAATAAAAAAAAGGCACATTTTGTTCTGCTCTAATTAGTATGTGTGCCAGTGCATGACTTCCAAAGCAGGCAGATGCTTTGAATGAAGTGTAATGTAGATTTTCATTAATCTTCTTTGGCACAAGACTTTTCTTCTGCTATGTGTATGCAGGAAGTAATGACTAGAAAAGATGAGCAATCACAGGCAGTTCTAACCAACTTAAGCTGGCTTTTATAAAGGGCAAGACAGGGTCATAAAAGAATATGGTTACCTCAATGTCTGACATCTCTCGGTTTCTGGTTTTTCATTATAATGAAGGGTTGGGGGTAATTCCTTTTTAATACAAAATAGCAAATTCAGATATGGAGACTCTAAAGAAATTAAATATCAATGCACTGACAAATGCATGCATTTCAATCAGTTCTGGGACCGACACAACAGAAAACCACAGATATGTTTTCCTTACAGCAGGCAAAGCATTCAAAATTGCATTTCCTGAAACCACATTTCTGTTTAAAAAGGAGTAAGAAGAGTTTTCCCATCTTGCTGGAAATGAAAGCCAGTTTTAGAGTAAAGCTGGAATTACTTTCATCTTTTCCCACCTCAGTTTAGGGATATTCTTGATTGCTTTAGCTATGGCTAAAGCAGAAAAAAGTTTGACTGTGCATGTTTCCTCTTATTCAACAGCACAGCTGGGTTATTCTACCAAAGATAAAGATTCCATGTTTGGTGAAGGTCCATGTGCCATGATGAGAACTGATGGTGCTTCAGGCTCATCTGCCCACAGCAAAAACCACTCTCTTGTCAGGAAAAGACTGACATGAAGAGTGAAAGTCAAATATAAACAACTCTTCAGAGATACTCTCTTAATTTTGAGCACATCCTGAGGGCATGAGTTTTCCCCTCTTGTATTCTCACATTCAGCATAATTATTAGTTTTTTTAAAATCTGCTTCTTTTTGGGATCACTGCTATTACCTTTTGCTTTACTGCAGTCTCTTCCACGTCTTCTCTTTTTCTTTCACTGATTCCCTTTGCACTTCCTCCTTTCTTTTGTGATCTTTGTATCTTAGCACTTCCCAACATGTGTAAGAAGACACTTAACAGATTGCTGGCCTGTACACTAGATTTGGGGATTAATTCCTGAGTTGGAATTATGGGACTGGGAAATCCATGCTCCCTCAGAGACACTGACTTGGGCAAACACTGCTGCTCAGCTGTTTGATTTCCACTTTCAGAAGAGTCTTTCTCACAATTATGAGGTCAAAAATGTAACTTCTTACCTGAAAGTCTCAACTTTGTCTTCAACAAGAAACAGGCCCCTAAACACACTGTGCTGGATAGTCCTGGGCTAAATATGGCATGTTTGACAGCACGCATAAGAGAAATTAAATTAAAGAAAAAAAAAATGTTCCTATAATAACAAAATCATTAATTACACAAATGGATTTCTATTTACAGTGCAAGTGAAATGATGACTTAAGAAGATTACAGAGCAACGTGCACTGCAGAACATTGGTTTCAGGAAGAGCAAAGCCAAAAACAGAATGAAAATTGTATGCCATCATTTGAGATAATACACAGGGGATACAAAAATAAGTTCTAAAAATGGAAGGAAATATAGTTCTTTCTGACCTCTGAGGAAACAGATAAAACCATTAAGCAATGGTACAGGAGCATTAACATTTCCTGACAAAACTTTAAAATAACAAAAGGAGGAAAAAGTGGATTTAATCTACTGTATTACCATTTATAAAATCCATGCAGAATAAAACAACACTTTTTCCCCAAAAAACAAGAGTCCTAAGTGGTGAATATTTCTAGGAAAAAGAAAGTAAAAGCATTCTATTTGGGAAAAATTCCTGCTTTGGGATGTAAGTTATGATGTTAGAACTGGGCAAAAGGTTAGGTTTCCTAGAAGTAGCAGAATTCAGAGGTTTTATAATAAACATTTTGTATTCTCTTTGCAGAGTAGATTCAGTACAGGCCACCTTTTCTTTCTTTTACTTTATTATTAGTTAATAAGTCCACCTACTTTCCTGAAGAATTAGGGTCCCATTCTGCTCTCAGGTTTCCAGCCTTCTGCATGGAACCACCTCCTTATGGCTGACAAAACTGTCAGAGCTCCCTGTGAACACTTGTCTGAACGCACACTGCTCAGCTAGAAAACATAGCAAGGCCCTGCAGTTCCTGCTTTTCCTTCAATGTGAAATTTTAGAGACCAGGGATAGGCGAGCTGATAAAGGGAACAGGACTGGGAAGCTGTCTGGCTTCAGATCTCCTCTCTTTCCGCATCTGTTGGTCTAAACTCTTAAATAGGTGCCCCCTCTCTGCGTGTCCCCAGTGGCAGTGCTGCTACAGGAGCTGCTACACCACTGACTGCCCAGAATTTATAAACAAACTGCAATTTGTGTCAACTCCACTGTCTTGTCAAACAGTTTCTGTAGCACAAGTTGGGCATGATACCTGCGGGCTTTATCAAATAAAGGAGTGAAAGTCTAAAAAAAGTAAGCATTCGGAAGTTAAAACAAAGCCCATTGAAACTAGAGTTTCTCTGGTTCATTCAAACAGTGGAAATGGTCACATTGCAGCTGGTTTGCAGTGGTGTTACTGTCCCAGCTACTGTAAAGCTGGCCTTGTTGGCACCTGCACTCCAGGCCAGAGCCAGGGACAATTTTGATTGCTGCCCCTAAATTTTTTTTTTTAGGCTTTCTGTATAATTTTTCATTGTGCAACATTGTGATAATCCATTAGTGGTTCATTTAATTCTATGTATCTGTATCTATTTATCTATTTATGTAAAGCCATGAAAAATCTGTCTGTTCCAGCAGTTAACATTAAACTTATATTCATAAATCAGCATAAAATCACCAGATTCCACCAAAAGAAATCGATTATTCAAGCTCAGGGAATGTATTTAATATCTGAAGAGAAAAAAACAGCTGAAGAGAAAGAAACATCTCACAACTTCCCTGTAGGTACCTTCACTGAGATCAGTCTCTACTCAAAAAAATCACTTTAAGTGACACCCATTTCATAATTTAGGTTTGAAAACCACTGACTAATGACAGTAGACCCATGAATGTGTACTTTAGCTTTAAAATTATTTATAGAAACTATCGATTGAGTAGATCATTCTGGAACAGAACACACTGACACTGGGTTTTCCCTATTATGGATCTCACCACACTGAAAATGATGCAACAATCTAATCAAAGCAACAGCAAACAGTTTGGTTTTTCTAGAGGTTTGAGTCTCTTATATTGTAATATCTCATAAATAAATACAATAGTGAAAGGGTGTGCATTACTGTGCATCTAAGTGGATGTAATTATAAAGGAAAAATCTTGCTTTTAAGGCTGACACTTTAATGGTGCAGTGCTTCATTGGCTCAGATAAATAATATTATTTTAGCCGTAGCAAAAAAAATAGTTAATACCCACTATACAAATGACCTTTATTTCATAAAGAAAATATTATATACAACCTTACAGGCAGGAGCGAGAGTCATATGAGATAAAAACTTCAAGGCAGGTAATTCAAGAGAGGAGCAGGGGGATGGGCAGGTTAGGGAGGAAGCAATACCCCCAGTCTGACAGCCTACCACTTTCAGGAGTATTTTGAATTGTTTCAGTTGTCATTACCTTAAGGAAGTTTTCACTTTGACAGTATAAATATTAAATATTTTTTAAAGATGAAAGTGCCAAAGAACCTGTGTGGAAATCTTTTTTTTCTCTTCCATACAAAACCAGTAGTCATTAAATAGACTGCTCATGGGCTCCAAGAAGATAAGTAAACCTGCACAATGTGACCTTAGAAATGATCAGCTGTGGATTTCATTAATGTAACTCTAAGCTGAGCTCTTAGAACTTTAGCTCTGACCCTTTGTAATGTCAAATATTTTGGCTATGTGCTCTCCTTAGAGTCCTCCATGTGAAAATACCTTTAATGTGCCTAGAAAAAGAGCCAGTCATACCTAAGCAAACAAAAAAAGATTAACCAAACCACAACAACAACCAGAAAAAGTCATGTCATGTATTCAGTTATCTGTATTTAAAACTCCATTAGGGAAAAATCTGTTAAAGACTCAATATGAGCTTCATTTTTAAAGTGATATTTAGGCTATGCAATAACATTCAGAGCAGCAAATGGTGCCCACTTAAGGGTGAAAGAGAGTAAATAAATATTCTTCTCTGAAGAGTGCAGTATTTCAGTATCTCAGGGCTTTTTGCAAACAAAAGAGAGATTTAGCACCCTTGTACTATTTGAATCTTATTTGCCACCCGAAAGCTGATAAAGGAGTTAAAGTATTTCTTAGATTCCTAAAATGAAGCTGGGGCAGAACATAAAATAAACAGTAGATAAAATTGCTCTCCTGAGAAAAAGAAATGTGCGACTCATTTGCTGAGCCCAGATCTTCCTGAGCAGGAGGATCCTTCCCTGCACACCTTGTGCAAGCTCAGCTCCTTTCTGCTGGGCTGACCTGATGGCACAGTTCAGCTCTGACAAAGAAGAGAGTTCCTGAGGAGGCTCGCCTGGTAAAAAGTAAATTAAAGAGTGTGGAAAGCAGAGGAGGGCAAAACGAATGAAGCTGCCATCATCACAACTGGGCCTAGGGTGCGTGTGAGGAAGAAGCTTGGAAGGGAATCCTTGTCCTATGGGAGAAAATAAAAAAGCCCAGAGAGTGCCTTGGATGACCTAAAATACAATTTCAGTAGCATCAGCTACTACAGCCTCAATCTACCTTCCCTAACAAACGCTGAGCACTGCCTTTAATGCTGATCCTGTGGCCCTCCGTGGTGGAGGAGACTCTGTCTGGGGCAGGGCTCAACCCAGCACGAGAAGGAATTCCCAGAAACACACCAGGGACAGGAGAGACATGAAGGGCAGGTTGGTGCTGCCATCAGATCCCTCAATGACAGGAGGTAGGAAGGATTCATTCCCCTGGCTGCCAGTCCCCACCTGAGTGTTGTTCCCCTGAGGGAAAGCCAAGGCCACTTCGTGTCTGCCAGAAGAATGGTCCAGGGTTGAGGACAACAGCAAGAGGCCTGGGAAAAGTCTCCCACCAGGAATCCGAGCACAGAGATTAAAGAACTAAAGGAGCAGTAAGAAACCACACACTTCCCACATGTGTATAGCCTTGCTTCTGCAGTCAGATCAGCTAGTGGAAACCCACTGATTCCAACAAAACCATGATTTTGCAAACACTGAGCATGAATAGAAATTTATGCTGTAAAAATGTAAAAAAAGAAAAGAAAAAAAAGGCAAACTGACAATTTTTATTACTCAGAGGCAATAAAGTTATATTTCAAGCATACGAAATGACAATTTATCAAAGCTCCAACCTCAGCTGGAGAATTCGTGACTTCTGGAATACAAACAGTAAAATCCTTAATGAGACAAGTACCACAGCTAGAACTGCTGCTTCAGAACTACCCTGAGCAGCCACAGTTACCCAATTAGTGATCTGGCAGGAAAGTGAGCACATTTCCTCATTCAGCTCTACAGAAGAAAAATAAATATTTAATGTATGTAAACTCAGTCACTGACTGATCATTAAACATTACCCTAAAGAAACAGGAATATCTTATAATATACTCACACACATTTTTTTCAGCTTTTCTCCACATGTTTGTGAAGATTAAAGAACTTTCGTAGGATTTAAGAGCTCCAAGTTTTCATGAAATAGCTTTGTGTGTTTAGTGTCTACACTAGAGTACTGCAAACAATTATACCTAAAATAGAGTTTATGAGTGAGAAGAAAAAATGCCTGTGATGCTGAACACCCCTACATTTCCTGCAGGGTTTTCTGGGGAGCTGGGGAAAATATTCTTCACTTCTCTTCCTAAAGTGCAGCTTTGCTTTAGAGAGGAAAAGGAACATTTCACTTTCACTGTCTCTGCCCCACACCTAAGGATGGAGACACCACAGGCAATGGTGGGTCAGGAAAGTGTGGAGTCAGGTCACACGGTGGTGTCACACAGAGCTCTGCCTACTCCCACCCAGCAAAGCACTGCCAGCCCGAAGGGACTGGAGGAGCTGCCCCTTCCCCACAGGCTGTCAGCTTGGCAGGCTGTGGTCGGCTGCTGTACATCTCATTAAATGTTCCCACAGCCTCTCAGAACTGCTGATCTCTGTGTCAGCTCTGCTCCTCAGGAAAGGAGCTGCTGCATCATTAGTAGCTTTCTGCTACAGAAAGAAAAAAAAGACTGTAACACCCCTTCAGCACAGGTGTGACTCAAAATGCTGAAGTTTTCAGGACAGCAGCTTCTCACAGCAAGAATAAAAAATGTATTCCTGGTGGAACCACAAGAAGCATAAAGAAATGGTATCAGGAGGTCAACACACACTCCTGAAGTTGTTCCTACAACAACCAGCTACTTTGACTGCACCTCATCTTCAGAGTCACCCTCCCACCAGCTCAATGGGACTAGACTGGCACGAGCATTCTCTGCCTGCAGATCCTGCCACACCAACACCTAAAACCCCAACCATTTTGTGCGGGTGAAATTAAAATAGAGCTTGATCTTCCATTAATATTTTTGAATGAATACCATCTCCAAGTGTCACTGAGTGTTGAAAGAAAAGTCACTCTCCTACATCAGGGTTAAGCTAAACCCCACCTGCCCCTGGAGCAGCTCTGTAAGCCAGGGCAGCCGTGCACATCCCAGCAGCAGCACCGCGGCTCTTCGCGCTGCAGCAGCCTGAATAACTTCCCTACAGCCCCAGGAGGATTTGCTACTTAGGGCTCTTTTTGTTTCATGCATAACATCCAGAGCACGATGAGCTTTTGATTAATCATATGGTGATTAATTACTTGCACTCTTTATGGTTTGAATTCAGCATAGCAATCAGCTTCTCACGGCAGCATATTCCCAGTTTCTGGAATTGGGCAATTACCTGTCACTAGATGTACATGTACCATGTTCCCCTGCACATCCCTCATGTGTTTAGATTCTGTTCTCAGAGCACTCACACAAAAGTGGCAAAAGTCAGCCCATTAATAGATCAACACTCTGCAGTCAGCACCCCGCAACAGGAGATATTTTTAACATGTATTAAAGTGTAACTGTACTTTTCACAAATGTTATTGAATCAAGAGCTGATCCAGCTACATTGGTAATAAATAAAAAATATATGTGGCCAGACAATGTATTTTGAAAGTGAAGTTGTCTTATACATGCAAATGTCTATTTTAGGTTAAAATATTTCATATTATTAAGCATGGAGACAAAAACAAAACATGTCCACCTTAGACATGTGAATTGTGGGACACACTGTGTGTACCTCAGGCTCAGCCATGGAGAAGTTCCCATGAGGCCCGTGGGTGCAGAAGAACAGGATAACAGGCCAGTCCTTCCAAGGAGCAGTGAGGTGACAGCTCCAGGAAGGACAGATGTTTGTTCCCACATAAGCCTAGCTGTGTCAGGTCAGAGCCAAGACCATCAAACCTGGTAAATGACCTTTGGCCATCCTCCAAGGAGTAACCAAAATAGAGAACCAGCACAGGGAACATAGGGAATGATTAAAGTATTGTCCCAATCTCCAGTGGCTCAGGCCTTTCAGCCAGAGAAGGTATTACATTATTCAGGTAAAGAACCTGCTCAAGTGCAATTGTAACTTTGCCTTTCATAGGTTTCTGACATTTGCTTAAATCCCAAATGTACTTTCTAATTAGCATGCATTTAAATATGCATGAACACTTCTATAGTCTTGCCTTGTTTGGGGTCTTGGGGGTGGCAGAGTGCAGGGTTTTACTCTCATTAGTTTCTAGTAATAAGTTACAATTTTTGTGAATTACCAGTTAGAAGCAACTCTTCTTTTCTTAGTACTGAAAAACAAAACCCAAAATGGAGGTTAACAAATATAAACCTGTTAAAGCTATTGTCTGCATGAGATTTTAACAGAACCACTGCTTTT
Organism: Atrichornis clamosus; assembly: GCA_013400975.1. Taxonomy (NCBI): domain Eukaryota; kingdom Metazoa; phylum Chordata; class Aves; order Passeriformes; family Menuridae; genus Atrichornis; species Atrichornis clamosus. The sequence continues at coordinate 104,274 of WBMZ01012194.1, read as the reverse complement.
TACTTCATTCATGCTATTTTCCTGGTTTAGGACTGCATCACCACGAAGCTCTAAGAATTTTTAATTTACATGTAGGTAAAGCATCCCTGGGTCTTACACAGAGACACTTTCCCAATCTATCTCTGCCTGTTCTCAGTGCCATTTCCCCAAGATCTGATACAGCATTTGAGCAGAGACATTGCCAGTGTAAATTTAGAAGTTTCCCTGGTAACCACTGCTGACATCTCTAACTCAAAATTTAAGAGTACAGCTCTCTGTAACACCCTCACATGGCAAACTGCCTTGCATCAGTTGAGCTGAGGAACCTCACAAACGACAATTCAATTTCTTCTGCTGTTCAGAGAGTTAAGGTACATGCCCACAGACATTTCTTTCACTTAAAGAAAGCTGCCCCCACCTTCCTCAGTCTGCAGAGAGGGAAAAGGCACAGATAAAACTCTCAGAAAGTGATTCAAAGAAGGAAAATGAGACTGGAAAGAGGTAGATGCTGGAGAGAGAGCTGGTAAGAGACACAAGGAAAGGGAGGAGCTTAGAAGCAACAGCATTTAGAAGGCAAGAGGAACACCTGGAAAGTATTGAGCTGGCAAGAGAGAACTGAAAACAAATGTTTCTACAGAAATGAAGAAAACAGTGAGAAAAGGGGAAATAGTGTTTCTTTAATTGCTCCTTCAGTACATTTTCTGGAAGATATTTGTCTTCTTCTCCAGGCCTGGAAGGAAGGTAAAGTGAAAAGAGGGTCACTGTGAGATGCTATTGATGGCCCCTGTGTGCCTCAATGCTTTATCTCCGGCAGTCTTCTCTGAATTCTTCAGCCAATTCTATCGATGACTGGCCTAAACTAGAGAGGCAAACCTATCTCCCTTATTCAAGCAATGTCACAGCCCAGCAGTGCATCACAGATATCCAGCAGTCCCTTCTAAACAACTGGAGTTCAGCATTTCCCAGTCACAACCCATTCCCACAAGTTCCTCTCCTCTTCCCAGTGCTCACCACTGCCTTGCTGGGAGACATTCATCATCATGAGTGGGTTGCTCTCCTTTGGGTGGGTCTTATGGACAGCCAGGACACATCCCTGCCTTGCAAACTATTTTATAAGTAATGAACAATACTCCCATGCTCCTCTAAACCCTGGAGTCCCTTTCTGTGACCTTACTACTGTGAGCTTTTCCCACTCCACTCCAAAGGCTCATCCTGTTCCTATGCCCCTGCCTATTGCCCAGGGCCCTGTGAGTCCTCTGGGGCAGGGGCTGCATCTTTAGTCTGAGCTTATCCAGCATCTAATGCTTTGGAATTCTGGCCCACAGCAGGCTCTTACTGTTATATGATCATAGGCCAGGGTAAGACAAAGAGAAGAATGAATACTGAGATAACGTGAATAAAGAACCAGGGGAAAAAATCACCTTGAATAGCGAATATTGCTTTGTCTTCATTCTCCCATTTTCCCAGGTACATGAGTGCATATTGGAAGACACCTCTAAGAATATATTTTCCTCCTCAACACATATTATTACTTTTATTTTAACTCCCCAGGGACTGGAGTGCTATGATGCAGCACACAGTGTTAAAATGAGATTTCCTGGGTACCACCCACCACTCTGGGCCCCATCTTTCCTCCCATCCCTCATCAGTCAAGTTTCAGCTTCTTTGACATAGAATCTCTCTCTATTTGTGTATTGCTTATCACAACTGAAGTCCAGTTTCTCTTTTTGGAGACAATAATGAAGAAAAAGAAAAACCAGTAAAAAATACAGCGAAGTGCAGCATAATTTAAGAAAATGTGAAGAATCCCTGTTGATTACCCTACACTATACATGAAAACCTAGGGAGTATGGTGCTCATTAAGGAGTAAGGAAAAATAGGCAATACAATGAGATAAAGGAAAGGGGAAATCCAGCTGTTTGAGCACTTACCACAGTAAAAACAACCAAAAAAAAACCCCAAACCAGAGTCAAACCACAGTGCCAATCAAGGACAGAAAAAAAAAAAAAGGACAAAAAAAGAAAGAATGTGTATAGAAACAGTAGAGTGGGGTGAAGTAGAGATCAGAGAGCTATAAACCATTATATAAAGAAAACGCTGAGGTAGGGAACTAACACTGCCACTGCAGAGGTCACCAGGAAATGTGAAATGGGAGAGAGGGGAGGAGTGAGGGGGGGATCCTTGGGACAGAATTCACCCCAAAGGGTCAAAGATAGTTACTGCCAAAGCAGGTTAGCTATAATTAGTGCATGGGAACAGACAGTAAAAGGATTGTGATGCTAATGTCTGGGATTTTCAAAAGTATTCAGAAAGCTTTTTGTTCTCCACCACTTGAAGCTCCTCATTGTCTTTGCATCCCAGGTTATTGATGGTTTCAGCTACAATTCCAAATGAAGAAGGAACACAGAACTGATTATCTTTTGCTGCTGTAGCTGAGCTCACCAGCCCTTCAGAGTGAGAAGCAGGCAATATCTTCATGGATGAACATTTCCCCTCTAAAATTTCTGAGCCATGTATTACAGCCCCAAGCTTTCAGCATTCTTTCAGACTCTTTTAACATGTTTTGTCTTAGATGACTAGACGTGAAAATTTGCTTTCCACTCTTATTATTACATTACTGTGCCTTCTTTCCATCCACTCCTTTATTTTCTAACTGCTTTAACATGTTTGAGAACAAGCAGTGCATAAGAGTGCAACTCGCACTTTAACAGACATCCATAAATTTAGACTTGAATTACACTGCTGGTGCCATGCTGTGCAGCTGCTGGGAGGAAACTAGGCCAGTGTATGGTAGTTACTGACAGAAGAGATTTTCCTGTAATGGTACTGTTAGGTACAATTGGCGGGTCAGCATCTCCGCTTTCAGAATATCCATGAAGGGGCACAAACCCCCTCAGCCTAGCTGCATTCCCATACCGCATAAAATGAAACCCAAACAATTTATATTTTCCACAAGATGTAGACTCATCACCTGAACTTCATGTGATACAACCCCCGTAGCTGCACAATCAGAATTACGTTCATGAGCACATCAAAAATCCAAGTTTTACTTTTTGCAATTCCTACGCTATTGGAAATCTGTCTCCTTCCTCCTGCACCGGCCTAAACCCAAGGGTAACCTTACAACAGCATGTGACAGTGAGCTAAGGGTGCCGCAGCTTAGGACCTGAACTAAAAGAGATCTAAGCTAGACTGACATTTTCACTCTGCTTGCAGGTATCATCTGCAGAGTCTAAATCAAGTCTTCCTAACAGAAGACAATCCTGCAACCTGGCAGTGAATTTAGAAGAAATTTTGGCTTTTCCCCCAGGAAACTTGCTCCAGCCCTTAAATCTCTGTCTGTGGTAGAGAGAAGGCAGGAGAAGGTATTCAGGGACCTATCAGATTCCATCAGAAGCCATCCATGAGGATAATAAGGACCAAAGAACATGAAACATGAAGTTTCTGGTTCCTATTCTGTTGAGTGGACTCTGCAGCTGTTGATGCAGCACCTGTGAGGTTTACCCTTCATCACATTTCCAGAATTTCTCAGCCTTTTCTTACCGAGCCTGGTGCTGCAGGGCATCACAGCTCCTACAGGTCTCCTTCAGCATTTCATACCAGGCAGGTGACGGCAGGGGACGGCAGGGGACGGGGCACGAGCAGGGTGGCGAGGGCAGCACAGGCAAGGGCTGGGTGATGGCGCTCACCTGTTTTCTCTGCAGAGCTGGGGATTGCTCAGGGTCTTCCCACCCTAGGAGCCTGCCACCCCAGCAACCTGCAGCTTTGAGCTTCTCCTGCCGACAGCCTCTGCTAACGGAGCCCAGGCTGCAGAGGTGCCGCAGCAGGGCTGTTTGGCGCGGGTACAAGGGACCTTTCTTTTCAACAACGCTGCTCAGCAAAACGTACTACCTGCTAATCACGAGCTGACTACAAGCTTTCCCTTAGTCTGCTGGAAAACAAAGCAGCCTAAGTGGGCCATTTTTCAGTGCTCCTCGGGCCCGGTGAGAGCCCAGCCCCAGCCCAGGACACAAGCCGAGGCCGGGGCCCGGTTTGCCGCCGGCCGCACGAAGGCTCTCCGCGGGTTCTGCGGCTGCGGAGCTGAGGGCACCGAGCCCCAGCTGCTCCCGGCTGGCCCCAGCCCCGGCCTGACACGCAGCTCCGCTTCCCAAGGAGGAAGGAGGCTGTGCAGGCACCTGGGGACCGGGCACGGCCAAGTTCCCGTGGCCGAGCAGAGAGGGAGTGAGGACACAGCCCCACGGCCCCCGCCATCTCTGCACAGCGAACGTGGCACAAAACTCAGCCGCAGCTTTGCCAGCCCCAGAGGTGCTCAGAGATCCACTAGCAGCTACGCCATGTCGAGTCCACGACAATAAATCCATTTACGTTACGGTGTTCCTAAAGCCCAAAATGAAACGGGTTCTTTTTGTCCACAATGTGAAGCTGTTTTTGACGTAAATCACTATAGACCAAAGCTGCAGGTAAAGGGAGGTCAAAGACACAGAGCGGTCAGGAGAGGTTAAGCAGGTCAGTGACACAGCACCCAGGACCTTGTACTGCTCATTCTCCTTCTCCTAACTCATTTTTTTCCCAGACAAAAATCTGTTGATGCCTTACCACTTGACTGAGGTGGAACCCTTAATTAACATTTGCAAATTATTTTCATATCCCCAGGTAAGAGGCGCAATGCGAATATGTGGCATTATAAAAGAACAGCCCTCACCCCTGAACTCCTTTAGTAGTGCAGAGAAAAAGGAATTGCTTAGAGAATAATCTTCTCCATACCAAGTCCCTTTAAAGAAAATAATAAAAATCAGACTTTGAAATGTCCTCTGCATTTTTGACCTCAGAAATATAAAAGGATATTTAGCTGGAACATTTAAAGAATGTCAGAGCCTTCCATGTTAGCTTTACCTTAACCTAAAACAGGACAGAGGTCACTGTTCACTGCATCAGAAGACGACTTGTTAAAGTGCAAAACCCTCCTCAGAAAGACCCGTGCTTTGAAAATAACATCCTCGATTACAATTTAAAGTCGTCATTTAAATAGGATTGCAGATAAGAGGTTCTGGCAACCAGCAAAGCCAAAGGACAGGCTGATTTAAAGTGACTGAACAGCGACCTGTGGAGATCAGCCCACTGCTGCAATGAGATTCCTGGAGGCACTGGGCTTTCTTTTTGAACTAGTTTTGAACGAGCAGCTAATGGCAGAGCTTTCTTGCATTCCTCCTTTATAACTAGGTACAAGCAAATGGGAGACAATGACAAATGACATTCAACTCTAACATCTTTATTATTATTTAAAAAGGGCTTTAGTGAATGCCTTTGGGGTTCCACACTCTCCAGGGCAGACTTCTGCTCTACATCACACCAATATAAATCTGGAATAACGTCAGTGAAGTCAAAGGAAATATTTTGAGTAGAACGTGTTAAAACTGATCGAATGACAAGAAGGGACAAGTAGATATTTTACAATTAGTTAAGGGGTGAGGGGAGAGCAGCAGGTTGCACATTCTGAAAAGGGTGTTGTTTTGATCAAATTTGGCTTTATCACATGCAAGCTGGAAGCTTTAAAGCACATAAAACTACTCCCTAAAATATTTTTTAAGTAGTTTTATACATTTTATACATTTTTTGCATTTTCTGCCCTAAGGTACCAGTTTATATTTCCAATAACCATATGTACATGAATCCTAAATTATATGGTGAGCAGAATTTCAGTTTGGTGAGACAAGCCATGATCCAGGTAACTGCTAATCTCAGCTTGACTAAGAGATCTGTTGAGCTTAATTGCTGTTAAGAGTTCACATCCATAAACACGGATGTTTATTTCCTCTCCTCATGATTTGTCTGGCTTCCTATTTAAACTGGGAAACATATGGAGAGGTAAAACATCATCTGCCGTGATGCACTCATTGTCTGGGAAGGAGCTCTGATGTTTCACATTAATGCTGTCTCACATTCACATGCCAGATCCTGTTCTGAGTGAACTAAATGACTCAATAATTGCCTTAAAGCCCTGCTTGACACCCTTGTGACCACAAGTCAACAGCCCTAAGTCTACCATTTGCTTATAAAATTAAAGTATAATCATACATTCTTTTCCTGGGCTCATCCTTTTGTGAAGAATAACTGGGCAGATGAAGAACTTTCAGATGTGAAAGACAAGCAGATGAGTATTAAGTAATACTCCAAAGTGCCTTTACATGATGCAGCTTTATGACACTGACAATTCTACAATGAGCAATAACTGTTTTGACCTGGAGAATTTCTGTAAATTTGCAGTTTCTTTTCATTCTACCTTCAGCCTGCAATAGACTGCACAGACTAGTGTAAGGTTGAACAACTAATGCCAAGTAAGTTTTACCAAAATAGAGTTTTAAAGCAAAAAAAAAATCCCTTTTTCTCACATTTTCCTGCATACCTGATGCCTACTCCATCTTGTGCTCCCTGATAAGATTCATTTTTCCTACAGAGGTAATTTTGATCACTTGGACTCAGCCAGCTGTGTGGCAGCTTTCAGGCTTTGATGCACCGGGCTGTAACTTTGACAGAGCAGCCAACAAACTGACCAACTTGGCATGACAGAAACACAAACTTGGAATTAAACACTGGTGACTTAGCTGGACCCTGTTAGGCACAACCCCTGAGCTGGCAGGGAGGCCCAAGCAGCTCACTGAACCCACTGACCAGAATATTCAACAGCTTGTCTAAGAATCCTCCTCTCTAAACAGACATTAATCCCTGCTTTGGAAAAGTTCCCTGCTAACCCTGAGAGAGTACTGACATGTCTATTTTCCAAAGAAAATATTTCAAAATGCAAATATTTTTTCCTCTTTCAAATCATTCTTGATACATTCTTATCAAAGATTTTTATACTCATCAAAACAACAAAAGAAGCTGTGTTCCCCACTCAGTTCCTCAGGTCAGATCTTACACTGGAGTCAGTACAGATGATACAATCTAGAGGCAAGAATCAAGTCTCTCTCTGCAGTCACACACCAGGATATACACAGCAATGGGGTTAAATTATAATTATTGCAATAATTAAAGTAATCCCCCATAATGAGAGAACATCCTGGGAAATGAAATAAGCTGACACATCAGAAAGTTTCCTATTCCTTTATGCAAATGAATTCAGGTAATTGTAGCCTAAAATTTCTTCCATTGTGGGCACACATCTGGTATTTTACCAGTTTTGAGAAAAAAAGTGTTTTCTTCCCTTGGCTGCACCTCCTCACTGGTCTCTCTGGGTCAAATAAATCTCCAGAATGGGAGATGAAGCCTGTGGCTTGGGTTATATATAATAAGAGTCACTGGGTTGACCTTACCTCCAAACAAACACTGAAAGACATTTTTCTCACTGAAGGATTAAACACACTAACATGGAGCCTGAAGATTTTACTTGAGGATTTACATATACATAAAAGTTTGCCAGAAAATAAATGCCATGTCATTTGAGCTTCCCAAAACCTTCCACCGTGTTTTTACCAACAATCCCACTTTTCCGAGAGTGCTGTTACATTGTTAAGAACAAAGCCAAGCGCTACAAAAACCCCTCAGAAAGCCGAAGCACATTTTTTTCCAGCCTTGCACCACACCAGTGTTTTCAGACACCAGCCATTTTTCTTGATTTTCCAGGAGCTCTCAGGTGTTTCTGACACTCAACAATTCCTTGCTCCTGGTCAATTCTTTTCTCTCCCTTCCAGACCACAGTCAGCAGCATCCCCAGACAGTAACTTTGCTTTATAGCCTCGGGCCAGTTACGAAACCAGCGCATTTTTGCAGCGGGAGATAAATGAGTCTTGGGTACCAAGGAGCAGAAGGGCTTGGGAAAAGCTGTCCAGCTCTGAAAAAAAACCCAAGCATGCACATGCTCGAGAAGTGATGGGAGAAAGGTGTGTTTTTCTTGCACAGGGAGAGACTCATGGGATGCCCTCTCCTATTGCCAGGTTTATGTTACACAAGAGACATAAAGCAGAAAGTCTGTGCCTGACACAGAGGAGTTGCTGCCAAGCATTCCCTTTTAATTTTTATCCAATCTAAATAAACTAAAAAAAAATGAATAGGGAGTGTCAGATATGCTCTCTGAATCACATCTGGTGTGTGTATACAGTCACGGGAAACTGTGGGAATTTCAAGAGCTGACTAAAGGGCTTGAAAATCAGCCTTGGAATGCAAGAGTCAAACAGAATCAGTGAACTCCTTTAGCAAAGGAGACTTGGAGAGTCCACCCAATTATTTTGGTGATTCCCCAGGAAAGTGGTAGAAGCTTTACTCCTGTACAACAGCTGGACGCTCTTCTAAAAGATGCACTTCCTTGGAAAATGTCTCTGGTGCGGTGTGTCCAGGATCAGATTGCAGATTCACAAGATAGAAAACTCAGCAGGATTGCCTGTCTTTGCACCCAGGAAACATGCTCTGCTTCCAAAAATTTCACCTCCTGGAAACCTAATCATGCACTGCCTTCTCTGTGGCACACTGGCTTATTTCTGTGTCGCTTCTGAAGGACCAACTTGGGTTAGTAAATGCAGGGGAGCAAAGCGGGGATGTGTGCTCCCTGTTTCCATGGATGGAAAGGAATGGCTGAATAGAAGCTTGGACTGTATGACTGTGCTTTTTGCAGTAGTAAACATCTACAGTACAGCAAAGAAACACAGACAAAGCTGGTGCAGGGATATGGAACACAACTCAGTAAAAATGTTCTCAAATCTAGAAAGAGATCACCAACACACTCAAATACGTTTATCCACTCTGCACAGCCTTTAATAGCACTCCCTGGAGAAATTAATTTCCTAGATAAACACATCCTTAAAAAAAACCCCACTAATTCTATTCTGACAATTTTTGTGTGTTTAAGTAGAAAATAGAACTGTTACATATTCATTAGACATGGAACAACTCTAAGTGTTGTGCCACACCATTATTTTACTCTTTCTTTTTTCTGATGTAAAAAGCAATACAATTTTTCAAACCATCAGTTCGCATTACTAAAATTAAAAAAAAAAAAAGAAAGAAAAACATGATAGGTGAAAATGAAACGCACAAGGCCTTAATTCAGCAATAACTTACATAATTTAATAAAACAGGACAGGAGTACACTCACTGAGGTCAAAGGAAATAATCACATGCTTTAAGGTAGCTCCGTACCCATACACCTCCCTGACACTTCCCACTGATTCTTACTTGGAGGGAGGATTACCGGAACATTACGGTTCCCTGCAGCTCTCCCAGTCTTTTGTTGGAGGTTATCAGAAGAACAGAATGAGACATATAGCCTTCTCCTAGCGCTGTGGTCTCTTTGCACCAGCACCACGTTACACACCAGCCGGTGACTGGGACAGGCGAGGGGAACACACGATTCTTTCTGCACAGTCCTTGGAAATCATAACCAGCAAATCAAGAGGTTAAAGCCAGTAAAGTCTCTGCAGCTGGGTGAAATTAATCACCTGGACAAGAAATCAAGTCTGCCAGCACCCTTTGTCAAATTAAAGAGTGTAAAGTAAGAAACTGTATGCAAAGCAATGCAGCAAAGCAGCAGCAAGGTTTAATGCCACCTGGATCGTATTTTACTGAAAGAGCAATCTGCATAGCAAAGATTACTGAGAATTAATCTCGTTTTCTAAATATATTTAGTGTTTGTGCACCATGTTCCATTTCCACTGGGAATGCCTACTATGTACCTGCAGAACTTGAAATAGTTTTGTTGATCCTTAGGACAGCCAGCTGCAGGAAATCATTTACTATGAACAGACCACTCACAAAAGAGTAAGTTATGCTAAGGATTTACAGCAATTCAATATAAGCAAAACAAAACACTGCCTTTTGAAGGGCATCATAAAAAACTATCTGAAATGAAAGTAAATGCCTTTTTTCACATCAGCACACAGTAACAACCTCTCAAGCATTTCCACATAAAAGCTTCTTAAGCTTTGAAATGGCGTATTTAAGCTAATTGTTTTATGTGCTAAAACAGAAAAGGTAGTAAAAATTGCGTTCCTTCTCTTTACCTTTTCTCCATGAGAATACTTGATGTCTTTTCTTACATAATTACCAAAAATGAGTTCATCTACTTTAAAAATGTAAGAACTGAAATATGCATTTACCTATTGCCATTCCTTTTCTACCCCCCTCCTTTTAAGCTGTAAAATCATGTTTGAAGCCACTAAAAGTAGCGTGACATCTGTGAAATGATGCATTTTGTTTCTAATGCATGCACTCAGCTGCAGATTGACTTTGAAGTACTTAATTCTGCAATATCTAAAATAATCCCATGTCCCAGAGAAATGGCACTAAAGCATTCAAAACTATGTCTTTCTTTTGAAAGGGTCACAGTAAGAAATGGACCAGACACCCCTCCTCTTTTTCAGTTCTACTTTATCAGCTTTCCTGTCCCCCCAGAAACTACACAGCATCTTTGCTCCACACTATCCCAAGGCTCACATGTCCCTGGAAAGGAATTCAAAAGAGAGGATAAGAGTTTGAGGATGAACTGTCTCAGACAGGAGATAAGGTAATGGGATGCAGAGTGGAAAGGCCAGACACAGAGATGTAACCTAAAATGAGTATGTCTGGTAAGAAGAATTTTGTGTTTATATTACAATTTTCATTGCCTCATTTTTTGTCCTCCTCATTCTGTTCCTGATAACTTCTGGGGCAAGCCACACAATGTCCCTCACTACTCAGAGTCTGAGTACAGCATTGTTCCAGTATCCACAACCCACGGAGCAACGTGACATGGAGAAGTCAAGGAGAGGCTGTAGCTTTGATTTAACCCACTTTGAGCTAGAGGTGAGGGGGAACAAGAATTAAAGTCCCAGACATTCACACCCAGAACAAAAACTGTAGGTGTTTCTCGGGCAGCCATGTTAAGGTTTTGAAGCATGGCACTGTCTTCAACACTTCCCCAAAAACAGAATTGGAAAAAAGTATGTTTTTCTTCCTGCAATATAGTCCATTTTTGTCTTGAGCACTGTAACCACCCACTCCCAATCACCAACTTCTTGCTCTGCCTGTTTGACACCTATACAATCTCAGCAGCTGATTGCAGAGACAGAGAAGACACATCTCCTCCAGAGCAGACATGAGCATCCACGTGATAAACCGGTTTGCTTCACGTGTTCTTAACTATTGGTGATTTACTTTAACAGGTCTCACAAAGCAGAGAATTAAACCCATGGCTATTAGAAACCACGACTACTTTTTAATAGAGACAATAATTTTGCCCAGGCTGGCTGAATCCATTCAGTGTCTCTGTGACTTCTCCCTGGTTGTATATTGCAGTCACACTCTCACACACATGCTCTCACTTGGCTTCTCTAAGGCCTCTTTAATAGAATTACCACCACTGCAAACTCATTCCTTGACTCTGCCAAGCAAACAGCATGACCCTACTCATTAAAGTCGTAGAGCCATTCACGCCCCGAGTAGCAAGTTCACCATCTACTAAAATATAAAAATAAGGTATCCCAAATTTGGGAGATACCTTATTTGGGAGAGTTATTCAAAGTTTTATTCTGCTGGCAGCAGAAGTGAAAACTATCATTTAAATAAGGAAGAAAGAGAGCCAGGCAGGCAGATGCATTAAAGGGAGACAAATTCTGAAGCCCTTGTCAATCTCACTGAAGCAGCAGCAGCACTGGAGCACCCAGGGCCAGGCTCTGGTACCACACTACCACGGACTAAAGACAGCAAGTCCACATTCAAGACAGACAATACTAAGCTCAAAAATCAGGACACTTTTCCATCAGGACTTTCCCCATGAACAAGGCTCATTAAAATGAGACAAATCTTTCAATCGGTGTCACGGATATATTTTAAATGGTAAATCACAGACATGCCTATTTTCTGGCCAGAGTACCATAGAATTCCTATTAACTACCATTTGCTTCACTGGGATCTCAGTACTAACTCTTCCAATAGTCTCAAAAAAATTGTATGCACACTTTTCCTCTCACTATAAGTAGTCTTTAATGTTGAGATATCATGACAGTTAGTAATCAAGATTCAGGATCATGGGATATTTTCTTCTAACAAAAACACATTATTCAGTGGATATAGCCCAGTTCTGAAGTCTGGTGTCTCTGGGACATGCACGTTAACAGGGAAGTTAAAATGCGTATTTCCCTAGGTTCCCAGGGGAACATAACACTTCCTTCCAGAAGTGGGTAGTTTCAAGATACTGGGTTAAACACTTATTAAAACATATCTAAACAAGCATTCCTAAACTTTTCAGTAGTTTCCCAGTTACTATTCACTGGAACTAACAGCTCAGGGTGCAGAGAACCATTAAAACACAGGAAAACTTAGGAAAGAGCATACAAGGGAGACCCAGCACACAGGAAAAACACTGGGAAGCAGCCAGAGGGGTTTGAATGTTTGAAAAGCGAGCTGAAGTGTTTAGGAAAGGAACGGCAGTGCCACTCATCAGTGGTTACTGCATAATGTGTTCATGGCTTTCTGCACTCTCTACACTGTGTGTTCTAACAACACGTCCTGCCAGGGCTTTGTGTGCTGTGCAGCCACCTACAACTCCAACCAAACGTGCCTGGTACCAGCTCCTGAGGGAAACGGCTTCTGTAGCTCAGTACAAGCCATGTGGGGAGAAGTTCGTCATTGGTTTGAGATAGAGAAATTCTGCCTTTACTTCTGATGCACTGGGGAAGAGAGGAATTCCAGGAAAAAAAGGCCTAGCTAAAGCAGGTCAAGTGGCGGGCCTGGCACTGCTGGGTTAATGGTCAGGCCTGATGGTCTTGAAGTTCCTTTCCAACCTGAATGATTCCACGCAGATTCCCGAACGTGTACAACTGCATTCCCTTCTCTCCCTATGCTTTCCATATGCATTAGGACTTGCAGCCTAAACCAGAACTTGCTGATGTCCACAGGATGCTTTCTCTCGAGTGAACAGACTAGGGAACAGATCCTGTCTTCTCAGGGTCACAGATCTGTTAGCAATTATTACAACAGACCAGTTGCAAGCCAACCAAAAAGCTGATGAAAATAGAATTCTCCTTTTGAAATTAAAAATATCAGGGGCTCTTACATGGAATGGCAAGAAAGGCTTGGTGAGCCTTAAACAAACAGATGAGATTAAAAATGTGTTAGACACTTATAACACTGTATACAAATGTACCCTATTAATAGAGAGATTTCTCAATTGCACTAATTTTTAAAGAAACAAATCCCTGAAGATGAAAGAAGTAGACTAATAGAATTATATCTACTGTGCTAATTTTTAAAAATCAGAAAGATAACTAAAATGAGAACTTAATCTAGAAAACCACTGGGATAACACAAGTTAGGTTCTTGGAAAAATACAGATTTGGACATTAGGACAAGCTGTGTTTTATTTGATTTCTTTAGGAAATAATCTTTCTTTTCTGTTTCGACCCAAAGTACCAGAAAACCTACCCCAAATCTCTCACTGTTTTCTAAATGAACACAAGCTTTTCTCCCATCTTTGAACCTAAAATTTCTTCTATCAGTTATTTCATCCATATTGTAGATTAAATATGCTGCTGCTAAAGTGCTCTAACATTTCGATTGGCTTGTACTATTTTCAATATTTCATTCAAGGTCTTTATATGAATATATAAATGAAGAAAACTGTCTGCTTCCTGAACAATACAACAAAGCCTATCCTCCCTCTAAACAAAACCTTCATTAATCTTGCATAGACTTCAATTTCTTATTGTACAGAAAACCAAAAAAAATCCTGTATATGTCTGGAAAGGCATCCTGCAATGAGAAACTTCAGGACATTTATTTAATTTCTAAGATTGAAAATAAGTTTGGAACTTGACCACTTCACGTAACACCTTTTTGTAAGGTATAGACGCAAACATAAAAAATAGCATGAGGAGATTCAAGTCAAGTTGGGAATAAAACATCATTTCTTTTAAGCAATAGAGGTAATTACCAAGATAACTTACCACAGAAAGTAGCACATCTACTAACAGTCATTAAATCAAATTTTCATGTCTGTCTCTAAAAGATACACCCTAATATCAGCATGAGCTCTTTGCTTTACAGCATTCAGTCACTCAGAGTCAATCCCCTGTACTCCAAAACCAAAGGCCAAAGGTGTAGGAGTTGCACAGAGATCTGCAGCAGCATAAAACCACAGCAGCTGTCAGTCCATTCCTCCTTGGTGACAGTCTCAAAAGCAGTTGTTCCAGCTACTCCTCATGCTCCTCTACTAACTTGTATGGGAATAGTGGGATTACACACATGGCAACAGAGTAGGGTGCTTCAGCATTCTCAAACCACTGTCTTTTAGTCATTTTGAAAATCCCAAGGGAAGCAGTGGTGAGAAATAATCCATGCAATTCAGCTCTGTTGACTGCATGAACTGTGGAAAGGGCTCTCACTGCCCCCAGTGAATTACGATGGTGGATCCTGCTGTTGCCCATACCACCAGTCAGGACCAAAACAAAGCCCAGAAGCACATCAGCCTTCTACCCAATCCACAGGAGACAGCTCAAGCAAAACACAAAAGGAAACAGTAAATTTCCTCAGCCCTATGATGGGCATAACACTTAACTGTACTTTAAATTATGGATGGCCACCAACCAGGACATTGGACCACAATAAGATACATATACTGTAATCATGACTGTCCTTTTCAGAGCACCTGTTAGCAACCACTTATCTTCAGGGATTGTTTATACTTAACTATTCCCTTAGGCTGCTATCTCAGATTTAACTTAAAATATTAGCACCTTCATACACTGCATTCTAGAAACATTTGACTGAAAGAACAATCCACACAGTAAAAACTATGGTAAAATGGATATATCCTGAAATGGATTTCAAGAAAGCAAATTTTCACACCACGTTCTTGTGTCTTTCAAGCTATGACAGAATTGTCACCACGGCATTTCAGGATTTGATTAGCAGCTACAAAGAAAAAAGACTTTTTTTTTTTTTGAGCACATTTATGAGACATTATTGTTTGTAATTTTTTTATTGAGGAGTTAGCAACAACAGCAATCTTGCACCCTGAAAGTTCTCTAAAAGTTTATTAAAATTTGGCATCAGTTGCAGTGTGCAAGAAGGAAAATAAACAATCAGGAAACAGCAAGCACTGGATGTTTTCAGTGCACGTTCCAACCCAGAAAACGAAAGAACCATTTCTCTTGCGTTGCAGTTTGTCACCTTCCCAGTACAGACTTGTAGATTTACACAGGAGGCAAGACAATCCCAATCCAATCTTAAAACATCTCAATCATTCAGTCTTTTTCCTTGACCCGGCCTATCACTTATCTTCACAGATCACAGCAGTTTCACCAGGATGCTCTGCCTTCAGTTTTTTCCGAGATGGCTCTCCCGGGAGCAGGGAGGTGCAGTGCTCCAAGGACCGGGCAATGTCATCAATTGTCCATCTGTCTTCCTGCAGGGCGTGTTCCTCCAGCGTGAACGGCCCCTGCTTGGTGCGGGTCAGCTCCTGCACTGTGGCACAGGTAGAGAGCTCTGCAGCAGAGGAGGAAAAGGAGTTGGAAAAAGGCATGGATAGACTTTAAAAGTTTAACTGCTTGCAGCTCACTTAAAATGTATTTTGATATGTAGCCTTCTATAGCATTCTGCTTTGTTTGACAAGGAAGTCCATGAAGATTTATCACTCATTTATAACAACTTCAAGTAACTCCTTTGATTTCAATAGATGCCCAGTGTAGTAAAGAGATCAGAATCTGGCAGAAAGTTGTCAAGAATTTTCCCAAATTTAGATCAGAATGAAAAATGATGAAATAATGTCACAAGATGTAAGCAGAATATTGTGCATTCACAAGTGACCATGAACTATTTTTCCACACATTTTAAGACCTTAGCACTTCTTGCCTTCATGAAGAATTTTTGACATTTTTATCCTATGCTGCCTATCAGGATAATAGAAACTAAGATAAGGAAAAATAAAAAATATATACAAATGCTCTCCTACGTTAAATAAATACCAGCAGGACACAATTACATAACAAGGGGCTACAAAACAACAGCAACCAGAGCTGACTTGTAAGCACACAGGTGTACTAAAATATTCTCTCCAATCCTTTCTGATGCAGGAAGATTTTTATTGCATTTTCAATTTTGTAGAAGAAGCCAGCTGTGGACAGACTTTTATCCTGGTTTGTCATTAAAGGGCTAAGCATAAGCCAGTATGCTCAGAAGGCAGTAACAGAAACTTCAACTTCCCTAAGCACAAATAACAACATTAAAATTCATAGGATTATCCCACATTATTTGCTTTCTTGCAAATGTATCACTTTTTTTAAAAAAGTTTGAAATGGATTATCTATTCTCCATCATGCAGTTTGATAGATACAGAGCACAAGACAAATAACTCTGTGGGGAAAGTAAAACTATTCACAGTTCAGGCAAAGGAGAAACAAAACACTAGAAAAATCATCAAATGTAGAAGACTTTGCAGCAGATAGGGTTTATTATGTGCATGGTAATGTTCTGTGCAATCTGTTTTCAAAATGTGATGAATAATGTTTAAAAAGACAGTATTTTTCTTCTTCTCATCCTTAATCTGAGTTAGTTGTAACACATGGAGGAGGGAAAAAAAAGTCCCCACCTTGCCTTGCATTATCTTGCTCAGTGCTATTGCTTGCTTCATTTTTATCACCTGGCCCCCAAGGTCCTCTGGCAATTATTTAGCCATCATTCCCCCATGCTCCCAAGGAAATTACCTTCGTATACAAAAACAAGTGACAGCACTACAATTCTGCAAAATAACACATAGGTCTAGTTACTTGAGATACACAGAATGACAGAATTTTTCCATAAACAAACACTCATTCCTTAAATTGTCATGGGGGTTTTTTTCATGCCTACCTTTGCCAATGTCACTGACCAGGCTCCTGACATAAAAGCCACCACCACATTCAACATCTGGAATGTTAAAAGTGACATGGTAAATTGCCAGTGTCACGTGAAATCTACTTTACATAGAAACCATGCCCCCACATAAATGTAAAAATGCACTAAGCAAACAACCCAGTGATAAAATATTTATAGGATGCAACATCAATTATTCATCCAGTAACATATGTGCGGGTGAGATTGCTAAGCCAGACAGGAGGGAAAGCAAATAAAATGGCAACTGTACTAACTCACTAGAATTTAAGTAGCTGCTATGGAATGTTAACAATTGCTTCAGTCCCATTCATTTTAAGCATTTCAGAAGGTTGATTCATATTTCCAATGATGAAAGCAAGTTATTTCAAGTATAGCCTAAACTGACTATCCATGCTTTTCAGATACTGCACACAGGCAGCTCCAATGAAATTTTAAAATTCACCTTTAACTTTCCCTGCCCTCTCAGCCCTTCCCTTCCCCCTGTGCCAGTGATCAGCTACTCGTCACCCAACCATAAAGTAAGGGCTGAACTAACACAGCACTGAGTTCTGTCACTCATACCTGCTCATCACATAACATCTGGTCCATCGCAGGACTGTGGGTCAACTGGGTAGACAGATCAATGCAAGACATTATCTTGACCTTACAGTAGCATTAAACATTTACAACAGTCTTTCTGGTTTATTTATTAATATGCTTCTTAATGTACTACCCAAGTTCCTGGATGTGTGACAGAAGGAAGGAGAAGATCCTGCCTCCTCAACAAGAGAGGGGTCTGACAGTAACTGAAACTGCTCCTGGGAGAGATGCCAGCAGGTCTGGGCATCTGGGTAAAAGAATGGGCAAGGTGAAGCAAGCAGACCTGAGAAAGGAATGAGCTGGAGGTTGCAAAATCATGGACAGATGCAAATAATCCCCTGACCAGTCTCTCAGAATTTTCCCTCACAGAGAGATTAGATATAATCAGCTTAACTTAAAACCAAAATACAGTGCTTTTAATGCAAAGTGAAAGTCTCTGCACACGGGCTCACACCAAAATAAGTAGCTGAGCTAAATGAAACCCATTTCACTCTCTTAGTCCTATTCTGAGTGTAAATAAACATTAACAAGCTGGGAGCATCACTCTATGTAATAATCCTTGACCTTTACCCAGCGTGAACAGTGGTGGCTGGAACTGCTGGAGGGAAAGGCTGTACACTCTTACTGGCCGAGCAGGCTTTGCTTCCACTGCTTCTCCTCTCTTCATCAGAGTTGAAAGCCTTTTTCCACCCTTCTTCAAAGCAGAATAGCTAATCAGACAGAGCACGAAAATGTGTGTCAGATGGTTGTAACAGAACAGGCTTCCCATTCTCCAGATCCTGTTACTATTGTACTGGAGTAACACACATTTTACTCCTCTCCAAGGAGTCACAAAAAAACCACAAAAACCCAACCAGTCCTTCTGAAATCCCCTTGGACACAGAATCATCCCATTTACCAGTAGCTACGTAAACTGGAAAACAAGAGATGGTCCTGCATTTATCTCCTTCTGTACAGATTTAAAAGCGTTTCACCACTCAATTTGCAGTTTATGAAACAAAAGGGTTTCTGTAAGGGTTACAACACTTGCAGCTGCCTCTAACACCCTGTCTCTCAAAAGTCTGCAGGGCATGCTCTGTTTCAGCATCTGTTTCACTGGGAGCTGCTCAGGCAACTCCTGCAATTCTGCATTGCACCTTCCCTTGTCTCACACCAGGGCCTTTCCCGAACAGCAGCTGCCAGGTTATGCAGCCACGTTCTAGGATGTTTAGGGAACCACTACAGAACCTAAACTGATTTCACTGATTACAGGAAACTTTATCAAAAGCTCCAACTTCGGTCATGACCGAAAGATGGCCATATAAAAATGAAAAAAGATCTTGCTCACATTAGCAGAGGGCAATTTGAAACAGGCCACACGAAGCAGAACAGGCAGGGCGTTACTGACCCTACAGGGCTCACACTGGAACCACAGTAAGTGACACATGGCACGTGCAAAGGAAAGCAGGTTAGCTTAAATCACCAAAAAGGCCATCTGTCACAAGCCAAGTGCTTGCACACTGCCAGCTCCTGTGGCTCACCTGAGCAGAGAAAACTCGCTGAGCTACAGAAGCTCAGTCACTAATCACTCAGCCATACTCTTAAGTTTTCAGAAAATAATTCAAAGTCATTTAAGGCACTTCCACAGAGATGTCAGTAAGACTGGAAGACAGGGTAGAAGATACCAAGCCCTGCAAAGCTGTTTAAGACTTTTGCTACTTTACATTTACCCAAAACACCCCCAGACTCCAGGTCACCATTTGTCTCAGTGTTCAAAAGGACATGACCTGCAGTTGCAAATGTTAAGCTCCTGACTGCCTTGCCTCTATCCTCTTGTCAAAATGTGTCTTAATACTTCTGAGAGAACTGACTTCTGTTGGCAAGTCCTGACAGCTGAACACAACTGTCAAGAGTGTCTGAATATTGTGGAACTTACAGTGGAGGAACTTGCATGATGTCCCCTGTGAACTTCTGCAGCACATTTTCAAGATCTCCTTTTGTTACCTGGTCTGTGGAAAGAAAAAAGTCAAGTGTGTTACTGCTGATGATTCACATGGCACTAATGGCATCGATCACATTCTGAAAACAGATACAAGTTAAGAGCTCCCTCTGTTCTGAGTTTAGATTGGGTGAAAAACACCGAAGAAAAGAGATGAACAGACTGCAGGCAGGAATGTGAATTATCACAAAAGCAGTGGAACAAACTGTCCAAGGTGATTAGGACAGGCTGGATACTTTCAGAAGGGCAGAAATCCTCCTAAGCAATGTTTTCTTTTGCAATTTCCCTCTCTTTAGGCTGCAAATTCATCTCTCTTGAAAACTATACAAAAACTACAACATCTGACATATTCTAACTTTTTTAAAAGCACCCAAAAGAATAAAATGCTCATCTAACCCTGGGAACTTCTTTTTAAGAGTACCTAACTGCAGGGAAAAATACAACAGATTATTAGAGAACGAGACCATTGGTGTAGAAGACAATTTTATCTGAAACAACACATCGAATTTCCCTGTCAAACAACTAACCTGCAAATGCACACTAGGGCATAGTTATATATTAAATAAGGCAATTTTACTAACGAAATTCTGTAAAAGAAAGACAGCTGGTTTAGGCAATCGACTTTCTTTTACGAGTACACATACACATCTTGACCACTTTTATTAGAAGGCTATAACCTAAGTAGCTGATTGCATTGGTCCTTTGAAGCTCTGTTCAACAGAGATGACATTCATCCCTAATTTGTTGAGAGAGTGCAAACATAAGATCTGTAATCACAATGCACTTCAGTGCATTTCTACTGTCTAAGGTTTGACTAGTCCTGTTTCTCATAAGTTTTATTCAATGAGTGTCACCCTGATAAGTCAACAGCACTCTGGAACATAAACCAACCCAATTTATTTATTGAACCTTCACTGTATTTTGAAACAGATCTTTACTTGCAAACCTTAAAAACCAGATGCACTTCATGCTGTAAGTGAAAGAGATGAGATTTCTTTTCCCAGCAGCTTTGGGAGATGGTGCTGTGGTACCTCACTTCTGCAAAGCACACTTTGCAGCCTCAAGAGCAGATGCTGTCCCTAGGCCCAAGCAGCTGTCCCAAGATGTGTTATCAGCAGCAAGGCTGCAAGGCACAAGGCACAAAACTCAGTCAGGGATGCTGAGAGAGACCAATTTACATCAGAATACAGGCTAGGAACAACAAAATCAATTGTATATACGTCTGAATATTCCCAAGAGTTTCTTACGTGGTTATTTCAATGTTCTATTTCTATTTAGCAACATATCACAACAAAACTACATGATGGAAAGCTAGCATGACCCAGTTCATGACAGTGATCCTCTCAGCCTTCTTGTGAAAACCAGGTTGCTTCAGGTTAGAATTCAGTATTTAAGACCTAAGCATATGTGTCCCTTGGAGTTCTCTTTCCAATTTTCACCCCACGAACTGCATTTGTGGTGATGGCATTTAATGAGATGCCTGAGTTCAGTTCTGGCTCTGATCTCATACTCCTCTGACTGAGAGGTTACATGTGGCCTCTGGGGAAGTCACTTGTGATATAGGCAACCTCTGTCTCAGGAGAAAAAAAAACCCCATGTGAAGAATGCTGCATGAAGCCATTAACAAACAAAACTAGTGTGGTGTGTTATCAAAGTAAATATTAACAGATGAGTTTGCTAAGAAACTAGTGTGCTTCTGAACACTGGTGACCATTGACTGATTTTCCTGCCATAAAGGAAGAAAAAGAAAAGTTACCAAACCAAAAGGTGCCACTTGTGCCACAACCTCAAAAAGCCTCCACTGATGGGTGATTCTGCCCTGAGCTTGTTGACAAACTACACCAAAACAAAACACAAGAATTTTCCATGACAGTGTAACAGAATACAGCAGATGACCTCAATTCAGTCTGGCCCAGCACAAAGTATTTGAAAGCAGACAAGCAGAATCCTGAAAGGACTACACTTCCCAAATTATTCAGGTAGCTCTATTAAACATATATTTCAGCATAATCAGCAGAGACCTGCAGAAAAGCCTCGTTAGTTTTGCTCTCCATGTCTGGAGATAGCCTGCAGGCAGCTGGGAGGAAGTGGGTTTCAGAATGTACATTCCTGGACATAGTAACAAATATTAAAAAAGGGTTACAAACATTAACGTGCTCAAAAAAGCATCAGAGGAATACTAAATGCTGCTTGCTTCCAAAGCCAGCACCTGACAGCCTGGCAGCAGTATGAAACCATAACCTAATTTCATGTGGAAATGCAAACTCATTGTCTGATAAGAAACAAAAGCTATGAGAAGTTCAGAAGGGGTTAAAAGCAAGGCGCTCTCTTCAGTACATCCTGTCACTGTGACTCACTGTACAGTTTGCTTCCTAAGCTGCTGTCTAGGGACACTTTGAGGACTGAAATGTAACAGTTTCTTATAGTTGATATAGCTGGCAACTTTCTGCAGGCACTTTCCTCTTGTGTTCCAGTGGAATCATTCAAGAAGGGTTTTATATATCTTGCAAACTGTTTTAGTGCCCTTTTTCTCCACCAAGGCCCAATCCCAGATGACGCTGGCACTGCAGGATTTGTATTCCCTAGCAGATGCTCTGCTTCTCTCAGGATCCTTGTACATGTCAAAGCAAAACTGCAATTCAGCTCAAATATCTTTTCTTGGACTGCCTATTAGGGTTAGAAATTAGGGATGGTGGGGCAAAGAGAGTATCCTGCAGAAAACCAAACTGCTTTGCAGAAGACACTGGAAAAGACGAGAAATATCTGTTTTATTAAAAGAGGAGGAAGGAAGGAAGAAAACACAAAACATGCAGGTACCATGGAGAACAAAAAAGGAGTATGAATGTTCTCTCCTTTTCTTTCTGAAGAAATCCTATCTGACTGATTTGCACCAACAAGGAAAACAACTGAGGCCAATGTCACAAGCAGTTTTTTCAGCCGTCAGTTCGAGCAAAAGGAAACTGCACCCAAAACTGCACTGCCCCAGCAATGCCAACACTGCTCTTCGCAACACCACGTGATGAACTGGATCACGCAACTGATCTCACTTTAAAATGACAAGCAGCTCAGAAAAAGGGGTATTTTTAACCCAAATCAGTTCCCCAAGCACACAGTCTGCCAGAAAGGTAAACCCCCATAACAGAGGAGGTGGTGCAGAGGTGGGAATTATTGTAACAACAGCTGCCAGTGAGAGAAACACACACAAAAACAACCTTCTAAATTCTGTCTGCAGTAAGCAATACAAAGTGAAAAAAAAAAACCAAACCCTAGCATTTCAAAAAGAGATTTTGATTTTTTTGTTTAACTAACTGACCACAGGAGTTGCATCTACTTAAAATGGTGTTTCACAGCTTGTATGTCAGCAAGTATCTACAAAGAATAAATACTTCTTAGCACAGCAGAACCACAACATTCCACCTAGAGAGGTATACATAAAAACCAAGACAGAAAACCCCAACTGTGATGAAGTATTGGCAACTCTAACACCATGTAGATGCTCAGTCCTTCAAAAGACTTAGAGAGAGACTTAGAACTCGATACTGAAGCAGAAGTAAATGACCCAACATCTCTGAATAATATTGCCTAGTAAATAATACTATTTAGCATGATCCTTCAAGTTCATGTGAACAAGAAATTCACGCTTGTCTGCCTTGTGCAAGAAGAAAAACTGCTAAAGGTAGGAGAATGGGAGTGAAAAGTGAAATCCAGGCTATCTCTTTCATCATGCTATTAAAAAAAAAAGATTATTTACTTCATGTACCACCTATTACCAAGTACCACAAAGAGTGTAGGACTTGTAGAGTTGCTAAGCAACCAGTTACCTATTTTGTATTTTTTTTCCCCCAAGGTTGTAAAAGAACTAATGGCAAATACATTTACTGTGTCCCTGGTTTGTTCTACATTGTTACTGAGATGCCCTGGGTATTGTGGAACATCCACTCCAGCAAAGCCACAGTCAGGATGAGCTCTGAAGCCTTAAACCCTTATATACTGTGCTCTCTGGGTCAGAAAATTTCCTTTATTAAAAGATGTTGGGACATAGGCTGCAAGCAAGACCAAGATTTGGTAGGTGACCATATGTAGAACATAGTTGATGCCATCCTCATTAAATATTAAGCAGTCTGTAGTTAAATGCCTGTCCTATAAGGAAGATCCAAGTACTTTATTTCTCCACTGGCCTTGAAGAGTTTTAGTAAGAGAGCACTCGTGGGACTATACTCTGAGAGAGGAAAATGCTACTGGACACAGCACGTCATTTGTCAGCCTGTCAGAGATTTAAAATGACACAGTCCTGCCCAATTCTATTTTCTCCCTCCTAATCTAATGCCTGGTTTGTATTTTTCCAACAGAAATGAACACTTGCGTTGGACTTAATTACATGAAGCTGGTTTGAATTATATGAGCACTGAAGCTGAAGATGAAATAATCTTAGTTTAAGTTCACATTTAAACTTAATTCAGAGTTCCAAACATCTCTTCCGCTTCACTATGACAGAGACCACTTACGCCTTCAAATTACATCAAGTGTATGGATACATTTATGCTTACCATAAGGTTTTTCTTCAGTTACTTTTCCTGTAGCATCTAATGTATCAGTAGCTTTGCCCAGCATCCCAATGGCAGTGTACTTCTGGGAAGGAATAAGAGAGATTAGCGAGTCAGGTCTTTAAGGTTGTTTCTTTTGATTTTTATTTTTTTTTTCCATAAAGACTGCAACTACCAATTACTTCAAATCAGAACAGGAAGAATACTGCCTGAGTGGTCAATCCAGCAACTCTGGCTAAGCAAAAGTCAAGATGAAAAGACATGGCATCAAACAAAAAGTAAATCCTCTATTATATGTGCCTGTGATTTCGGTTTTAGAAACCCAAGGAGGAAGCAACATGGAATCTAATTTTTACTATAAATACATCAATACCATAAAGAAAATAATAGGGTAGTAACATCAAAGTCTCTGTGGGGTGTCATATGTCACAGTTGAAGCAAAGTACATAGAGTACCTTTCACAGGTTTTTCTGTTCCTTTGCACATTAAAAAAAAAAAAAAGACACAAAGACTTTCACTTGTGAAAGCAAAACACCCACTTCCAAGACAAAGCATTACAATGTTTCTGCCACGAAATGCAGGGATATGCAATAGCCTGAAGCCGCAGTTTTGAACTCCTGGAATCTGGTAAGGACCTTGTGACCAGCACAAGTGCAAGGTCATTGAGTAACATCTCTGTTCATCAAGGGTACTCTGCATGTTTCTGTTTCAGGGTTTCTCAGGGTTCTTCTCTAACAAATCCTTCAGTGTATGTGTTTGTAGACTGCAAAAAGGAATCAGCCTGATCCCAGGATAGTTGATAAGTTATCCTTACTGCATTTCACCCGATGCCCTCCTTTTCCGCGTTTTCAGCCTAAGAACTGCCATGCTCTGGGCAAACAGCAGAACCTGCAGAAGCTGGCAGAAGGCTTCCCACGGCCCAGCTGCTCCAAGGCTTGTCACCAGGCTGCCAACACACCAAGGCTCACTCGGTAACACGAGTTTGGGTCAAGTCTGGGGATACCATCCGGTATTAAAATCTGGCTTGTCCCACTGCCTATCCCATTCCATTCCATGTCCCTCAGCTTCCCCACGTTAAGTCCACAGGCTTTCAAAGTAAAGCTTGGGAGAGAAAAATCAAAGTGTTCCACGTGCCTACTTCCCAGTAAGGTTCCAATGAACCTACCCCCAGCTGAACCAACAGAAAGCTGAACCAAAGTCATACAAGGATGTATCTTTTAGAAGCTGGTTGACCAAATTCTGCTGGAACGCATCCAAACAGGCATAAGCACTAACGTTTTACTCTGATGCAATGCATCCTTCTTCATGTGCTTGCAAAGTACAAACAAGCTCAAGTAAGAACAGTGCAGGCATACAAATCACACCCACAACCCTGGACTAGCAAGACATGCCTTGATTTTGTTCCATGTGACAACCTGCCACTTCAATGTATTTCTTCAAGCAACTGCCACAAAATGGAAGCAGCAGAAATCGTCAGACAAAAGGCAGCAGAGTGCAGACGTTAATATAAAAATAACTGTATTCTTTGCTCACTTCATGTGCTGGGTTCGGCTGGGATAGAGAGAATTTTCTTCATAGTAGCTGGTATCAGACTATGCTTTGGATTTATGCTGAAAACCGCATTGATAACACAGATGTTTCTGTCATATTTATTAAACTGCCTTTACCTCAACCCATGAGTTTTACTTTTTTTCTGATTCTGTCCCCAACCCACTCCAAGGAGTGAGTGAACAGCTGCGTGGTGTTTTAGCTGCCTGCCTGGTTCAACCACAATGCCACATTAAGGCTACTTTTTTGCTAAATACTGCAGATGTCTGAATCCCCTGATAACTCTGCAAAATTGGGTATTTTAAAATAAAATTCTTAGAGTTTACATACTTTTGGAATGCATGAAAAAGCAACAAAAGGAAGAATGGATGAAGGCTGCTCCACAACAAATATTTAAATAAACTTTATAAAGTATATTCTCTTTTACTACTGTATTAGCTTTTAGGACCATAAAACTGACTGCTTTCTGAGACATTTAATGCTTTGGTTCTGAACATTTAATAGTATAGCTAGAAGGACACTATTCAGCAACTATTCTAGAGGTTAATAAAAACATGTGAGCAGATCATCATTATCCCCACATGATGAATGATCTTAGCAGTTCAGTAAAATTCTAAATTTGAGAATTTGAAACCTCACACTCCATCTTCAAATGCTTCCAAAACAAAATACTCATAGCACTTCAGTTTCAATTACTTCCTTTCCCTTAATTCTGGTTTTGGCTCTCTTGCTTTAGGCTGTTACAATAACATGTTCTATTTGACCTACCAGCTATAGAGGGAGAATGTCTCATCTGTTTACATGTAAACACAAACTGAATGAACAGTAAAATCCAAATTTCAACACTTCCCCTTTAATTTCTTCAAAAAGAGCAAAAATTTTTGTAATTTGTAGAAAGAACATCCTTAAACGTTAGTCACAAATCCCTGTTTCTTACAGGAGCCTTTGAAGAGTCACAAAATACTCAAGCCAGCAATGCAATAATCCACAAAGGCGGCTATAACAGGACAGGAAATTAAGAATTGCAGTTGGTTTATGATCAGTTTCTTGAATGCCCTTGGCTATCTATAATTTTATATCATAATTCCTCGTTGCCACTGGATAAGTTTTACTTCCCCTTTGCTAGGGTGCAGCACCAGGAGCTTGTAGAAGATAATATGAGAGTCCAGACTTAATCTATTGTTCTTCTTACTTTGTGTCAAAATTCAGCACTAACACTCTTTAGACTCTCATCCACACTGCCCTCAGAAGCACCCAATGGATTCTGAGTCATTTAATAAGTGTTCAGTGACCTTTTCTCACCTGTGTTGGCAATCATTTATTTCTTCCAGTTTTAAAAAATACATCTAGGGGCATTCTCCCTGTACTCTCAAACTACAAATCACTGCAGGAACAGAGACAGCAACTGCTCACAACACTCTGCCTTCAACCCACTCAACCTGAAACAAAAAAAGCAAGGTAGTAGGTGTTGCAGGCAGTGGAAAAGCCTGACAAGTGCAGACGATGACAGAAAATGTCCCTATATTGGCAGCTCCTCAGAGAACACTCTGCCAGTCAATAGCCCCTTACATCCTTGTCCTCTACTCAACTCAAGAAACCACGACCCAAATTATTTCAGGATTAAAAGCAGCACCTCAGCTTCCCTATGGGATTCCACAGTATGTCAGTGTAGCACATTAAAAGCTGAGATTAAGCATTCCCAGTCACGACTTGCAAGCGCTGCAGCATCGTGCACTAATTCCAACATGGAATGGTGGTCTGGTCCCAAAGCAGAGCCTCACAGTTGTACAACAGTACCCTGAGGACATACAGACCTTCCCAAAATCATCCTGCATTAGGGAAAGGCTGCCTCTCTCAGCCAGACAGAAAACCATTTTCTTGGAGGGGGGAAAGAAAAAAACCCAAAAAACATTATGGCAACTGAAACAAAAGGCAGCAAAGTGATCAGGAGCCCTGGAGTGTAAGCAGCTCCACCATTCCACTAGTGAGGAGACGGCCTTAAGAAGGTACTGTGCAGTGACAAACCACTGCACTCTGTCAGAGATAATGCACAAGCTGTCACACAGACTGGGGGATGTGCTGGATGCAACCTCGACAACACCAGACAGGCAGTGAAATGCTTGGGTGGTCGTGCATGTGCTTCCATACCCACGACCAGAAAGGAAAAAAAAAGCCAGCACTGGAGAAAAAACAGAATTACAGGAACCTTTAAGAAACAAATGACAAAACCTCTAATAAATCTCATAGATCTTGGGAAGAGGAATTTTGTTTTAGTGTCACAACCACAGGGCATAGTCAACATTATCACAAATAATAAACCATATGTTTACAGTAATATTTTTAGTAAGAGAATAGCTATAATTTGGCTTTTATAATTTCATATCCAGTTTCATAGAAGTCCTTACATTAACAGAGAAAGAATACCCATAAAAAGAGAGAGATTAAAGGCAAGACTTTATCAGTATACATATTTAGCTGTGGAAGAGGGAAGAGGAGGAGACGGAAGAAGAATCCCCTCTGTTTCAGGGACTGTGCAGCCAGCAGAGTATCAGCTGCACAACCCAGCCAGGGGGGGCTCCGGGAGGCTGAAGGCCCTGGGCTGACTGCCAGGCATGTCTGCCCCACTTATCAGTGCAAATGCCAGACACACCATGGAACACAGCTTCTCAGTTTTAACTGTTAAGACATCAAGGTTTTATTTGGAAAGAAGCCAAAGACTCGAAATCTTAAATTATAACACGTTTTTAAAGCTTTTTCAAACATGGAGAAGCAACACTTTGGAAGAGCTAGACAGAAACACAATTATGAAACAAGGTCACCAGTAGCTGTCAGGAAGATTTTAAGATGGCTCCCACTACAAGAATTTCCCAGGCAAGCAAGCTCCCTGGAAGAGGCAGTTCATGAGAGTTCATCCAAGGATGACCCATTTTCTAATCACAGCAGCAACTGAACACAGAAGTGTAAAAGGAAAATAAATAAATAAAGGCTACAATCCCCTGTGCAAGAGACTGAAAGCTGGGAAAGAGGAGCCACATTCGATAGAAACAGAAAGTCAGTTTATGTAAACTGATGTCTGCGTGGGGCTAACGAGTGTGAACACAAACAAACATAACACAAGTGCTCTGGAGAACCTGCTGGAACTCAGAGCGAGCACACAGCAGGCTAGCACTGATCAGAATTGCTGCTCCTGAGCCAAACCCGTTCCCTCTGCACTTACAGTTTTGTAGACTTAGGCCACTGAGATAGTGAAAAGGCCTTAAACTCTCAGTTTTATGGTGATATCCACTTCGTGTTTAATGATTTCTAAAGCATAAATAACCACTTCTGGATTTAGTATTTACAGAACTTATTTTGCTGTTTGTATAACATTAGCAGCTACCAGTGGTTTTCCAGTATGCTAATCATCCACCAAAATGGAGAAGTGCATGAGGTAGACAAATAAGCTGGAAAAAACCCCAAGGGTTGCCATAGTTTCAATTATTTTCCAAAACAAAGCACTCTCACTAAGCAGATTCCAATATATTAAAAGCACAGAGCCCTAATCTCTTAAAAGCAGGTTGCACAGAGGGCAAAATAAAGACTGCAGGACGAGGGAGGAGTTTCATGCTTTACAATAGAGCAAATTCAAAATTATCAGACACTAAACATGACCTCTTGATATACATAAACATTAAAACTTCTCTACCATTCATTTTTTTCTCTCCTAAAAGAAAAAGCTGACTCTGTGCTAAGCCTGCACTAAATTGCATTTACTGCTAGATGCTGTAATTGTACTGTCACTGCTGAAGAACTATCTGATCTTTACTTGTGGACTAACAGGATTTTCTGATCTCTTATGTCAGCTTATTTTAAAAAGTTCAAACATACAGGATGACTAGATTTTCCACCTGAAGGACTAGAACCACCTATAACAGGGGAACCCACAGAAGATACTTTGCCTGTAGCTCAGAGAAGCTTTAAGGTGTTAGCTAAAAGCTGTATCAAGTTTGAATTTTGGTGTCAGAGGGAACGCAGGAAAGGGGGCAGGCTGGAGAACAATCCCAACAGTAACAGGAATGCTGCATCACCTGAGATAGCACCAGGCCACATGTCACCTATCAACACTATACAGGCTCATGACATCACGAGGGGATCCAGCTTAACGTGCAAAAGTGGCTGCTCCAAACCCACAGCCTCTTTATGCAAAGCTTTCTGGCACCTGCTCTCTGTGGAAACCTCCCCCACTCATCAAAATGTCTCAGGTTGGCTCTTAAATGTCATCTTTGGCTTCAATAGCTGGTTCATCATTCTGTCCTCTCGTACCCATATCACAGATAAAATAAATGAAGATGACCTCCAAATTCTATCTGGGAAATACAGTTTTAAGGAAATACATAATTCTCCACCCAGAAATATAAGACAGTCCTTCCAGAGGGTAAGACTTTATATATAAAACTACAGATAAAATGGAATGTATGAAAGCCTTTAGCTGAATTCAAAGGCATTGCTAAGGCCAAGATGCAGCAAATTCTAAAAGGAAGTGCTAAGAGCATCTCCAAATTACTAGAAATGAACACAAGGAAAAACCATGGAGAACGGCTAATTTAAATTGGTTACCATCCTTTTTATCTTCTGTTATTTTTATGAAGAATGAGAAAAAAAGCCTTGCCATTTTGCAGTCTTGATTTTGTTAATGAAGCCAAGCAAGAACTGCACACGTAGCACAGCCATATGCACAATTACAGAGAGGCCAAGAGGTAAGAAAGCACCATTGACCTCGTGAATGGAAGAACAGGAAAAATCACACTAGAATATGCTCTTAAAATATTCGGCATTTTTGGAGCAAAGAGCAGCACAATAGGTGCAGTCTCCTCAAGGTTTTCAAGAGTTTAAAAAAGAGTGTGAATATTAATAGAGCTTGAAGCTGAGCTATTAATAGATTAGGCCTCTGGGGTGAGCATAAAAGAGACTTGAGCAATACACAGCATGTTAAGCCAGCTTACTAACAGTATCCCTGCTGTACAGTATCTGTGCTATTCAACAGCTTCTTCTTCTTCTACAACTTTGTTTTAGGGATATTGAGCAGGGCAGAAAAGACAAGATATTCATATCAGCCTCTTCTCCTATGACTTGCTACTAAAAAAGCAGGTTGTGTCATATGTTTTGCAGTAACAGGTAATTGAAGATGCTGGCAGTGTGCAAGCCCATTTCATCCAGCTAACAATTCAGCCCTTCCCAATTCCTGCATCCCCCACTGTGCAGGCTTGACATTCTCTCATGCAACTTGTTTTGTACAGACACCACTTCAAGCTTTGGTAACACCTTCTACACATTCTCAAAACACATCAACCTCATTCATGCATTTTCCCAGCCCTCCTTTCATGGAAGCGTTTGCCTTGTGACAAAAAGGAAGACAACCACGCTTTCACAAACCGACACTGATCTCTAGTTAATATATTGAGGCATTTGGGAAACAAAAAATTAATTCTAAATAAGGTAAAAAAACACATAGGATAGAAACAAGTGCCAAGTTTGCACATACAATGATTGGTTCAGAGACCCATCTCCTCTGCTCTAGAAAGAGATCATGGAATTATGACACAAAGTTCTGATTCTGCAAAAACTTTCTTAGGTGCCAGTAGTGGTTAAAAAATCCCCACCAAACTATTAAAGCAGCACCTGGATGTAGTTCTTACAGACTACAGACATTAAGTAGGGTAAGTTTTATTAGGAGACAAGACATCTTTGCCCTGCATTGTGCAAACAGATGAGGAAGTATTCCTTGAATGTTTGCACAATAACATAACAAACACAATGTAACAGAAATGTCAGGACTTCTCTGTCCTATACCTGTATTTCAGGAATATAATATACTTCCTTTAATGCCCAAAATGGTAACTAAATGGGTGAAATTAAACAACCAGTACATGTCAGGAAGAATTCACCCAGCCAGTCTACAAGGGCTGAAACACATCCATCTGCCCGTGGGTTAACATCTCTCGTAAAACAATCACTCCATGTCTGATCTGCCAGTCCTGTTCCTCAAGGAAAACCTATAAAACATCTTTCTAAACAAGCCTAGGAAACAAAATTCATAACTCCACTGGGTTAAAAAAAAGCCAAACAAACCAACAAAACACAGACTCAATAGAGATACTGGATTTCTGGCACACTACAATGTTACCTCACACTAACCCCTTCACATGCCACAATGTAAAATCTACCAGGCTCTCTCTTACCCCTAGCAGATATATCTCCTCCTTTCCTCTTCCACCGTCCTGGTAAGGAAACCGTAATTTCTTTGGGCTTGAACAGAGGCAAATGATATTTTGCATAGCTACAACGCGTGTGGTTTAAATGGGCACATCACATACTGCACCTTTTTTGTTACCTCTCCCATCTCAATTCAAAAAGAAATTCAGTCAGATGTTTCATTAGTCTGGATGGGATACCATAAACAAAGAGGTGTGAGAATGTAAAAGGGCATAAACCACAGTGTGAAAAATGAGAAGGTGCTGCAGATGAAAAATTTCCGAGGGGAAGGGCTAAAGAGCAATCAAATGGCTTTTTCTCAGATTCCTCCAAGACAAATACAGTTGGATATGACAATACTGCAATTTGAAAGCAAAAGCAGATGAACACAAGCAAGATGGGATCTGAAGAATCATTAACAAGCAATAACAGTCCCCCTCACCTTGTGCCTGGGAGCTTGGTCTCTCCATTGTGAACAATCCTTGCTATACCACTCAGGAGATAAATTGTTTTCTTAATCTATTTTCATTAAAGCAGCTAATAAAATGTAGCCTATCTTTGTGGAGCAGTCTTGGAGTATTACCTATATAACTGCTTGCCCACACAGAATTGTTCATACACCACACTCACAAGCATTACCTACTTTTTATTTCAGAAATGGTCTAAAAGAAAAGCAGGTACTCCACTGTACTCTAAACAAATCTGAAATATGCTTGAAGTCCATGGCTTCTATTTTAGATCTGAGAGGGCTTGCCTATCCAAACACCTAGTTTTCCATACTATACCAATTAGCCTCAAAATTATTACCACTACCTACAAATCCTGCCCTTCCAAGACAATGTTCAAAATATCAGAATCTGAAAAAGAAAACAGAACACAGCCCTATGCACTGTATGAACAGGTGGGTTTGGTTTCACCAACTCCAAAAGAAAGTATGATGAAGCAAAGAGCTCAGCTGGTGATACCCTAACAGAATTTTTAAGACTAAAAGTAAGAGCACACACAACCAAGAGGATCCTTTAAAAGCAGTCAACTCAATTTTCTTGCACCCGCAACTCAAAAATGAACTGGAGCACAAACTGCTTTTAAAATACACTGGAAAAAAACCCCAACCCAACACAGTGAGGCTCTTTAAAAAGAAAATTAGAATTTCCAAAGAAATAGCACTTACACCATCACGGTGTGCATGCCAATGTGCAAACACACAAATGTTGGCAGAAGAATAGAGGTCTCAGAGATGCCGAGTTCTTACAAGCCTCCTGAAAACAGGCAGATAGAGGAAATAAATCTATTGCAGCTTCCACTAAGAAAGGTCCAGAGGGAGCCCCACTGAATTACTGGATACCAGAAAGTCCACATGGGGCTTTGGTGTCTAACGAGCTGTAAACAAACAAAGTCACAAGTAAAGGCTTCATTAGTTTCGCTCCTTATAGAGCCACTAGATGTGCTTTCCAATGTGTTATTAATTCATTGAACTCACTGCCAAAAGATGGAAGCTAAGGACTTAATTTAAAAAAAAATGAATTCATGGAGAAAGCTAGCAAGCTTTATGTTTGAGAAGTGATACAAATAAAAGCCTAATTTTTTAGGACAATAAGATAATCACGGGAGTTAAAGAAACAATCTTCTTTATGGACACTTTGCAGCATCTGATCTCATCCCTCCAGAGACACAAATTTGCAATAGACAAACTCTAATCCTAGAATCACATTGCAAAACGTGACTTACATGTCTCGGAAGTTCTGCTAGGTGATTTGAACCAATTCCTGCTCAGGCAAGCCCTCTCTCACGTGATACAAGTGTGACTGGCAAAAATTAAAACCTAATCAGTGACCCAGCACTCATTTTCCATCCAGGATTAATAAGAACTCAAATTTTAACAATTATAATAAATGAAAGCTGTCACATATCAAGTCACTGATGTATCTTTATTCTGCCCATAGTATCTTTTTCTCTTTCTAGGCTTTGTGAACACTGGGAGTTTGGGTTTACTCTATCCAGAGCTTTGGGGTTTTTAGGATAGCTTCATTCTGG
This sequence comes from Atrichornis clamosus, assembly GCA_013400975.1. Classification (NCBI taxonomy): domain Eukaryota; kingdom Metazoa; phylum Chordata; class Aves; order Passeriformes; family Menuridae; genus Atrichornis; species Atrichornis clamosus. The sequence goes on along the minus strand of WBMZ01012194.1, from coordinate 70,545 downwards.
AGAAGTCACAACTTGTGATATTAAATTTTCTATTTTAACTAGTCATTGCCCAAACTTGTGCAACCAGTGCAAAGTATTCAGGCAGGCTTCTTCACACTGAGCACTTGGGGATGCATTTTGTACATGGACCATGACAAGAAGTTGCATCCTCAGATAAAACCAATACACTCCATGCTTTCCATTCATCAGAAGCAGTGGTTTCAAGAATAGTTTGATGGATGGCCAGGTTCTGGCTTTGCTCACACCAGTATGACTAAAATTCTCTTGGGCTGAACCCAGATGTTATCTCACTGAAAAAATAAGCAAATTAAGCAAACGAACCTGAAGTCTGAAAGTTTCAATTTTCCTGTTTGATCTCATCAAAAATAAAGGCTGTTAGTGCTGGGTGACATCTCCCAATGAAAAGTACTAGATTAATGAAGAATTTCATTGCTTAGTGCTCTTCATTTTTTTCTTCTCTGGTGAGCACCTGATCATTTCCCTCCTTGATTCTATGTAACAGCACATTCTCACAGATCAGAGGTTTTAACACAGGACTACCACATTGGAAGCTGTGCAGTTAGCTACCATTTTCTAACCCATTTCATCCCCCCAGACAAACACATTTCTACACTGTGTTTGAGACAGACCAGGCATACATAAGGCTGAGTTGTTCAGAAATAATTTACCCTAATAAAAATTGGTCCGCTCCCACCATGTTAATTTTACAAGCAAGAAATGTCTTCTCATTTTACTATCTTTATTTTGCCAACTTGATAAAAGAAAAAACAACTCTCAAAATACTGCAGTGCAAAAAGTCCAAACAAGTTCAAGTCCCACAATAAGAAGAAAAAGTGATTATCCTATGGAACATCTACTAAAAGTTCAGTATTTAAATTCCAGAGCCAAGAGCATTCAGCTTCTCTCTCTCACTTGGAACATTTGAAACAAAATAAAGCAAACAAACAAAACCAAAGCCAGTTTGCACATATTTTTATTTCTGGATAAATATTAAGAATTCAATGAGTAATCTGGAAACACTAAGCAGGTATTGCCCTTGGCTGCACATTTCTGCTTGTGTTGAGTTAATTCATAAGGAGGTCAAACCAATGAAGAACTCAGTTTACACTGAAAGAGTAACACTCGTGGTAGAATGTGTGTGAGTTGCACACCAAGTGCTCAGAGCTGCCACACAGAGTCAGGAAAGTTTCACACAACGTTTGGGAAAAAGTCAGAAGCAGCCCAATTTCTGGCAGAGTCACCATATGGAGTTTACTGCAGTAACATACGTTTTGGCCACTCAGCATAGCTCTGCTGCCAGCAGTGATAGACTGAACTGTTTCTTTACAAGGTACATTCCTAGAAGCAAACAGTAAATCCTGGCCAGAGAGGGTCAGACAGTTCCTCTGAATCTTTATAGTAAGAAAAGAAACAAAAGAAAAACATCCAAAATACAGGGGAAAAAATGAAGTATACAAACTGCAAGCACGTGGCATGGGATGCAAAAAGATACTCAAACCTATTTAGACAGCCATGGATTTTCTCTCTTGATACATTATGAGATGTTGTTGTCAGTGTGATCAAAAAACCCAAAAGGCAGACATCTGTGAGAGATCCTTCAACTTCCTTAAGCCTCAGAAATTATTGCGTGCCTAATTTATTGAGGTATAAATGGAAAACAGGAAGGCAGAGACAGGAGAAGCTCCAAATAAATGCTGGTGATTCCACACCTGGCACAGATGTCAGGGACCTCACACTCTCCTCCACATCAGAGCCCAGGAACAGCAGCCATGGAAGAGCTGCTCTCTGTAAGGATCAAACTTTGCCTCACTGAAGTGCCCAGAGCCTGCACCGATCCAAGGCCAGGTGAGAGCTGATGGGTGTGGCTGGGGTAACTCACCGGCTGCCCCTGCTGCCCATTCTTCCCTCCCCTGCCCCTCAGTAGCAGCTCCAAGCCCCTTTGACCCATCTGGGGACAGGGTTTGGCTGGAAAACACCGCTGCTGGCTACAGGACTTTGCAGCAAAGTCATCAGGGAACCTGAGCACACTCTCTTCTGCCAAAAAGGTTCAAAGTACTTCACCCATCACAGCTGTTTCCACTGTGAACACCAGCTTAAGAGAAAATTCAATTGTTTTACGTTTTTATATCAACAATTTTTCACACATTTAGCTATGACTTAATTTAGCTGAAGTAGATTTATGACTTCTTTTAACTTTAAAGTTCTTTGAAAGGAGATGTCAGGTGGTAACTGCTCACTTTTCCACTGTAAATCCAGCTGTTTACTGCGTGTTTCAAAACACAGATGCCTCTGAAATGTGCTCATATAAACCAAATGCAAACCCAGTGCAGAGACTGACAGTGACTACCATGAGTTTTGGATCAGGCTCTGCAGTTATGTCCTTTTATCCTGGTTGTACTCTCTTCTGTCAAATTATTTGCCTTTGAGTTGAACTGAAGACTGTCAATCAAATTCTACCTTAAGCTATCAGTTCAGCAGCTGTAAAAGTGCTTAAGCGTTCAGACGAGATGAAAATGGGAAAAATGGTAGAATACAATGCATTATTGACTTTCCCTGAGTGTTAGACAAAATTTGGAAGGCTTAACTGATTTCTGCATCTGTCATTCTAACCTAAACTTCTCACATAAAAATAATGGCTAAAACCACAGAATTTGACTTATGAAGAAGGAATCAATAGTGGTAGATTACTCTTGGGAGTACTTGCACTATTTGGTGCATGTAACACCTACAATCTGGGGAGCACTCACCACAGACACAGCACAACTAATCAAAACCAGCAATGAACAAGATTTCTATTTGTCAGGGCTCTGGTCTGCATTGTCTCATGCAGCCACAGGGCTTCTGCTACCTCTGGCTTCTTACAGGTGCCTGTTGGTGTGGTTGTGGAGCACCTGTCTACAGCAGCTGAAATGCAACACAACGCCATGCAAAACACTCCATTCCAAAAGGTGCCTCTTAAGGCCTCATGGCATTTAAGAAGACAGAAAAGAAACAAAGACCATCTGTTACTGCAAGCTAAATAACACTTAAGTTATCTACACATAAGGAAAATTACCAAAAATTGAACTGTCATACACAACTACATCCCCAAAATATCACTTTCAGTGCCATCTTCATTACAGTTTGTTGGGGTTTTTTTTAATACACTAAGTAGTACAGAAATCTTCCTGTAAAATAATCATTTGGTATCTATTAACATTTTGTAGAAAAACAAGACAAAGTTTTTAAAATAACCATTCTGGACATAAAAGTCTTAGTATCATATTTCTGACTAAATGCCAAAAGGAACTGAAGCACACATTTGAACTAAACATGCAGGATGGTTGACATATTTGTGTGTTGATTCAGCTCTGCACTGTAAGAAAAAAGAAAACCAACAAACAGAACCCCCCACTAATAAAAGTCATTTAGCATTCCTTACCTTGGAACCTGCCAACATAGTTCCCAGCATTTTTGTTCCTTTTCCAATACCAACCACTGCAAAGACAGAAGAAGAAATGCTACTTCAAAACAGCCCTGCAGTTCCCTTTTACAACACCATTCAATACTAAATATGCCAGTCAGAAACACAGCCTTTCATGCTCTGTTAGCATATGAAGAGAGTCAACACTTTTGAGAAAGTACCTCTGATGTTCAAACGACCTGGGACTAGGGAAAGGAAAAAAAGTCTGAAGCAGAAGATAAACAACCTTCATCTATTGTTAAAATACTTTAATTCTACCTCTACATTTATTATCTTTTAATCACCAAAGAAATGGAGAGTGCAATTAACACTGTCTCTGGTGTGATGGAGGCTATGGCTCACTAATAATGAATGTAGCCTTCATTGCAACCAAATAGTCCTTTTAAAGGTTGAGAGTGACCAAGAGTAATGCAGCCAAGACAGCATAATGAAATGGTTTATCAGGCTTACAGCAAGAAAATAAAATAAACACAAGGTCCAACTGCCTATTATTGTGCTTGTACAGACTACTGTTGTTTCAATCTGAACACCAGTACTCTAAAAAACAGCAATCAGTCAGCTTTTCATAAAAGAAAGAGACAGAAAAAGAGCTCTATTTTATATTTTACTTTAAAGCTCTTTACAATGTGCTTTCCTTGAAAATGCTTTCCTATTGATTTTTTCCACATACAGCAATCTGAAGAAAATTTTAGAAGGAAATTAGTTTTGTGTACAACTCACAGAATATGTAACAGCTTGTGTACTCGATTTTAATAAAAACAGAGGAGTTAAGAGAGCTTTCAGGAAAATCAGCTTCGTGTTAATCAAGAGCTGGGACCAAAATCAAACTGAAAATTGACAAAAAAAACCAAAACCCCCGAACAAATACTGTATTTGTGCTCTAATGCTTCTCAGTTTTTACACTCTGAGGCTTATTAGATTCCTCCTTATTCTCAATTACTACTCCTCTTATTCCTGAGGGTTTTTAGCCACACATGTCCTTGTGCTTTCGTGTACCTTCAGTTCAGCCTGTTTCTGTTATGTGCCAGATAGGAAAGAGCTGCAAGAATGCTGAGAAAAGGAGATAAGCACACAGATAAGACTATATAACCAAGCATTTTTCTTGCAACATGATGACATAACTGACACTTCAACAACTGAGCTGAAATTTGCTGAAGAGTGTCAAGAGAGTCAATGGAATAATCCTGAAGAGACACAGAATGCTTCTGTGAACAAGACACTAACAATTTTCCCCATTAACCATCAGCTCATGGAGAATGTGTATTATTGAATGGTGACATCAACTAGACTTGCCAGACTGCATTGAACGTAACCAAGTTTAACTGACTTTTTATTTTTTATACTTTTTTTGATGTTTTCTTCTACTGTGGAAGCGTAATTCAATACTGCCATATAAACACAAGCCAAATAAAATTCCCATTATACAACACAAAACACCAAACTAGAACCACAGACCTAGAGTAACACTCAAATAAGATATTCACTAAGACTTGACCTTGCCTTTCTCTCTCATGTCATAGATCACTGACCTCTCTCTCCAAGGTCCTTCCTCATCTACATTTGCTGCCAGTAAGAAAAGAAACATAAAAGTATATTTTCTGATGAAAAGCACTGCTCAGTTATTGGCACTTGGCTCACTAAGCTGGACTCCGTATCAATTAATTCCCATGAACAAAGTGGGAACACTCTGGGAAACAGCATCATAGATCATGAAGGGTTTCAGAAAATTTAATACTTCTATCATGCTCCTGTCCACAAGGAAACAAAACTTTCTGCTCCACCACCCCATTCTGAAGAGCAGCACACAAATGCTGAATAAGTTGTTTCTGTTGTGTCCTTCCCTCTCTCCTCATTACCTCATCTGGACACACAAGAAATCCGGGCACATTCCCCTTCCCACTCCTCTCCAGTTTTGTCCTTTCCAATCCAGCTACCATTGATTTTTCCCTGTGTGTTTTGTATGGCAGTGGAATGAAAGATTCTAGGCCTTTTTTCAACCAATCCATAGCATATTAAGGTGATGTGCTTCTCTGTCTATACCAAGCACATCAAGCCCAAATACTTTCTGTCATGCCACAGAAGCAGGCTTTGGAGATTGCTGGGTATCACAGAACAGTAGAAGCAGCAATTAAAAGGCACCAGTGCTTTTTCTTTTCCCATGGATCAGTGCTGTTGACTTTGCACAGTGAGAAGTAGCATGCTCAAAGGAACACCTGTGTAAAAGGAAAATGTCTGCTCAGCAATGCACACAGAATTCTCTCTAGAGTGGCCACACAGGGCGGGAAATTGGCACAGAGGGAGCTGGTGCTCCCTTCTAACCCAAGAATGTTACATTTTGCAATGTTCACTGGTGACAATGACCACCTACAGACCTCAGCAACAGTCAGGGTAACCAACCTCCCCTTGATGCTGAATTCTGACAGAAGGCACACAAAACTCAGTGCATTCACTTTCAGTGTATACTCAGAGTTGTACCCGTTTATTTTCAACAAGAAAAACACACTGCTGTTATTTCTTCAAGCCAAGTAGAGCCACAAGGTTGTGATTTGAGCAAGCTGTAGCTTGCATGTTACTTATCAATACAACTGTTGGTGACAAAGTATGATGTAGGAGCAATCACACCCAGCTGAGTTTTTAACATCAGCAATCGGCACATCCTGTTCTCTAACAAAACAAAGGCATTCAATAAATGGATTGCTATCAAAATTAAAAGACAAAATATCTTTGATGGCACTTCTTTATGAAGCAAGACAGGACAGGGAGCTAAAACAGTTACTGTGCTGAGCCTCAAGAAATGCAGCACCTGAATTCTTATACATCTTTCATTTGGTAAGTATTAGCAGCCCTAAAGGCTCCCCCAAAATCCCAGAATAGCATTACTTTGAGACAAAATAATTCAATAAATTATGATGACTACAAATCCCCAGCTTAAATTAAAAAAGCTATCAATTTCTCAGCTACTTTAAAATTCATTACACAAGAGTTTGTATTTTCCCACATGTAATAACCCAGAAGTTATTTCAGGATTTGGAGGGGAAGGGAGTCAGGAAGGAAGAATGCAGCCTTCTGTTAAGAAACGTGTAACATGCATGTAAAAGTATATGCACAGGAAATTTAACCCAGACCATTCTTCCACAGTAATTTGTCCTTCCCCCAAAGCCTGCCATGTGTATCCCAAATTGTTCCTCCACCTGATTTCATGTAGGCATGAAAATGTTTCCTGAAATCATCTTTTGATGACTGTAATCACGTTTTCCATTACCCAGAACTCCTGTGGCTGCACTGTCCAAAGTTCCTCCATGTCCAATTTTCAAAACCTGACTTCTTTTGTTCCCATTTGTCTGCACACCAGCTTCTGCAAATAGAAATGGAAAGGATATTGAAAGAAATTATAGGATAACCTTAGAACACAGGAAAAATAGCACATATTTCCAGACTGCTAAAGGAAATAAAAATCAAGTATTTAAACTATTAATTAACAGTTCAGAAATCACTGTACTGCAGAAGACCAATGATTCATTTAGTTCTACTTCCAACCTCAAACAATTTGCAAGGCATTTTCACTTAGATGCTAACGAAGTCTCACATACTGTTATAAACAGATTTTTGGAAAGTACTGGTAGCAGACCTGGTTCACCTGTGAAGTTTCATTAAGAAAGCAAGCAAGAACCAGCAGCAGAGTTCCCAAAACATCTATTATACACAAATTATATGCTACATAATCTGAGCAACTCTTGATGTATTTACTGCCTTGTATTGGGACATGTTTATTGGCACATTCACAGCCCTATGGAAACTCTGCAGTGAACTGAACTTGCTCACTGCTGCTTTCAAGCTGTCACCATGTCCCAACCCATCAAATTTCCCATGCAGCTGGTGACTGCAGGAATTTCACAGAGTCCAATGCCTCTTATTGGTATTAAATATGACAAATGGTCTCAGCTCCCTTATCTATATCTATTATCTCTCCATTCAGACAATCAGATTCATCCATACAAGAAGTCTGTGCCTACATTACAGTTCACTACAGAGTAAATAAGATTAAGCACTCACTAGGTCTGAAAGTATGTTCTCACTTCATCAGCAAGTGACCAAAAGCCCACATTATATTATCAAGTCCTCATATCCATTCTAAAAAGAATCTAGGCCACAGTCCCTCACACCTTTACAATGATCACACTTTTTTTCCTTTAACATTTGACATACAGACTTCCCTGTCCTCAGAAAAAGCAGTTTCTGCAGACTGCGTCCAGGACTTTCAAACTTTTTTAAACACTGTGGCTTTCACTCGTTTGGTGATATTTTTAATGGCAACAGGCAGTGGGACTGCAGCAGAACATCCTGCCAGCGCTGCGCTGCAGAGATGCTGCTGACACCCGTCCTGGCAGATGGGCACACGCTGGGACCCTGCCCACAGCTCTCCAAGCAACCTGGGATCCCCTGCGTTGTGTCCTGCAGGACTGGAGCTTCCTGCCGGGGCAAATCTCATCCCTATCCAATCTCAAGGCTCACATCCTGCTGCACCTTAGGCGGTAAGAGGTGCCTGCCCCGAGCAGCAAGGGGTGAATGGGGTCTCACCGTGGACCGCGCAGTGTGACCAACACACCGAGTCTCACTGGGACACTCTTCCCTTAAAGGCGTCCAGGGACGGTAATCCACCACCTCCCCGGGCAGCCCATCCCAATGTCTAAACACCCTTTGTGTGAATAAACTACTCCTCATGTCCAACCTGAACCTCCCCTGGCGCAGCGCGAGCAGCGTGCGCAGCGAGCCGGAAGGCACCCGGGAGTGGCTCCATTCCCGGTGTGGGCCATGGCTATGGACTACTACCTAAGCAAAACAAAGAAACAACAATAACAACAGCAAACAAACCCCACTTATCTCTCAGTTTCCTGGGCGCTGAGAAAGAGGGCACAGAGCTTTGCCGGGGTTGCGGTTCCCGCACCCCGAGGACGGCGCACACGCGGCCCCCGTCCCAGCGCCGCGCCGGGCAGGGCACGCCTGCCCCAAACTCCCGGCATGTGGCGGCCCGGCCGCCGCTCCTCACCTTCCAGCAGCCTCTCCTTGAGCAGGTTGAGCACGGCGGCCGAGGTGGGTCCCTTGGGCTTGCGGACGGCGAAGAGGCCGCTGAGCGAGAAGAGCCTGTCGGCCGCGCGGGCCTCCCCCGCCATGCTCCGGCAGCGCGCCCGGCCGGGGCCGCCGGGAACTGCGGGCCGGGAAGGCGGAGCTGCGGACACAGGATTTAAGGTCGCTTGAAGAAGCACCGGGGGAAGGCACCGGCAAAAGCAGGTTTAATAAGAAAGCGAGGTAAAATTTGTTGGCGAAGTTCACCTTATGGAGGAAAAGAAAACTAAAATCAATCAATCTAAAACCAAAATCAACCTCAGAATTATCTACGTGGAGGCTGCTCCACCAGGCACAGAGGGTGTTGCGGGCATCGCTGGGGAAGTTCACTCGCCAGTGTGTTGTGGTACCTTCGTTGCCCAACTGAAAAGAATTGTATTTTGACAGGACAAGAGGACATAGTTTCAAGCTGCACCTGGGTAGGATCAGACTGGACATTAGGAAGAATTTCTTCACAGAAAGAGTGATCAGACATTGGAAGGGGCTGCCCAGGGACGTGGTGAGTCACTGTCCCTGGAGGTGTGTAAGGGAAGACTGGACGTGGCACTCACTGCCGTGGTCTGGTTGTCACGGTGGTGTTGGGTCATCGGTTGGACTCAATGATCTCAGAGGTGTTTTCCAACCTAATTGATTCTGTGATATTCTGCTGACCAGTTGCTGTGTCCATTAATCTTCCTGCCCTCGTATGTGCCATGTGGGAGAGTTCTGGGCAAGCTTCTCTCGGATCTCTCCCCTCCGTAAAGTGCAGCGTGTGGGTTTTCCTCGCCAGGCCTGGTTTGTACAGACGCATTTGTCTGACAACATTCCCAAGGCATTTAAACAAGTCATGCTTGAGCAAGGCACTGTGAGCTTGGGTGTTTCATTCATGTATTTCATTTATTCATTGCAAGAGTCTGCAGATGAAATCATGAAGCAATGCTGTTTCAGGGAAAAAAAACCCATGGCCAGCTTATGGCTCTTCATGTTCCCAGATATTTCCAGAGCTTGAGAGAAGCAAATCTTCCTGCTGAAGTCAGTGTCTGTGTCTGTATAGAGCAGGATCAAGGTCCCTGGGTGGGTTTTCAGGCTGTGCTGGAGTCAGTGGCTCATTCCATGCCTTCCCCAGCAGCTGCACGGGGCACAGAGCTTCCAGCTGCAGCTGCCACCACTGCATCCATGAGATGGGGAAAGGCCTCCTGCCACCAGCAATGCCCACCAGCCCCCCTCTCGTGTGCATTATTAACCAGGCACCTAATTTGCTTGGATCTCATCTACAGAGCTATAATCTGGCTGTGGAAATATTCGCTGTTACCATAAGCGGCGAGGGTGGATTCCCTGCTGAGTGGTGCAGCTCTTTGCAGAACATGGAAGTGAGGTGTGAGAGTCATTCTCCAGAAGATAAAATGGCAAAGCCACACTTGGGTAAGAGGTCAGCAGGAGAATTGCTACTGATTTACACGGAGTTACAATTTAAGCACTGTTGTGGAAGGCATATTGCAAATTGTGATGGAGTTTTTGTTGCAGACATGGCTTAATCAGGTTGTTTGAAAACCGATTCTCGCCAATTCCCTGCTAAAAAGAGCTTAAACACAGATTGCTCTGTAAGTGGTCTCAAGAAAAACTATTTAAACATGACTATTAAGAAATGTCTGCAGACTTCCAGGCAGGGAGATTGCAGCCCAAGGACTGAAATGCAAACCTGTCACACTGTCATGGCCAGCAATATGGTTGGGTTAGCAGCCTGCTCTGAACACATCACAAAGGATCAGAGGGAGATTATACAGAAATGAGAGCTCCACTCTTGGCATAAAGTTGTCCTTAATGTAACGAGCCCCTCGAAGAGAACTTTCCAATAACGCAGTAGCAGACAGGCCCTGTGAAAAAATTCCCTGTACTGCCGTCTCAGAACTGACCTAAGCTGAGAATAGTCTAAAATGAGGTCATTAACCTGACACAGGCACAGACCATGAGCTGAAGGGCAGTGTCTGACCCCAAGTACTGTTTCAACAAATGGCTAACAGCTGCCTTTTTTATTTTTGGAGGAGGGGGGTTTGGTTGGCTGGTTGGGGTGTTTGTTTTGAGGAAAGGTTTTCAGGTGTCTGAAGAAACTACCCCCACTCTGGCTTTTAGTATTGAGCAGGAAGTTCTAGTAGGTCTCCCAAACTTCTGCATCTGCAATTAAAACACCAACTCTTTGTAATTGCAGCAGATGGAGTCTTTGAAGGCTTAGAAAGAAGAGGTTTGGTTTAACTTCAGTGGGCATTGGATAAGGGTTCCAAATAAGAATTGTGGAAAACAATTAATGGCTGTCAGTATTTTAGTTAGCTGGAAGTCTATGTGTACATAAATCACACATGGCTCTCTTTGTGGGGCAGGGTTATTCAGCATTCAAAATGGTGGGAATGATGTACCAAACTGTTCATCTCAAGGGCTTTATTTCAGATTTTCCTTGTGTTGCTTGTGATTAAAAGTCATTACCATCTGCTCAGTAGCTTATTTGAAATGAGATGTTTATCTCCAACGATTCCTAGCCAAGCCAGGATTCACAACAACCAAAAGCATGATTAGAGTTATTGACTTTATTTGCAACCTTAATAAAGTGGCTCAGTAAATGGCTGAAAGGATGCTGTTGCTTTATGCATGGAACATGACAGGTCTGGTAGAGGCAGGCCAAATCCTCCACTCAGGTCACTGGGATTACACAAAGTAATGCCTCGAGGATCTGGTGCAATTGTACAGAAGAGATAATGGATAGTGGCTGCTGCACATGCAAACAGCAGATGAGAGCTATTGCGGCAGGGGAGAAATCCCTTACTTGCTTGTGCAGAACAGATGCAACACTTCATCCTGCCTCCTCTAGCAGGATGTTCCCTGCTTTGTGTGCTCTAGGCTGGCTTTGTGTGAGGTCGTGCTCACAGCCCACAGTGCAGAAGAGAATGGGGCTGCATTACAGCTGTAGACGTAGATTCAGCAGCAAGAGGCCGTTCCTGTGTTTGCGCTCCCGTCGTGATTCCAGCTGTATCGTCTGTATCCAAATCAGAGCAAACAGTTGCAAGGAGGGCAGTCACAGCTCATGGTCTTCCTGTAGAACAAACAAAGAAATGCAGTTGTTTGAAGGTTCAGGCCATAGCCAAGTAAACAGCTCCCTTGTCAGCTAGAGGGATTTTGTCTGTAATAGGAACTCTCAAAGACTAAAACTTTTTTTTTTTCCCTCTAACTGTTCCATCTGCTTGGATAATAAGGTGTAGATAAATAACACCAACTTGTGAGTTCACTCGGTCCCATTCAGAAGGGCATGAAGCACTTAATTAATGTTGTGTGAGTGGTTCTTCTGAACAAAGGGAGCTTCTTCAGTATCTTGTTGAGCTGCAGCAGTCTTGAAAAAAGAATGTCAGCTACTGAATGCAAGGGAAGGATAAAACTACCCACAGCATACACTAATTCTAGGTTTGGCTATTATTGTTAGTTATTCTCCCCATCAAAAAAGATTCATAAACTGCAAGTATTTTGTCAGCAGATTTTTTGCATTTTACCCAAAAGATCAGTAGTCAATGTTTACACCAATCTGGATTTTAAGTCTGGACTTATTATTTATAGAAATATTTTCTTTAGACTTTTATTCTGGATTCTCTAATATTGAGGGATTCTTTTTAGTTGAGAATGGTTTAGACAAGAGGAGGTTTTGGTGAGCTGATTTAACGCAGATTTTAGTGTCGATTTTATTTGAACTGGACAGACTACAGTAGGTCCAAATGTTTTTAGCTATTCCTTCTTTATGTGAAATGCAGTTTTGGCAGTTAGCTAAACAAGAAAACAGCAATTTTTCTTGACCACTTCTAGAGCTACAGAAAAATATGATACAGATTTCAGTTTCTCCTTATGGACCCTTTATAAACAAATTGCATCAGTGAGGATAGATCAGTTACTTTTAATCAGATAGATGAAGTTACTTTTAATCTCTTATTTATCCCCAGGTCTGTCTGTAATGACAGAGGACTAAGTGTGGTCTGGAATCAGAAGATTCAGTGACGGTGAGGGGAAAAAAAAAGAAAATACATTTTGCAGATCTTTGATTTTGCTGCTAATAAAAGTCTCAGTGGGATTCTTGTTTAAATTTGCACAGTTTCTTGTTACCGTTTCTGTCAAAGAAGTAATTTTCCAACAACCTGCATCATAATTAGGAATGATGAAGGACTCACCAGATGTGCATTGGAAGAAGGCAACATATGAGAGATTGTTTATATGGACAATTTAAGTTCAACCTGCCCCTCTGTAAATTCACAACATAAGGTTTAGAGGATCTAAACACTTTTACAGCTGAGAAGCTGCTAAATGCCACAGCTAGAAAATAAATTCAGCAATGAGTTGACCTGGAGTGTGTTTTCTTGAAAAACATTCAATCTTGATTTGGAGATTCTGGGAGACTGAGAAAAAAATAGATCTGTATCTTCCCTAGTACTTCAAATGTATACCCGTTTTCTCAACTGGCTTTGTACAATTTCAGCATTCAGATAAATGTGTTAATTATCAGCCCTTTGGCAATTCTTTTTCATCTTGTGAGCACACATATAGACTGTGATTAATGGTTTATGATGAATGTGCAGAAAAAAGCATACCTGAGCTCCTCAAATGACCTCTTTTCCTCACCTATTCACTCAAGGGAAGGAAGAGGTTGTACTTCCAGAAAAAAAAACCCCACCTTCAACATCTGCCATTAAACTCAGGTTAAAGTTAAATAAATGCTGTGTAATTTTCTTGGCACAGGAAAGCCGAAGTCTCTGAAGCCCCATGTGTGGAGAGTGAAGAGCTTCTCTCCCAGAGCAGCCCTGCACTTGCAGGTTCAGTGGGCTGCCGCTGCAGAGCATCTGCTCTGCACAAACCTCAAAGGCAGCTCAGGTCCCAAGCCCACTGCTGGGAGCCTGAGGAGTGGTTGGGGAAACATCAGAATGAAGACTGCAAGGAGCTTCCTTCTTCCCTTACATCCCCTCCCAGCTTCTCCTGGCGAGCAGCTGGAGGTGTTTTTAGCCAAAGCTGGAATGTGGACCTTTATATTTGCCCCTTATCCTTGGATCTTCTGGCTGTTGCCTAATCTGCCTAATTGCTCTGAAGCCAGATGTACATTCAGCTTTTACTCTGTGACAGTGACTTTCTCAAGTTAGTTGGAGGTTCTATGAAGGAGTCCTATTTATTTTGTCCTTTATTTCAAGCTACCTTGACTTGCACTAAGTACTTCCCAATTCTAGTACAGTGAAAAATGAAAAATTCAGACATTTACTTCCTCCATCTCTCTCATGATTTGAAAGGCCTTAAATCATATCGTGCTATTCCCCATCTGTCTCTTCTCAATGTGAAGAATCCTATTAATTCTTTCTGAAGCTTCCTATTTAGTAGCTCCTTGGACAGAGGCTATTTCTTGACTTATAATCTTCATTATGATTGTATCTTCTCCAACTATTTTTAGATTTTACAACATCCTTCTTGATATGGGGTGGCCAGTATTTTACTAAGCAGTTAAAATCTGACCATGCAATCATTTTATAGATGACCTTCTGCTGTGATTTACATTCCTTCCCAAAATTCTCTAACACCCAATTTACTTCTTTTATCTTTTTATGAGGTGCAAAGCTTGACGTCCTGGGCGCAGCTGTCGAGAGCCTCTAACTGCACGTGTAAGGTGATGTAGCATCCTTATCAGAGCAGCCCTCACCACACTTCCTGACTGCCCGACACTTCAGGAATTGCAAGGGAAGCTGCCTGATAGCTGTTCTCTTTCTCCCTGCATTCTCCATCTTCCATTGCATGGATGCTTTTAGGGGGACAAGCACACATATTATTGGGGGAAAGAATAATTCTCTGCAGAAGTAGAATAGCACACTTTATTTGCCTATAAGTCTTTCCTCCCAGTCTGACAAGCCCTCACACTCTTCCCAAGTGGAAGAGTGGTTGCCTCCCAGCAAGGAAGTGAACAGCCAGCTGAAAAGCATTTCTGCAAAAGGCAGCCAAAGGAAGCGCAGGGAGGAAAGTTCTCTCCACATGAGGGTCCTGGAGTTACAGCCCAAAATGTGACACTTGCTTTTAAGCTCTGGCCTGCCATAAGCTCATAAGAAGAAAGAAATATCTCTCCTCACACTGAAGAGGAAGAGCTGCCCAGAATCCCGACAAAGGCAATGGTTCAGCATCTCCGGTTCTTCCTGCAAGAGTAGGATCCTAAGTCGATGACCACTCCTCAGACGAGACTTCAATCAACAAATCTCTCCAGAGACATCCCCCACAAGAGTCATCCCTCACATGGGCAGAATCTGACCCTTCTCAGTCTGACCATAACCTGGCAGTTTTCTCCAAGCCACCTTGTTGGTGTTGTATTCCCTGTAAATATTCAATCCTTTGGACTCTCTTTCAAAGTGAAATATTTCCATGTTCAGCTACCTGATCAGTCACCCTTTGCAGCTGCCTCCTCCTGTGTGCCCAGCTAAACACCTTTGCTGGGAGAGGCTTGTAAACACCACCATGAGAAAGTCAAAGCTGTGAATTTGCTGTCCATTGTCCCAAGAATGAAACTGGGGCTGAGGAAGCGTCTGCTGTGTTCCCTGGCCAGAGGAGTCATGGCCATTCGGGCAAGTGTGGCCTGGAAGATAACCTGCTGGCATGAGGACAGCCATAGCACACTTCCTCCACCCTCTTTTATTGGCACAATCTCACCCTGAATAAGCGCAAGTACGCGTGAATTGGTTCCAATTAATTCCGAAGAGCAGACAAACAAAAGTCGCCATTGCCCAGGGGCGGGGGCTGCAATTGCATCACTAATGAGGACTTGAGGATCAATCATCAAGCAGCTCCAGGCTGTGAAGTATATATCAAATGCATGTTATAATACTGATGACAGAAATTGTTCCATTTGCCATAAATTATTCAACTTTTAATTGTTTAGGCTTCGGTGTCTGCAAAGATGCTAATTGCCAACTGTAAGATTAAATTGATAATACCTGCTCTTTATTTTCATAAAGCTGGACTTAAAGTCGCAGATAGAAGAAAGGCTGATTTTACAGGTACTTTGTTAAAAACAAGGAGATCAAAAAGTTGATGACTTCTGCTTTTTTATTCTGGGTTGCAATCATTAAAATTATGTTCCATATTTATATATATGTCTGTGTAAACCAAGTAATAAATACATTGACCAGCACACATACCTAAATCAATATTCCACTCAGTCTGGCTTATCCCACCCTGTATCTTGATCATGGACAACAAGCACCCTGAGACTATATTTTTGCCCGTCAAATCTGAAGACCTGTACTTTTCTTTGAAATAAGAAAGTAAAATGGAGTCAAGTATTTGTCAGTTTTCTGACATCTCTTCCAGGTTTTCATGTATTTTTATCATTGTTTCACTGGCTATTTTATCTTGCAGGCTTTGTCAGGATATTGTCTAGACAGCTGGACAAAGAAAAAGTTTGGGGTTTGCAGTAATCACTATGGGGAAAGGATAATGGAATTTTGTTCAGAAATATTTTTTTTAAGAAAAAGACCTATTTGCTAGGACTATAGATCTGATAACAACTAGGAACTCTGTAAATTTAAACTGGTTTTGTTTAATTTGAATCTCTGTTTAAACTGTTTGATGAAGGAGGGAATTGCTGTTCTGGTATCCTAATTCACATTCCACTTTCCAAAGGGGCATCAGTGCATCTCATCTCAAACGTAAAAAAATAAACTAACGAATCTCTTCCTCTGCTAGATGTTGAAAATCCCTTCCTGGAAAGCTGAAAAAAGGCTGAAGTAATTTTTTTCTTTTAGCTCAGACATTCCCTTTGAAGCAGTATTCACATAGACAGCCGAAGAGCTCGATCCCAGGAGTGCTGTCTGTTGGAGCCAGTGAGAGGTAAAGGATGCTGGAAATCATGCCCTAACTGCTCACCTGGCTGGAAGGTACGGGCTGTGTCCTGCTGAGGAGCAGGTTTACAGCAGTCACCCCGTGCAGTGGTGAAATCATGGCGGGCTGTGGGGGCTGAGGCTGCCAGTGTATAAACACAGCACTGAAGAGAGGCACTGCACGGGGGTACCACGGCAAGGATGTTTTGACAAATGAGAATCAAGAGGGATGTGCAAAAGATGATCTACTCAAGTTAGTGCTTCCATGAGGATGCTCTGCTTGAGCATCCTTTTGTTTTAAGCCCTGCCATTCATAGGGAGGTCATTAAATTACTTTGTTTCTGGAGTATATTTATTACTTTTAAATCCAGTGCAGTCTATTTAGTCTTTCATGATGCTTCGTTGTGAATCATTAATGAGAAGCTCATGCACAGAGTCATAGAATTTGTCTGATTACTCCATTCATATTTAATAAGCTAGCTGCTTACACTTCAGAGTAACAACAGAAATTAGATAGTGCAATACTTTAGTCCTGGAGTGCCCCTAAATTTGGCTCTAAATTATTCATTATACTGGCTGAGGGCAAGAGAACTGCTGTAACCCTAAATTTATCTAAATTCTACATTGTCTAATCTGTGCTTCTTTGTTGTTTTTCTCACTTTAAAAAATAACTAATTTTTATTGAAACAGAAAACATCTAGTTTTTGTCTGTTGCAGATTTATCATCATTCTCTGCAAAAGCACTGCAGTCAGCTAAAAACAAAGATCATTTAGTTGGACTTCAGCTGTATATATAAAATGTGAGCCCTGCAACCAAGTAAGACTGTGAAGATGTGTTTTGTTAAAGCAGTGATTGTATTTTCTAGCTAAGACAGTATTTTTTAAAAACTGTCAATTAGACAAGGACACAGATATTAACCAGCTGCACTCCCACATTTTTAGAGTTTTAGTGTTTCATTCTATAAACTGAATGTCTCTTTTGTATGGGTTATATCCAGAAACACACTATCAATGTAATACTTCTAAGGTCTTTAAAATAAATAACCCTTGTAAGGTAAAAGGTCTAACCTAAGGCAAGGTGGGCCCTCAGGCAGAGCCTAAAATTGTAATGTAACCTATTTACCAAAACAGACAGAATCTGCCATACCTTCAGATTTATCACTGAGAATGTCCCATTCTTAAAAGTCATATCTGAAAACTGGACCACAAAATACGTATCTCAACTTTCACAAAAGCAGACGTTTCATAAGGACAGCTCACCTAAGGAGACTCGTGTCCTCTGATCCCAGCTTCTTGTAGGGATTTCCTGTTCTCATGGGAATCACTCACAAACCACTTCTAAGTTTAAACCTTTAATGGATTATGTACACTTGCCCAGCATCCAAATGGATCAGGTACTTCTGGCTCTGGCTGAGGTTTGTCTCCCGGTGTTACTGGAGTCCAGCTGGCTGTCTAACACCATGGGCAAAACCAGGCTCACAGGGAGAAACTCCACCTCCTTCCAAAACCTCTCAGGGGAAGATAAATATGAAAAATAAAGCTGGGTGTAACTAAATTACACACAACCAGGGAGCAGTGCAGCCACCCCCACTTCTTCCTCAATGCCTGCACTGCTGGGTGAAATGTCCCCACAGTGGATTAGTGGCAGCACAAAAACTGATCACTCATCTCACAGCTCAGCTTAACCAAACACACTGGTCTAATAGGCCAAAATGAGGAAATAGCATAGAAAATGTTCCCAAAATGCAGTAAATCCACACTAAAAGTTTGGAGCCTCTTTGTACTCATTGCCATTAAAGTGACGTGCGTGGTGATGCGTCATTATCGATACCTGGTCTTAAGAAATAAAGTAACACGTGTCAGAATCGGAGGCATTTTATCACATCTCAAGTGCTGTCTCACTGGAACACTCACAGAGACAGATTGCATATCCTGACAGCAGTCCAAGGGGGGGAAAAAAACAACTTTGGGAAGGCAGCACAATCTAAATTTCTTAGAGTTGAGCCAACAGACAGATGGCAGGAACTAAATGTCCTTAAAAAAATCCCACGGCCGTGGCTGTCCTGGCATCAGTCTGATATTCTGCCAAAGTCAGAGCCCCAATGAATGAACTGCAAAGAGCTTACAGTTGTTTCAGTCCAAAAGAGTTTAAGGGGGAAGAGCTGGAAGAGATGAACTGCTGCAAATGACTGCAACTCAGAAAGTTAATATGGGAACCTGCCCATTCAATGCTGGCAGTGGGAGAGAGGGACTCTAAAAGAAATCTGTGCTTTGACAGTCAAATTAATAAGTTACTTTTCAGCAGTAGTGGAGCGGTAATTGTGACTGCTCCATGGCCAGCAGCTCCAGATGCTGGAAGCTTACCTCTGGTGCAGAAAACAAGGACAACGCTTTTCCCCACTTAAATTCTCAAAAATAAAGTTTAAATTAGGTTTGTCTTGGATATGGCAGAGGCAGATTTCTGGAATAGCAGCCTCTCTGCTCTTCAGTCACCAGGACTGTCTGCAGAGCACAGGCTCCTGGGCAGGTACCAGCCATGCAGCACCCCCAGCCACCCATGCCTCTGGTGCCATAGCAGAGCTTAAAGATTTCTCTTTCAGAGAAATCCCATTAAATAATGCCTTAGCTTTCCCTGTGTCTTGCAGAGCAGGAAATACCAGCTGGGGGAGGAATGAAATCTAGAATAGCAGCTTGTGTTAAACAAGACTTTTGAGACCCTTTCCTCATTCTTTTAAGTACAGCTTCATGGCTCAGACACTAAAAGGATCTGCTTTCCTCTTTAGAAGCATTCATCTGGGTTTAGCTTCGAAGTCCAACAGTTTAAACACTGAAGACTGTAGGGTTTGTGAGATTCAGTGACACAGTACACTTGCTTTTCCCCCAGGGAGCTCCACATTGTCTGACCAGCATAAAACGAGAGTGGAGCCAGAGGAGGGCTTACAGGAAGATGTTTGTGTGTCAGAGAATCACCATCCTGTCTCCAAAATCAGCTGTGCTTTGTGCTTGGGGTCGGCAGCCGAAACAACAGCCTCGTATGGTGCTGCTAGGCCAAGCTTCAGTTCATAGGCACACACTTCCAAACGTGACTGAAAATCTTCTGAGCTCGTTTCAGAGGTTTCATGGGGCAGGGAACAGACAGAAAAGATGACCTTCCCTCAGCAGTCCTTCCCTCAATGGGTAGAGTTGGCAATGTCTCCCACTCGTAATTCATATTTCCATCTGTCCTCTCATTGAAGGATGAGGGTGAAAACATGCCTGGGGGAAGGCTGGCCACAGAGCTATTATTGGTTTTCCCTGCATCATTGCTGTCCAAAGTGAAGGAGACATCCTGGCCAGTGACAGGCAGGCAGAAGGGGCTGCAAACACTTACAAACCACTGAGCTGATTAAACTTGCTTTGATCATCACAGTAATTCTGCATCAAAGATGCTGTGTGGCAAATCTCTGCATTGCACAAATCACTGAGCTGGAGCCATTCCTGGGTGAATGTTTTTCTCCCCAATGCCTGAAAATGGGTTCTTTATTCCACAATAAAAAGGAAAAGATTGAAGCAACCTATGGGCGGAAGGAGCAAGCTGCAGGGTCTTCTTATTTCCACTGGGGCCAGCCTTGCACAGCCTGTCCAGGCTCAGGGAACAAAGAGGACACTTAAAGCCACTTTTCTACTTGCTGGTTTTGATTGCTGTGTGCTTCTTGCCTGCAGATCCAGGCCTTTGCTGTTCTATTTACCCTTCCCAGAAGTGCACTTAGCCATTAATGGAAGATGCGAATTCAGGCATTCACTCTGGGGAAAAAGTAGGTTACAATAAATAATGGTCACAGGTTAAGTCATCCAGGTATTTTGTACGCTCTTAATGGGTATCTGAGAAAAAATATGACATAATGCTTGCAAATAAATTTCCCCCATCACACCACCATCCATTTTAAATTATATCTCTTGAGAATGTTCAGCTATTTTCTTTGCTTTAAAACACAGCTTCTCTGTGTGTCTCTGACTCTGAAGTAGAGAGCTGAATTCAAACTGCGGAGAAATCTGTTAGAAGATGCCTGGAGGTATATGTGGCACAAAGACATGGGAACTTTATCTTCTTTTCTGGCTGCTCTGAACTGATTGTGGGGATTAATGATTTATCTCTCTTTAAAGAACTCCTTGGAGCTACATAGTCTCAAATCAGATAAAGTATATACTATTCCTCAATCAGGCACCTGCCAATTTAGGTTTAGCCTTTAATCTGGGCAGCTCTAGTTTTACAGAAATTGGACTTAGAGAAAAGTTTCCTGAGGGATACAATCAGTGTTCATCACTTTTCCCAAACCTGTGTGATATTCCCTCTGAGAGATCTGTTAGCCTGGAATGACTGTGAGAAGAAAGGAGAAACAGCAGAATCTACCTTTCTGCTGAGAACAGTTCAAAACCACACCTCTGTCCTGGGTAAACCCTTGAACAGCGCGTGGTGCCAGAGCTGGCTTCTGACACGGGGACAGAGGTTGCCTTGGAGAGTACCACAGGCACATTTCCTCCTGCCCTCAGGGCCAGTGTTGGTTCCCAGCGGGCACAGGGGAAGCAGGCAGCTCCCTCACCCAACCAGCAGCTGTTCCAGTTCGCTGCAAACTTACATATCTGTGCAAAAAAGGGATTAGTCAGAAGCAGAAGTACACAATATTGGTCCATGGACAAGTGTTTAAGGGCTCAATATGGACATTTGTGGAAATGCACCAGAGACAATGTGGCTCAGTGACATTAAATCTGTTTATTGACTCCCTTGTAACAAAGTCAATGGGTGTCATCTTGTTGAAAGCATGTTTGGACTAGATACTTCTCTGATTCATGTCCTTATTTATATGAATCTAAAGTAGGATTTGCTATCTGGGGTAAAAAAGAAACTGAGCAATTCATCCACATATACAATAAAAAGGAATTCACACACAGTCAGAGGTCTGCCAAATGCATGGCAGCTCCAGAGAAAAATGGCATTGTAAACCACTTCATAGCTTAAAAGAAAATAAGCTGGGTGTACAACAAGGTAGGAACCATCTGCTTGGCTTCAGTGGGAATTTCCCCAGAGTAATCATTGCAGGGGTGGATAGATCATCAAATAAAGGAATTTTTTTCCTATCTCTTGTAATTAAATTTACTGGGTTTCTGCAGAACAGTTCCTGGCACAGAGTGAGACATGTAGATGTAATACCTTATCATTGTAAGGCTACATAATTACAGTGATAAACAAGCCCATTTAGTTTAGCAGACTATCACATTTTGTCTGACTGACAGACTTGCATTTGCTACACATCATAAGACCATTTTTCGTAGTCATGTCAGATTTCCCATTCAGCCACTGCTCCATGCACTGAAATGCCTTTTCTTCCCACAGCATCCAAGATAAATATCTGCTTGATGTAGTACCAGATCCAGGAAGCTAAAATTTGAAGGGGTGACCCTATTTGCTTCATTCTTCTTTATGACATTCAGACTAAGCAGTTGACCTTTACACAGGTCTTCTGTAAAGTTGGGAGCAGAGAACATGAATCAAGGAGGTGGAGGTCTGTATGACCTTGTAATACATTAATATCGTCCTTTGACTTGATGCTTTTGGACCTGCACCATAAATTCTTGATCAGGATGTAAATTCAGACCTACTCCCAGTTTGCTTCTGCTGCAGTATCTGGAATTAATATTGCAGGTAGTGATTCTGTTCTAATGCAATTGGACTTAAATATTGCTGTCAATCTAAGTATGTTTAATTAAGCAATATTTACAGAGCAGTTGGATGCTCTGAGGACAACAATATGATGACCTGGAATTATTCAAGTTTTCTTTTTCTTTTGTTTGTATTTCCATACTTTCTTCTGCATTTCAGCTTCTTTTATCCTGGTAATTTAACAGTGTCACATCCTCACAGCTGACCTTTAGAGGACGAGAAGCTGGGACCACTGTGTCAGTTCTGTGCTTTTTCCCTTACGGTTTCAAATAATACATATTAGAGTTACTTTTATTTTCTATGTGAAATGAAACCAACCTTGAGAGTTACACAGTGTCTGAAATAACATTTTGTTGAATCTTTTTGAACATGCTAAGCTTTACTTTTTCACTTTATATGCTAAGTGAAAAAGGCCAAAAGAAGTAACAGTAATTGTCCAGTGTTGTTGGTACTATTAATTAAAAATTAATAAATTACATGTTGAAACAAAGATGAATAATTTATCTCTAAGCAGTGACCTGAAAGAAAAATCCACATTCTGGCTCTGTTTTCTCAATAGACATCAAATACAGAAAGTAATTATCTCCCTCAAAACAGTTTAAAATTATGTTGACTATATATCTTGAATGTAAATATAGTCAGGTGAGTTTACAGAGACAGGCAGACAGGAAAAAATTAGAAATAAGGCAATATTTTAAGAATAGGTGTTTATTGTACCTTTTGCAATGTTTGATTGACTTTCTAATGTCCTTGTTAGCAATATCATTCTGTGTAATAAGAACCAGAGGAAAAATTATCAGTGAGCAAGGCAATCTAATCAGCATTTTCCTCCATACAGTGGTTAAAGCAGTGGTGTAACCTGAGGCAGGGGTTGGTAGTGTCCAGTGTCAGGCCCAGCCTGGACACACTGGTCAGTCAAGGCACCCAGACTCTTTAAGGGAAGGGCAGTAGTTTGTTGAGTTGATTGTGTATGGACTCAAATTCTGTCTGGCATCAGCTGGACAGCTCGATGTTTCCTGATCTCCAAAGTCTTACACTGCTACCAAGCAGTAGTAGACTACTGCCCAGCTTTTCTAAAATGCCCCATGCTCCATGAACACAGTCTTTGAACCTCGAGGCTCTGGCAGCATTTTTCCTTCCAGGAGCACAATGAAGATTTTTTGCCTTGTGGCTGCAGGGCTGCAACGCACCGAACCTGGCTGAGCTCTGAAGGGCACAAGAGGAACCTGTGAGCCCTCAGATGAACCCAGAAATCAAGATTTTGCTCCATTTCTTTTTCTCTAGGCATCCTGATTGTTGCACATTTAGAAAACATAAATGTTAGATGAAGTTGAGTTGGACTGTGAATGACCTGCTTACTTACAGGGCAGTCCCACTGCTTGAATCCATCCCCAGAGAGTTCCCGAGCTGGCATATACCCAAACTCACAGAGCTGAGTGGTTTAGAGATACTTCTGTGTACATAATATTTGGGTCTGGGTTGACTTTTAGGGTGACTTTCAGCCCACAGTTTTTAGTAATTTCCTGAGTTCTCTGTCAGTCTTTACAAACACAATATTTTGCACTAACAGGCTGCTTAAGAGACTCCAATTCCAGATCCCATTAAAATTCGGCAAAGCAAAGATGTTCCCAACTTCCCAGCAAAGCTGAAAGCTGGGGCTGTCCGTCCTGTAGCGTAACAGGGTTGTGCTACAGTTCTGCAGGATATACCAGATGTATTTAGGGCAGTAGCTGGCCTGGGAACCAGGGGAGGTGAGGAGCAGATGCATCACCCCTTCTGCTGCCTCTGCTCTGGGGAGAAATAATCTGGGGGCAGTGGGGGGAGAGCAGCCTCTGGAACCAGCACAGCAGAAACCCCCAGGGGACACTGAATCTGTGCTTTGGATCCTTCGGGCAGGGCGTTACAGATTTTTCCTATAATGCGCATTTTGAGATAAATACCAGTTGCAGTGGAGCGTTTTCCATGAAATGGTCTGTTAGAAAAGGGTCAAACTGCTGATGTGCCAATTACCATGGAACTCGGGGCTGGGCAGTGTCCACGCAGCCGTGTGGAACAGGAACTGCTTCAATTACGGGGATGCACTCAGGCACACATCGGGCTGGGTTTAGCAGCAGCAGAACAGCCTGGCAGTGAACAGAGCTGGCAGCCTTTCACTGATGATGAACTGGCTGTGAAAGCTTTAATTAGCCAGCGACAAGGCAGAATTATAAGCACTGTTTTACTAGCGCAAAGTAAATACTTGCTCTCCCGCTTTGCCCATCCCTGAAATTTATTAGGCTCTCGGATGTGTCCACACCTCAGAGCCAGGGAGGCAGATGCTGGGGGAGTGAGGTAGAGGCTTTTGCAACCTGACCCCTCAGGAGGAATAGCTGCAGCCAAGCCTTTGACGCTGGCACATTTTTCTGAAATATTTATGTCCGATCACCCGTTGTTGTTTACCTCACGGCCTCCTCCCCCTGCTCTCCCCGGGCTGCCTTATCAGACAGCCTTTGCTATTTAGAAGCACAGAAAAAAAAGTTAGGAGTCTGAAATTAGAGAAAAACCTTTCTGGCACGCATTGAAGCTTCCACTAAGAGAGCTGTGGAGAATTAATTGTCAGGGAGAAAGGGCTGGGAGTGGGGACTGGCGGGTGCCGCAGCAGTGCCGTGCAATCATGTGAAGGGCAGAGTTCCCCCCATCCCGGCAGGCCTGACTGCTGTGGATTTTATGTAGGAACTGCTTTTCAGGACCAGCTATTGTTGTTTCACCCAATCCATGCTGGATGCCTCCCCCTTCCCTGCCTGCAGAAAGGGCAGCTGCAGCCTCAGTGGCAACTACAGCAGCCAGCCACAGCAGGGACAAAGGGAAAAGCCTCAGAGCAGGAGGCAGAAAGTAGGTTAACCTGAGAGATGTGAGTGGAAACTGTGCTCTTACAGACATCTTTCTTACAGAATTTGGTATATTCACTTTGTAGTGGCTCAGAAGCAGAGGGTGTTGCTTTGCATCATTGTCAGGGAGGATGGAGCTGAACTCCCCTTCAGGCTCTCCTCCCTGACCTGTTTAATTGCTGTAGGAGAATGGAAGCCCAAAGAAAGTCAATATGGATAAAACCCTGTTGAATCTTGTATTGGTCAAACTGCTGGTGGAAGGGTACAGCCTCCCTCGGGTCATAGATTTAGCTGAGAATAGCAGATTTGTCCTTTTGAAAAATTTTGCAAGATGAGGTGCTTTTGCTGTGGGATTTTTGGGTTGCTTTGATCAGTTTTGGTTTTTTTTTACTCTGTCTAGATCCAGGCTGCCTGAAGATAACCATGTGTTTGCCAGCGATTTTAGTGAAATAGGGATTTGACCTTGAAACATGCTGAGTCCACAGGCTATATAAACTACAATATTTTGTATATTTGCTCAAAATCCATACAGCCAGAGAGCTGATGATCCCCACTGCAAACAGATCTGCTGAAAAGCATGAACCTTGATTTAAAGAAAGTCACCATTGCTGATTGTGTGTCGTATCTTAGATGGGGAATGGAAGGAGAACTGTGATCAAACACACTTTATTGACTTTATTCCTTCCTTAACTAACAGGCAAACTTCTGAAAATGTGCACACTAGTCTTTTTATGAAATACGAAAGCAAGCACTAAATTACAATCCTCAAATCACCAATTCAGAGCCCTCAGAAATATTTTTTTCCCATTTCTTCATCTATAATTTCCAGGCTGGGGCTCTAGCCATTAATAGCAGCCACATCATTACAGTGCCGTGACACTGCAGCAGCACCCTCATCCATTTCAGTCATTGATCCACTAATGTGTGCCGGATGGGAAAGGAAAAGGGCGGCTCATTCATCCTCCCCCTCCTTCCTCCTCTTCTCACCAGGTGGCAACCACTCACCCATTGCTTTAAATCCCTATCAGATTTCAGAGGCTCGGTGTTAATTGTCCCTGTGCAAGGACTGACCCCAGACAGTGAAACTAAAATTAAAGTAACGGGGCCATAGAAGTGGGTGAAATGCTACAGGAGGGAACGGATCTGCAGCTGCTTTCCTTGGCCCACAAACTGCAGACAGCACTGGAAATGACAACTTAGAGCTGGAGCCATAAAGCACACTTGTAGGAATTGGGCTCTTCCTGGAATATGAAGCCAAACGAGGAAAAGAGTAGGAGAAAGGCTAAAGAAATTAGGCAATAAGATTAAAGGTACTGCAGTGTACTGCTGGACGAATGGTGCTTTGAGTAGCATCAGCTGCACAAGTAATTCTGTCATTCCGGTTGTATATGGAGCAAAAAATTATCCTTCCCATGGACATCCATGGGTAATCCATATTGCAGCCCTGTGTTTGGGTGTTTTTCTGAATTACAGAGATACTGAGCTGAAAGATACATTGCTTATGCCTATAGCTTGTTGGGATTTTCTAATCCAGAAACCTGATTTTGAAAATTAAAAAAAAAAATCCATCCAATCTATAACCTGTAGGCACATTCTTTTGTTCTGATATTCCTTATCTTTATATTGCTCATTTTGGGGATCAAAGTGTAAAGGAAATAAAAATCCTGTTAGTTTTCAAAGGTCCACACAGCAGTAGATAATTGGTTTCCAATCAAGCCCAGACTGTCTTTGATCTCCAAAGTCCTTGCGAAGAACATTTTGCTAAGACACAGGCATGTGTTTGGTGGCACTA
Source organism: Atrichornis clamosus (assembly GCA_013400975.1). Lineage (NCBI taxonomy): Eukaryota > Metazoa > Chordata > Aves > Passeriformes > Menuridae > Atrichornis > Atrichornis clamosus. The sequence continues at coordinate 43,754 of WBMZ01012194.1, read as the reverse complement.
CCAGGAGATCTGATTCTGAAAGTCTGCAATTACCTGAGCAGTGACACTTATAAAGATGAGAGGGACTGATAACAATGCTGCGTTTTTATACCAACTTCCATTACAGTTGCATTAATGAGACATAACTACACCCTTCTGAAGAAATACTTTCAGTAAGATTTCTCTCATGCAGAACAGAGGGGATGGGTCATGCAGCAGGGTCAGCAGCAGAAACCAGCTTCTTCCAGCTCCCCAGACCACGGTTCAGCCACGTGAGCACCCTTCCTTCTCAGAGACTGCTGCTCTTTCCAGTTCTGCTTCATGAAGACAATCACAACTGCGCTGCCCAGTCCCACTCTGGCTCACGTTTCACCTCCATGCAGCAGTTCATAACCTTTGGCTGTGCTGGTTGCACTTTTTGGGCTGGGGTGCAATGACCAGTGTAATGTTGTTTATATAACACGATGCCCAGCAGGCATGATGTGAACTTTTTAAAAGCAGCTTTGCCACCAGAAGAACCATGATGTGAAACTACGCCCTTGCTCATCTTTGCAAGGACTTAATCTCTTCTGTCACTTTGAACCTCAATGCCCTTCACTTTAACTTCCCTTGTTCACTAAATGTCCTTCTCCCTCCACCCACACTTAAATCCAACAAAACCTGCGTAGGGGTTGGTCTCTTCTCCCGGGTGAGGAGAGGAAATGGTGACAAGTTGAACCAGGGGAGGTTTAGATTGGATATTGGGAAAAATTTCTTCACCAGAGGGTGGTCAGACACTGGAACAGGCTGCCCAGGGAAGTAATGGAGTCACCATCCCTGGCTGGATTTAAAGGATGTGTAGATGTGACACCTGGGGACATGATTTAGTGGCAGACCTGGCAGTGCTGAGTTAATGGTTGGACTCGATGGCCTTAGAGGTCCTTTGCCACCTAAATGATTCTATGATTCTGTATGAAAAAGCAAAATGTGTTCATGCTACAAAAACATGAGATAGGGTAAAATGATTGATCTTGGTTTGTAGGAATCTCTGTCTGGTTTTTTTTCTCTTTTCCTTTTTTTTTTTTTCTTTTTCTTTTCTTTTTTTCTTTTTCTTTTCCTGCTTTCTTTCCCACTCTTCATGCCAGGGCTGCCTAGAAGCAAAAATTATATGTCAAGGCAGAATTACTTTGTGCAATCTGGAGAGGCAGAGTGCCCAAGATGCACAGGTGTATGCACTTGTGCATACATACCAAAATCTATAACCAACTCTGCTTCTTTAAATAAACAGAATACATTAATTTAGCTTAAAATAGGACTTCTGTCAAGCTCCTGCCCTAGAGCAACTACCAATTGCACTGTCAAAATCACTCTCTGTGGTTCTGAATAGGTTTCTTAATGAAAGAGCAACATTAGCTCTTTAGAACATTTTGTCCCTGAAGGATGCAGCAGCAACAGCCACGGAATGATTTCTGGCTCAGACATGCTTATAAATGGTAGAAAACATAATGGTTTAAATTGTGATTATCAGCTCCCTGGAAATGCTTCATAACAGTGATTCAGTGAACCAAGAGACAAATGGATACTAAGAATGGTACCCATTGATGAGAGCTTTGTTTCCCACATGCACACTGACCCCCTTAAGAATAATTATGGTGTGAGTGTGTTGTCACTGAAACAAAGTGAAAACCAGGGAGTGAAATTATTTGGGACCCAATCCAAAGAAAAATATGTTCTGGTAAAATGAAATTTTAATATTTGCTGGATTAAATAATGACGAGCATCTGAATAAAATTCTGTGTTTCTATTTTAGCAGTCTGGTCATACTGACTGTCACAGTAGCAATTTTTTATTCTGGTTAAACCTGGAGGCAGTAGCAGAGTAGAATACGATTTGAGTAGATATGTGTATTCTCAAACTAAAGAAAAAGAGCTTTTCTTATAAAATGCATGGTTGGAGGCAGGACTCGGTGTTCTCTTGTTTCTTTAATAGGGATGGTGTGGCTGCACTTGGCTAAAGTCTCCAAATGGGAGCTACAGCACCATTTAAATGTTAAGGAATGGTATTTACCAACAGCCTCATGCATATCCCCAGCCTGGGCTCCAGACAGATTTCAGATCAAATGTCACTGCCTGCCCGCAAGCAGCTTTTCCACAGCACGGAGGCTATCAGGATCAAAACCAACAACAAAACAGATGACATTTTTCATCAGAAGACAGAAGTATCTGTCCCTGCTTTGTCAGAGTCTTCTCCCTGGCAGCAGGAGACTGAACTTTTCCTGGTGTGCTTGATCCTCTTACTTCCTATACTTGCAGTCTGTTCCAAGAGTCACTATAGGCCCAGCTGTAATTATTACAGAAAGAAGCAGCTTTGTCTAGGAACAAAAAATTTCAATGCTAATAATAAGAGTTAAAAGTGCTCTTCCTACGTTCTGACCCATTTTCTGATGTTGTGGTCCCTTTCCCTGCTCCTCGGGGCTCTGTGGTCTGTGCTATCATGGTGGTGGTGGTGAAGGTCACCAGTGTCTGGAGTCTTTCTCCAGGAAGACTCCAGTGTTCATGGTGATAGTTTTGTCTTGCTCCAAGACCCTTTTGGGTTCATGTAAATATGGTTGTTAATCCATTTTATGCCTTTCCTTTCTTCATTGTTCTGCACCTCCACATCCCCTCTGCATTTGCTGTGTATAGCACCTTTTAAATATGCTAAATAGTATTTCTTTGTTGTCTTTGTTATCCCTACAACCAGTTTTGACCAGTTCCAGGCCTGTGTTTTTTTAGCTCACTATGGGTGTGAAGCTGGTGCCCCAGCTCTTTTCCCCAGGCCAGTATTCCTCTGCTCCTCTGCTGTGAAGCTCTCCAGGCCTCAGCCCGGAGTACCAATCCCAGCCCCATGTTTGTCACTACTGCAGAACTACAGCAGCACCACTGCAATGACAAGCAGAGCAAAAGAACTTAGCCATAACCGTCTGGGCAGAAGAAAAACTGCTCCTACAGCTAATTCAAATAAAAAGAAAGCTGCAGGCAGGGCAGCAGAAGTTCAGAACGGGGAAGCAGCCCAGCCTGTTGCAGCCCAGCCCTGAGGCCTTGCAAACTCAGCACTAAACCTGTGGCCCGCTGCTAGCATTGGCAATACAATGCAACAGGGATCCACAGCAGCATTATAATGCTATTTTTAAGTTTCTCATTTGTTTCCCATCCCACTCAGACCCTGCTAGCACACTGCTCAAGGTGGGAGCTGCAGGTGCAGGGATCAGCCAAGCATCAGGAGTTAACTTAGAAAGCCAACTCATTCCATACTGCACTCGGGATTGGTGTCTCCTTGGCTGTTTATAAAATTCCATGGAGCATCTGGAATAAATGGTACTGGATTAATACAAAGCTATAAATAGGTTAACCAGGTGGAATCTTCAGCTGCTGAAATAGTAGAGTTGCACAATTATACTGACCTTGGCTCATTATGGTGCAAGTTTCGTTATCAAATTTCCAACCTGGAGAAGTTCATCTGACATCTGGGTCAGTTTGCTCCTGCAGTCCACACTTCTCCACTGAAGTAATAAACAATGAGGCCAATGTTGGAGCCACTTCTTAGGGGCTTCTGATAATTGTTCATATAGCTGCTGAGCATAACAAGGTTCTGCAGAAAACGGAGCCAAGACTAAGAAGTCAAGACCCATCCACAAAACAGCTTAATACCTAAAGAGCTGAAAAGATGAATTGCACCTATATAGCTTGCACTTAAAAAATGTAAATGAAGTCTATATATGTAATTCCTCTGTGACAGCTTCCTCTATTAACAGACTAAGTCATCCGTCACAGGGAGAAAAAAACCTATTTGCCACTCAAAACCACAAACCCAACAAAATTGCTCAGATTGCTCAGCATCATCTCAGTGCGTGGTTAGTAAGCAAACTACTTAAAAATAGCTAAACAATTGGCAGCACAAGACAGTGATCAGGGCTAAAGAGTAATATGTGCCTTGAAATGGCATCAACTGCTGCAGCTGCTGGCTGGGATTATTAGCATGACATTATTTACAGTTCCCACACCTGTGCTTCTTTCTGAAATAAAATGCAATACACAAATAATGGTTTCCAGGAGAAGAATATATGCCATAACCCCAAAGTATCCACCATAATGTATTTCCATTTGCTACCTCAGAAGTAAACTTTTCATGGTGCAGCTTTCCCCTCTCAGACAAGATCAGCCAGAACAGTCCCTGTCAGCATCTCGAGACATAAACTGGAAAGAGAGGTTTGGAAGCTGTGGGCCTGTCCCACTGGTTGATCAGATCACATTTAATCATATCAAGGCATCTATTTTTTCATTATTCTATCTGGTTGATATTTAGAAACAAAAAGGCAACCCTATTTTAGAAATCTGGCAATTAGAATTATAACAGTAGATCAAATTGACATTTGGAATTAATTATAAAAGGGGGAAAAAGTGTTTGTGCTCACTCTTGATCTTTTAGAATGTAAAAATATGGTCTGATAAGCATGTTTGCCATCTTGGAAACATCAAGGCTTATTGTGATGTGTTGGCTGATCTTAAACCAACTCCTTATTTAATGATCCAAGCTGAGATCAAGGCTCCAGAGAAGCAGACATTTAATACATATATAGCATGAAACTACTCACACAATTTTGATGCATGATTTAGCCAACTTTTCCCAAATTTTGGCAAAAAGTCAGGGAAAGGCAGAATTCTAAGCTGTTCATGGAAGGTCTTATTTACCAACAGCAAAGCAGCCTTCTGGTGTATGGCTCTGAGAGGGCAATACTTCAGCTATTACTGGCTTAAGTATGTATCTTATGTGATCTGGACAAGTTTTTGCCAATATAAGCGAGCAGCTGCATTTTGATCCCAAAGGCTTTGGTTCCTTAGTAATTTGTGTTTGATTTTGTGAACAAAGAAACAGCATAAAAATAATAAATTTTTGAGCAATCAGAAAGATATAAAATATATATTTCACATCTATAATATATATGACATATATAATATAAATATATATGGAATATGCTTCTCCTCTCACTGGTTTATACTTTACTTCTGTGGTAACACGGAAGATCCCTTCTGAGGGTTACAAACTCTTGCATTTCCCTTGGTCCAAGACAACAGTTGTCCCACACGTGCTGGAGCTGAGCCAGGTCCTGTCCCTGTGCTGAGCTGGTACCAAACACGGCTGCTGGGGAGCTCAGAACTGTTGCCAGGCCAGTAGAAGATGTTTGTTTAGGTGCCTTTCTTTTGAATGTGACCAAGCTGTCCAGTTTTCTTCAGCAACCGCTTTTTTCCTAATTTTCATTCCCGTTTTTCCTTCTGAAAACGCACGATCAGAAGTGCCAAGATGAGTTTGCGAAGCAGGGAGGGAAGACTGTGCATTTCTACTGACAGCAAAATTTCCATAGATTTCAATGTGCTCAGGTTTTCCTTCTGACCAGGACACCACATTTGCTACGCCGATGGGATTTCCTCCGGTATAGATCCTGCAGCTGGTCCTCAGTGGGGAGAAGCAGCTCTGATTTTATCCACGTTGTCCATAACCCTCCCTGCCTGCTGAGCTGCACAAACTGCTGACTGCTGAATCCTCAAGGTGAAGGACAAGACAAAAAACATTTTCAGAAATTTGAAAGGATGGAATTAGCAAGTCAGGAGAATGTGAGTATAAAAGCCAGGATAAAAAATACAAAGATTTTTTTTTCCCTTTCAGGAAGCTGAAAGAAAAATTGTCTGGAATTGTGCAGTTTTGATGGACAGCCTAACAGCAAAAATAGGAATCTCTGAAAACCTTAGCCAATAAAAATTCATGACCCAAATTAAGAAAGATGAACTTGACAGGTGCTTCCTGTGGATGTGGAGATGAAGGAAGCAGAAGTGGGTTTCTCAAGTAACGGGTAATGACGACGCAGAGAACAGCTGATTTGTTTCTTCCCTCCAAGGCAGCTCAGCATGGGGGGATCCTGCTCCCCTCATCAAGCCGTGCCCCCGCTGCGTGCCATGGGTGCCACATCCGCAAAGGGCTCGTTATGTGAGTGAGTCACATTTGGGAAAGCTGCAAATGGCTTTGCTCCGACTGCGGCAACGTTCCTCATTTACAGGAGATGCCCAAGTGGATCAGTCCATCTCCCTGCTTTCTAGCAGAGCAAATCCAAGCCATTCTGGAACTGCTCATTAGCCGAGAGCCTGAGGATGTAAATGTGTGTTTGCTTCACCTCCTCACCGACACAGGCTGGTCCCCTCATGAAACATTCAATGTTTTGTCCAGTCTGGCTTTAAAAGTGAGGTTACAGGCTCCTTCCAATGGTCTAGCGACATTCACGGTCAGGAAGTTTTCACTGATAATGAGTTTCAGTTTTCCTCAATGATGTTACTTCATTCTTAATTGCATTCTCATAAATTAAAGTTTCCTAATTCTTTCAGTCTTGCTGCTCAAGTCTTCGAAATCTTTTTATTGGGAACTAATGTTCCTCTAACCCTAAGCCATAATTTAACTGTGCTAAACTTAGTTACCTCTATTGCCCTCCTCTCTAAAATCAGATCTTTGGCTGTTTTCTGCAGAACTTCCTGGATCTTGTTGTATGTATTACACAGCACAAAGACCTACATTTTCACTTGCTTCATCTCTCCGAACTGGAAATGGGATATTATACACCTTGAAATATGTAACACAAATGTCAATTTCTGCCACCCTCAGTGCAAATTACTGAAGCAGGTTTTTGCTCACTGTCTAGGGGTCCCTGTGGAGGATACCCTCCCTCTTTTCAGAAGAGAACCACTCACTTTAGAAAATAAGTTTCACCTTTTTGAAAATTAAGGTGATGAGAATATGTTCCTACAGCCTAACACAGAAACAGGGTTCTTCCTCTCACATTTCCTTATTTTTCAGTACGTAAAATATTCCACCAGAGGAAGGGGACACCATACAAACCCCACTGAGTTATGATGCTGTAGAGCATAAAGGCAAAGCCAGTGAGATGTGTCTACTTTTTCGTCGAAGTTACAAGACACTGGCAAAGCTGTGAGTTCCACAGTACTGTTCTAGCAGATTTTATACCACCAGTGGCATTTACTGTAATAACCAGCAGGAGTTTAATGAAACACAGTTCAGAATATATGTGCCATCCTAGCACGGGCAACTTAAGCAGCCCAGTGAGATACCACGTTCCAAGATGCATCTTTTTATCCTCACAGATCTGACTCCAAAGTCAATGCCAGCAACCAGTTCAAACATGTAAAATATAACGTTTCACACTGTCTTTCCTTGGCATTCCCAAGAAGCTTATGACACCAGAAAATTTTAACCCACCATGTGCTTCATTTGATTCCTGAATTGCTCTTCAGTTCTTCCTCTCACCGTTCAAAGGGAACCTCAGCTGACAAAGGATACACCAGGAACACACAGGTTAGGCTGAAAGGGCTCATACAACCCGGGACAGATTCACTTCACTCAGCATTAATGCACTTTAATCCAATTGGATCACATACCAAACCAGCAAAATCCTTGAGGCTCTGACAGCACCAGTTCTGTTGATATTTAAAGGTTAACAGAGTCAGTAGATCCTGTGATACTTGTATCTACACTGAGAACTCTGGCTGAGAATCTTAAAATGACTTAATGAATATGAAGTAGAGACCACACACTGATAGCACTCTTTTTTTTTCCCAGGAGGATGCAGAACCCCAAAATCTTGTATCAGAATGCAAGTGCCAGAAAATTAACATCCTTCAATAGCCCACTCATTTCAAGAATATCAGAGTAAGAGAGTAATACAAGAAGATGCGAAACGTTCAATTTTGGTAAAACTTCCTCACTGCTTGAGAAAGCAAAGTCTCTAAACCTCTGCCTCATGCAGGCACAGCAGATAAATGGTCTGGGGTAGGAGACAATGATCTCCAAGACCCAGGAGGATGGGTGAAAGATGTGGAGAGCTAAAATAAAAGCTGTCAGGCGCATCATCTTGCTGTAGCACTGTTCTTGTTAGAGATGTGAGAGTACTTGCACGTGTTAAATACCAAGGAGAAACAGCTTAACATCCAACTGTAGCCCTCAGAGGGGACCCTACAGAGTGACAAGATTTTTAAAAGGCTGATGAAAACTAGAAGGAAACCAAAACTAGAAAAAACACCCAACCCCCTACAATTTAAAAATATATAAACACATAAATAAACCCCTATGTATAAAAGCCTTCCTTGAAGGCCCTGAAGGAAGAAATGATGCTCACTCACCCACATGACATTTGCCTCCAATTCAACAAACTAATGGTGTGACTGAGGCACTCTGCACTCAAATGCAATAGAAAACCAAGGTCTTGACCAGCTGCAGCCTTTCTGGAAAGATATCAGGGCTCTCAGGAAAGAGCAGATGTTAATCTGTGCCCAGGATGGCTCCATCCGGGACACTTCCCTTAGCTTCCAATTTTCATGGGCAAGAGTATGTTGATTCACTCTGAGCCCTGCCCAGAGCAGTACAGGAAACAGGTTTATCCCACAGGATGCTGCAGTGACAGACTCAAAATAAATGACGACTTCAGGATCAAAGGAATGATGTAAAATGTTAGAACATCTTCTGTCTCAAGGTCACCCATACAAAAATTACGGATTCTGTAATAATAGAAGCGGTCGCTTCACTGAAATTAATTTATTTTGTGAATATCCCTTTTAATCCTCCATGCATTTTTTAGCACAAAAAGTTTAATTTTATCACAACCTCCTTCATAAAACTTAATATTGTATGTCTGGTAATGCGGCTGTATCAACAATTCCTCATTGGAAATCCCACATCTGTATAACCTTGGCAACACTGTTAGTAAGTGACCTACACAAAGTTTAATAGAAAATTTTTACTGAATATCCTCTGTTTAATGTAAACAAGGCAGGAGGCAAAACAAGGAGTATATATTTTATATAATTACACTATTTTACAGGGCACAGAAAGCATTAAGGACATGGTTTGAAAACCCTGTATGATATGCAGTATCAGCTATGCATTTTCCATGTAGCCCAAGGTCTACTACAGGACCCCTCAATTTTACCAAGTACTTCAGGTTAGTATTTCTTCTAGCAAGACAAAAAGCACTAATTAAATGTCACCTGTGAGATTACACAGCAGGTTATGGTAGAAATTACCATGCACTTACAAAGCCATTCCATGATTACTTGTGCCCTGTAAAATCAAGTGTGGCAATCTTTACACTAATCATAGTGTAAGCAAGCTCGGGATTCTGGTCCTTTTATATATATATATATATATATGTATATATATACATAGGTGATGTACAACCAGACTCAAGCTGTGTCTCAAGTCACAGCTTTTATATTGCACAGACAAGTATATAGTAAGAACATTACACTGACAGGATCTGAATACCAGGAATATTACAGTCATATGAGAAACTAAGGACAAACTTGTTCTACCAAATCTAGCACATGGCTTATTACAAAATTTTCTAAATCAGAGTCTAAATCAAATACATACTATAAATGAAAAAAAAAACGTAAAAAATGCTTCTATTTACACACATGTGCATCAGGATTAAAATGTGGTTTGGATCTGCTTTTTGAAATAAAAAATTATTCTAGTATTCCATCTCAAGTATTTTAATCTAATACTAGTAGCCCCTTTTTCTAAGGTGATGAGCACTTGCCTTTCCCACTGACATCTGGAGGATCTGCATGTGCCATGAACTCTTCAGGCCATGCACTTTCTCAGGTGTCCCCCTCTGGGTAATAAATAACCACATACAAACACACACACACTGAAACAAAATGGGCTCCTCAATGACATGCATAGATCAAAAAGGTGAAAACATGGACCCAAACTAACTTCTAACCATTAAAAAGAAAAAAAAAGTGCATGAAAAATATCACCACAAAAAATAATTAAACGAGTTCCATCTCTTAAGAAAGATTAAATCAGTTTCACAAATATAAAGGTCATTGCCATCAGGTATGGTAATTAAGGGTTTGTAGGCAGCACTCACAAAAGCAGTTTAGGCTAAAGCAACTTTAAGGATTTCTTCACGTCTATCAGGATGGATCCATTTCTTATACATTTATCAACTAAATAAGATGTGGTTTGCAAGAACATCACCAAGGTCACTGGAGACTGAACAATCATAGCCTGAATTTAAGAGTGATTATAGTTATATCTACTTATTTTTCTCATGGCCAAGCTTCAGGAGCTGTGTTTGCAGCTCAGCAGAGTTTTGCATTAAGGCTGCAGCCTTTCAGTGTGATGAGTTCAGGTATCAGTGAAAACAGCAATGACAAGAGAGGAGGTGATGTTAATGCTTCCCTTTGAGATCAGGCAACTCTTGAATGGCTTTATAAATTCTGATATTACTTGGAATGCTCTTGCAAGTTTTGCTTAACATTTCTCTCTTTCATTTATAGTAGTATTTTTGAAACTTCCAGTTTCTACTGAAATTGGGACATTAGAAGTATTCTGGAGCATACACTTTAAAAAAATAAATAATGAAAATAGATAATTTCAGGAAAAAGTAATTAAGCTCAAGCAAAACCAACAAGGACACAAATTCAGTAAAGCATCAGCATTTCTGCTCAATAGCTTAATTTTGTTCATGTAGAAGATTGGGATTTAAGAAAAAAGTTCTTGAAATTAAGCTTATGTTTAACTGTTTTGCTGAGTTGGGACCTTATTAATAACAAATGTATGTATTAAACATCTGCACAGACATCAACATGTTCTAAACTATGTGTCAGGTATTAACAAGGCTTCTAATGTGAACTGACTGCAATACAGATCACTAAAAAGAATTTGCTACATTCCTAGTATGTTTCTAAAGGAGAAAAATGAAGAAAGTATAATTTTTTTAAACTTTATCCTGCTATGCTACTTGGACCTGAAAACACATTGGAGCTAAATCTGAGGAAGTAAAACATGCTTTTTGTTTACCAGAGAAATGCAACACTTTTTACAAATGTGTCCCAGTACAGGGAGCCACTGAATACAGGTTTTACCTGCCAAAATGCTTCCCCAGTTTCAGACTTGTTTTCTCCAGCTGAACCAGTACTGGAAGCTTTTACAGCAGGATGCTCTTCACTGGTGACAAGAATAAATTTAGCCCATTAACTGTGACACTGCTCTAATTAACCTGCTAACTTAAAAGGCCTCTTAACATCCAGCTTCCATAAATATTAAAAAACAAGACCTCAAAGGCATGGGTACAGAGCAGAATCTGATTCTAGGTACAGTCATGTAAATCCAGAAGAAGCCTAGTGACTGAATAAATTAGTCTGTATTTGCATATGAGCAATGACATCTGGAGCTCCCTGTGCCAACAGGGGAGGAGGAAAGACAAACGAGGAAATACAAGGAAAACTGAAGGAGCTGAGCTCTACCTTGCCCTGCTCACAGGAGGGGAAAGAGGTCTCACACACGAGTGTGGAGAGCAGGACAGCTCACCCGGTGTGGCAGGAGGTGCCAGCACTGCCACGTGCCAGTGCCCAGCGCGGTGGGCAGTGAGGACCCTCCGAAGGGCAGCTGCTGCCAGCAGCACAAGCAAAGCACCCTGCAGCGGCCTCTGCCCGCAGTGCCAGCACCTGCCCTGGCTGAGGGCGTTCACATGGAAAAAGATTCACAGAAAGGCGTTCCTGCATCCCAGCACTACGGAAAGCAGGTGCAAATTTTGGTCCTACATAAGTTATCAATGCTTTAACTGAATTGGCATCACTGTGGTGGTTAGATAAGCAATAGAAGTATCTCTCAAAATAACAGAATGTTTATACTGCCAATTTTCAAGGCACAAAAGATTTTTAAACCAATTTAGGCTAAATACTAACTTAAAAGAAATTAAAAATACTGTTTCAGCAACAACTACTGATGACCTATCATTAATTTCCCTGTAAAGGTGACATGAGTCAAATAACTAGAGTTCCCATCAAAAACCTAAAGCAAACCTAGTTCTACAGCTGACCTGGCGATCAATCACTTGGAATGACACAGACAAACATGCCACAAACATGTACACTTCAGATGTATTTGTTATGGATGTGATGCCGAATCAGGATTAATTTCTTTAGTATTAATTTTATACTGATATATCTCTTGGAGTCATCCACTGAGGAATCAAGATCAGAGTAGTATTTAAGATCTACCAAAACAAAAATGACCCCTCATTAACATATCCTATTGTATATGGATTGGTGGATTTTTTGAACTTCTTCATTTTTAATAATGTACATTGCAACTAAAGATGTGTTTTTCTTTCATATATCCAACTGAAAGAAAAAGAATTAAGACATAAAAATGTTATAAAATTAATTTGCTTTTCTAAAGTAATATGGTCACAAAGAGCAAACTGGTGCTTGTGAGCCCCAGAACATACAAGAGACCAAACTCTCTAAACACTGTCATTAGAATAACCAAGGTCTGATGTCTGTGGTTCTTCATGCAGCTTTTGCAGCTCTTCACACAGTGGGTAGAAATGCTATGGATTGGTTTCTCCCAAAGTGCCTTCACTCATATTCTAAGTCCATTTGCAATCTCAACACCTGGTGAAAGGAACTTGTCTTCCAATTCTGCCAAACGTCCATGGACAGACACTCTGCCAGGAGGCACCACCTTGTGTCTGGGTGTTGTCAGTGGCCTTCTCGCTGAGCCCAGCCCGGAGCCAGGCGGTTCTCAGCCCCCGGGGCTGCTCAGGGCGTGGCTGAGGTGTGGTACTTCACAAAGGCAATCGCTGCCAGCTCCTTGCAGAACTCTTCCAGCACAATCACGCCCTCTAGTAACGTCATGTGGTCAATGCTGGGACAGAAAGAAAAGTGCAGGGAATCAGGACATACACAAAACCACTCACGCGTCTTGGAGAACGTGCAATGTGTTTACTCACATGGGCCCTTCTGGCTCCAAGCCCAGCAGGCGTTTTCTGACCAGCAGAAGTTTGGGAGTGAAATCTGGGATGCGCTGGATTCTAACCATGAGGTCCCCGACGACCTGTAAAGCCCATGTCATCAACACACAAAGTTACCACCTCTGCAGAGTACCTGGCAGCAAATGGCAGCTTCAGTGCCCAGGGCACAGACCCACTTCAGCATCCTCAGAGGCACACCAAACAACCTGCGGAGTAGCTGCTCTGCCCCAAAAAGATGGTACGTGGGAGCAGAAAGTAAAGGAAACACAAAAGCCTTACTTGCTGTTGTCACAAATGGCATTACTTATTTTAATTATGTCAGTGATTAATTTGTCTTATTAAATGTTGATGCAGGCAATCAACCAGTGAATTCCTGGGCTTAGGGAAAGCACAAGGGGAGAGAGTGAAAATTACATTTTGGAACGGAGATGGCTGCTGGGAAAAAGGGAGTCAAGCCCTCTGTTAGTACTGGGCAAGCATCATTAATAGGCTCCTGACCAGCTTAATAACAGCTGGTGCGTGGGGTTAGTGAGGGATTTTGACTGAGAAGACTGCAGTGTGACAGGCACCCAGCCAGCACTTCTAGGATGCAGGTCTGGCAGGAAGAGATGGTATTAGAGAGGGAGAGGAAGGGGATTTTTGATAAATCCAGGACTTCATTGTCAAGAACAGCCTTCAGTGGAAAAAAAAAGAGCATGAGCAGAGCTTTTGGTCCAGGCACAGGGTATTAAGGAGTGTTCTTGTGTGCATATCAAAGCCATCTCTTTCCCATCCAGGTGCAAACCTGTACTTGGCCTGGTCCTATGGCACTGCCTGACTTTGTCTGCAAGTAACAGCAATGGGACCTAGCCCAGTTTAGAGCAACATCATTGCCAGGGGCAATACCTTGCATCTACACAATGAAATTAAGCAACAAACAATTCTTAAGACATGAGGAGAGAGAAATAAATTTACAATGTTTTTGGTAGAAAATCCAAAATCTTGATTCAAATCAGGACTGTAAGTATCTGCTTCCAATGACAAACATTTACCAACTTAAACTATCCAGCAACTACTAGCACTAACTACAAAGATATTAAATATATTACTGCTGTATAGTCATGTGTAAATATTAAATGTGTGTCTACTCACTCTGACAATGACAGAGAAAAGAGACTTGCAGCCAGAGGCGAGGTTGACATAAGGATCCAAAAGATATTCATGTATATGAGGATGGGGAAACAGGGACAGTTTGGACAACACTGACGTAACTTGTAAATTTACATCATAGGGCTGCAAAAAGAGGAAAACACAGTGCTTAGTTATTTTCTTGCTGGCTTCTTTTCATCCACCTCATGTTTATTTAACTACTAGAACTTTATACACAGGGTTATGAATAAACAAAGATAAAAAGCTAGATTAGAAGACAGGCCCAACTTCTGCTTTTCACAACAGCAGTGATGTGAATTTGACAGCTGGGCATTAGATGTCATTATCTGTATCACTGCTACAACCACTTGAAGCTTTTGCACACTTGTTTACTGTAGTGTTAAGTCCTCTCCCTGTAAAACATTTCTTCAGCTGAACAAATAACATGGAATCAGCCTAGATTAAACATCTGCTTGCTGCTCCTGGAAAACTCTAAAGTATATGAGCTCAGGAAATTGCCAGAGAGAAATCCATGTTTACGGCTAATACGTTATTTCTCTTCTACTTTACTTTCTTCTGGGAAAGAACCGCTGCAGAATGCCTGGTTTTGTGGCAGCCTGCTATGGGAGATGGGACCAGTCCTGGGCTGAGAAAGCAGCAAGAAATTCTGAGCTTCTTGTCTACCCTCTTCCCCCAAATCAAACAAATGGCAGAGGCAACACTGTCAGATGCTGGAAGATGCTTATCAGTCATAAGGAATAAAATAGTACCTAATTTTCTTGGACAAAAATAATGCCTAGTTTAAAAGAGTTTTAGCCTTTTAGTAAGAAACTCTTTTCCATAAAAGCAAGTATTTTCACCATGGCTTCTTCATGTTCCAAATACTTTTTTTCCGTCTTCGATTCTCTCATCCCAGTGAAAACAAACTGACATTTTAATTCAGCCCCAGAATTGAAAACTAGTGGAATTTCCTTCCTTCTATTCAATGGCAGAACAGACTAAGTTGACACGAGATGGACAGACATTCCTTTGGTACACCTCTGTGTCAATCAACCTTGTTGATTTAAGTGGATTGCAGAGCCCTCATTCAGTCTCTGTGACTGCATATTGGCAGTAACAACCTCACCAGCATAATCACTTCTGGAAGAGGAGGATTTAATGACCTCAAATTCTCATCTTTATTCTCTCAAGTTAGCATCCCACTGAAAAATCAGAGAACAGATTCTTCCCCTTCTCAGATTTGGATGAATTCAACCTCAGATTAAGACAGATATATTTAGCTATGTCTACATGCCCAAGCTCACATTAACCTACTCAACAGAGACGTGACACTTGATACACCTGCCCACACACAAACATCTCCTGCCATCTCAGATGCTCTTGAGTATCTGCTGGTCTCTTGATGGTTCCACAAAGGGTGGATCCTGCACGATCTGTGTTCTGGGAATATCTTGGACATCACAAAAACGGCAACAGATACCCGAGCTCAGACACCTGAGGAAGCTGAGGTGGTGATTCACTTTGCACTAGAAGAGACACCTACTTGCCTTAAGAGCCCCAGGGACTACTGGGGCTGTTCTGACAAAATTTCCACTGACTGGATGTGTACACATAAGCAATGTTTAGGTATCTTATTCTTGAATTTGTTACCACATACTGTTGCATTGCAAAATTGCTTTATAGATCTTTTGAAATGAAAGCATTTATTTCTTCCAGTGTGGCAGTTATTTCTGTACTTGGCACTCCAGCAATAGATTCATCCCAATCTCCTAACAAATGAAGCTTTCAGACCCTGGACCTCAGATGTTACAGGTAAAAGAGATCACTGCATTTTGAGTTATTATGGCAGAGCTACTCTGCAGAGACAAAAATTCCTTCCATAAATCCATTCACCGCCTACCTAGCTGAACTGTAGGAGAAGGTCTTTAGAGCTGTTTGAGTCAGACAATTCATTAGGAAGCTTTGAAGGAATGAGCATTATCTGGTGTTCACAAGAAGAGAAGGAAACAAAGGAGTAACACGTGTTGCATTGTTCAGACAGATTGCTGTCGTGATTCGAACTAATTGAGAGCATTAAGGAAAGCTGCTTCCTCACACAGAGCTTTTATTTCTGTCCATATGTCAGCAGGCTCAGTAAAATGGCCCCATATCAGATAAATCCTAAAAAATTTCCCTGTAACTAAAAAGATTAAACCCAGCAAAATTTGAAGTTCAGGAAATTTAAAAAAAATTCTTATGAAACAAGTCAGTTCCACAGAAATTTATACTATCAGCAGGAGGAGGAAGGCAGTGTCTAGCAGATCAGGCACTTGAAACAAGTTACTTCACTTGTGTGCCTGAGCTATCTTCTGTCAGAAACCAGGTTAGTAAGACCTACCAACCTCTGCAAAGCTTTTTAATATCACAGGTTCTTATCCGAGTGTTCCCCTGAACACTCAGAGGTGACCTAGAGGTTACTACTGGCTTCCTGACATGTTCCCTGTGCATTTATATATGCAAATAGCTCTTGTCCTGCTTATGACCAGGAAATCTGGCACTACCACAGTTTTCACAAAGGGCAACCTCCTTTTTACCTCTCTGACCCCTCACTTTTTTCCCGGGAAAGACTAAACTGGCTAAACACAGAAACAAACAGACATCAGGAAATTTCACTTTCCTTCAATTCCTTTGTAGTAATCTGCATCTGTCATGTTCCACCTCCTTCTCAGAACAAGGAGCCAGTCAGATCGTACCTCATTTAATTGCCTTTAGCAGCTGTATTTTTATTATTTGAAGATAATCAAATAGGAACAGAAATCTGTTTCAAATTGCAGATAGAAAAGAATACCTTCTAGAAACTGTCCATGCCCTCATAATAAGTCTTTTCAAAACTGAAAAAATGGGGAAAATACTAGCAGTGATGCAGCAAGTTCTTATCATCCTACACAGTCACATACACTACTACCTGAACAACACTTCAGATTGAAGTTCACTGAAATGTGGCAGAAGGAATACGTACATTATTTTATTTACTGGAATATGTACATGTTTTCTAAGTGTACATGCTGTAAAATGAAAACAGAAGCATTTTACAACAAAAGGTGTAAAATAAAAACAGAACAGAAAAATGCTAGTACTGAAGGATTAGGAATTCCTAGGATACTGTCTTACCCTCATCTTTTATCTTAAGAATATTCTTTCCTTACTCAATTTATATGATATTTTTGGTCAATAAAACATTTGGTACCCAATAAGGTGGCTAGCAAAGATAGGACAGTTTTTGTTCTCTGCTTTTGTTAAACTGATAATACTGATCACTGCAAGGTCCTGCAATCTACAGAGACCTGCGCCCAGGACATGGGACATTACACAATAGTATGACACTATCACAGACAACAGAGTGATGGGAATCCACAGGACCTGATGGAGATCAGCTCTTCAGAAGTGGTTTTGCTTACCTGATCAAGAATCCTGCCCATTCTTTCAAACAGGACTTTCAAGAAGTGTCCTTCAAAAAATGACGCTTCTAAATTGCACTTTTCCAATGATCTGGGAGATCCAGGCCACTCCCACCGTAAGCAAATGACGCAATAATCCCGGAACTACAAAAAAGTATGAGGAAAACAGACTTAAATCTCCATGGAAACCATTTAATTTCCTTTGATAGTCCATACACCTTAAAACCATAATCCGGAGCTAAATGCTAAATCTAAGCTCAGAAAGATCAGTCATTCTAAAGTAAACACTATCAGTAGAAACACTACCAGCAGGCACCTTATTTTGACATTCCCACTAATAAGGTAGTTTGAGAAACAGTGAGTGGAGGACAGAGCTCCCAAAAAGCAGCTGGGGCCAAAGCAGCAAAGCCAACAATACACATCCTGATCATTATGATCAGGGTTCTTCTAAAGCAGGAACTGCATTCTCATACATCTTCTTGTCAGTATAGTACCACCCTTCCACTGTACTATGTGTAGCTTATCCTGCTATCCAAATTATACTGCTCCCCAATTCCCAGGACAGGAAAGGAATGTGTATATGCAGAAGATACAAATGAAAAGTGTTTCAGGGCTTCCTCTTCCCTCTCCTTTGTTTCCTAAAACCCCTGTCAGTCTTTCTCAACCTTTCCCCATATTTGCTGTGGGCTGCCTGATGTCTCAGTTGCAAAGAGCACAGGTTAAAGCAGAGAAAATAAGGAACACAGGAATAAACAGAAGCAAAAGAGAGAGAAAACAGACTCAGAAATTCTGCACTGATTGTAGCTTACCTACCTGTGCAGGCTTCCAGCA
Organism: Atrichornis clamosus; assembly: GCA_013400975.1. Lineage (NCBI taxonomy): Eukaryota > Metazoa > Chordata > Aves > Passeriformes > Menuridae > Atrichornis > Atrichornis clamosus. Next base: position 25,535 of record WBMZ01012194.1, on the reverse strand, counting down.
ATAGGAATAAGGAAGCAGAACAACTATTTGGATGTAATAACAGCAATAGGCAGGGCTACTTTGAGTGGGGACATATTTTAACAGCAGCCATATCATCATCAGGAAGTGACAGAAACCAATTCTCTTCTCTAATAACTCCCAGTACACTCTCTTTCCCAAGGCATAAAAGAAAGACAAAGATGCTAAGTGGTTTCTAGCATCCAAGAATAAAACATAGGGGAATTTTACATCAACCTTTGTTTCCTTATCCTCTAATTTTCTATTCCCTTTCTTTTCAGGAGAGGCTACTGATGAAGCAATATAGTAAATACAGAAATTCAAACTTCCCCTCTTAAACTGCCAATAATTCCGAGGTTATGGAATTTTTGAACTACCTACTAAATATAGCTCTCTCAGTTACTCTGCTCCTTTGCATATATTTTTCTCTTCTAGAAGATTCACAGGGTTTCAAAAAGAAAGTGTCAAACAAACAGTGATTGTCCTCTGACCAAGGAAACTTTATAACTAGTTTTAAACAAAACTAGCATTTATTCCAAAACAGTAAATCATAAAGCTCTCCCTGCCTACCCAACCTCCCAACTTCAAACCCGAATGCCTCAGGCTGTGCATTCCCTGTGATGAGCCTTTATTTGCAAAGTCCCAGATTGCATAACTCCTATGCAGCATTTTAATTTCTCTTTAGTTCTTTCAAACAGCTTGGCAGGCAATTCTCCAAGAGAATGCAGATAAATGCAAAAGCAAATTAAGAATCTATCTGCGGTTCAGATTCTCTCTCACTGTATTTGTTGTATGAATATTAATGCATTTAATGTCATCCATTATTCCCACTAGAGCAATACAAGGTGAATTCATCATCACAAGATCTCCAAAGGTAAGTTTTCATTAAAAATGAAAATTGAATTTTCCCATCTTCCATTACCAAAAGATGCATTTAATAGGACTATTTACAGAAGCATTGGTATATTCTCACAAGCATTTCAAATTCTCAGGGACTAAGGAAGACTTCACTGACTTACTTGTCTGTGGGCATCTCTGAGGTAAGTATCATAACCTGTACCCTCCACATGGTATGAAGACTTTGCTTCATCAGGTACAAGACAGAGAAAACTAGAGAGAGGAAAAGTACATTAATGATGATATTCCACAGAGCACCAGATCAATACTTTCTCATCATCTGTAACAGTGTACACACAATGCTGAATTGTCTGGCCAATTAATCCACAGACCCTACCATAACTTTATGTGAAGAACAGAGAATACAAAATCCATTTAAGCATATCTATTCCAACTACTGTTTGTAATAAGAAGATACATACTTCAGAACTTTTGTATCTAGCACTAGGGGTAAAGTCATCAGTGGAAGCATTGTCTGAGAACCAGCAGACAGAATGGAGATGAAAAGTAATATTCATGAACAGGTCAAGAATTTGCTAAAGGTCAGACTCCATCTTACTAGAGCTAAAAAAAATATACTTGGGAATAAATGAGCCAAAAGAGAAGGAGAATTACAGTTAAAATTCTTCCTAACCTACTTCAAAGGTAGTTTTATTTACCGCAGTTTGTTGTGGCAAGAAATGAACATCTAAGACACACAGGAGTATTTGCATATAAAAGTCCCAGTTACAAATAAAATTGCCTTTGCCAGGTATGTAGTGCAAATACTCTATGTCCTTATTGCCTCACCAATATCTGACCTTAAATTTATCTGGGAATTCTGAAGCATATTAGTAACTGTCTTTAAAAAGATTAAACCCACTGAAATTTCTGGACAGCAAAATAAAACTCAGTCTTTGGACCCTGATTCCAAATTTCAGCTTTCTCCATAGCCCAAGAACTGCTGGACACTCCTGTATATACTCCTGTATGCAGAAATATGTAGCAGCTGACTTTCCACCTTATCTGGATTTCATCTTATCTCAAAAAATACAAATAAGCAAAACACCGCAAACCCGTAAAACATTTCTGTGCACTGATGGAGATTACATGAGGTGAATTTAGGAGAGTGTTCTTTGTGTCTTTGCTCCAAACCATGTCCACCATGGACTGTAAACAGCAATACGGGGGGAAAGAGGGCAAGAAGTGACGATGCCGTTCTGTCCTGACTGTCCCCGGGCTGTTTGCTTCCCTTGGCTAACACCTTTGAGTATTTCTGGCCAAGTAGACAGGTCAGCACTGACATACCAGTGCTGCTTGGCTGCCATGTATTAACAGAGCAAACAGCCTTCGTCCTAATATTAGTTCCTAACAGAATTACCATCACTAAGTTGCTTAGAGCAGAGCTTGCCCTCTTTGTGATATCCAATTTGCAGTGAGTCTAACAGGCACTCAGGTATGTTACAGGGCACAGAGATGTCCCTGATTTCCAGGGAACAGAATGTTTTCTCTAGCATGGCAATTAGTTACTTTTATGTAGGTGTTTAAGGAACTTTAGGAAGTTTCATAGCTTTTTTTCCCCTAAAAGGTTTATGGCAAGACTCCCCAGACTGGTCCAGAAGGTAAAGTCCTGAAGAAGCAGTTTAAGTACAGCAAATATTTCTGTGAAAAGCAAGTTTTATAATCAACGAGGCTTTCATTATGGATTCTGAGTATTCGACTATAAGCTGCAAAGTTCTTCTATTTTTCTCATTTATGTTGAATTATTTTTACTTATGCAAGCTCTAATCTTTCAGGAGTGGCCTTCTGATAAAATGCCACATAATTTCCTTCTGTGGACTCATTTTCTCAGCTGGCACAGAATAACATCCATAAGAGAGTACACATTTAATTTGCACAGTGTGTCCAGACACCCACACATTCAGACCTTTCCTTAAGTCTTTGTTCCAACTTACCTATTTACAATTTTATGAACTTCAGTCTTCCCATCATTTTTCGGATGTTCTGGACTGACAGGTGGAGAAGCACTGAGCCACTCCTGAGCTGACAATGTGTTATCTGGAGACAGATCAGTAAATAATGGATCTTCCTCCAGGTCTCTGTGAGATTATATGAGACAAAAACATAATCATTCACAGAAAATTATGGAAGGCAGGAAAATCTCTAGGTCACAAGGCATGCTGTCTTTCTCTCTGAACAACTAGGATGTTTTCCAGAACACTACCATATCCACACTGTATTACCTAATTAATATGCAGAAATACCAACCTTTGCAAATACTCAGCAACCTGAACAATAGACTAGACATTTTTGACTTATACAAAATTACTGCATCAAGTCACTTAAACTTTTTAGCCACATTTTTCACATGAGTTATACTCCAGGAAATATTTAAATTATTCTAGATGACTAAAATAGCTGGTGTGGTTAGTCCTTACCCTTCCATCAGTAAAAAAAAATTACTTACAAGAGTTACTTAGGATATTTAAAAGGACTTTATGTAATGCCTCAGAAAAGTTTTTCCATCAAAAATGACTAGAGAACATAAATGTAAGCAAGACATGTAAGTGTCTGACTTCAAGAATAATCTCACTGATTACAATACAAACATGCACAGACTTAAGCTAGGTAGATGCATAAACAAATTGAGAAACAAAGACCTTTGAGTGCCTGTTGTTCTGGAAAGTGGCTTGTGGTAATTTTATTTCTGTTCCTGTTCTAAGAGTTTCCATAAATTGCTGACATAGGAATTTCTGCATCAGTTTTCAAATATGGATTAATACATAGACTACTCAAGTGCTCTCCAGGCTCACTTTTCTTTCAATTACTGGATAAAACCCCCCAGTTTTGTTCTAAAAATAAGGATCCAAGTTAACTGTTGTGAAAACTTCCCTTAAAAATAAAACTTACACTGCTCCAGCAATCTGTCCATTCTCTACCACATCTTTATCTTCTTGACAGAGAGGCTTGTATTCCATATAGTTTCTTTCTTCCAAATTTCTCAGAACCAAATTATAAAGAATGTGTTCATTAGGTTTTTGCAAAAGGTGCTCAAACATTCGTAAAGTCATAATGCTGATCTGCAACAGAAAGAGTAAAAATTCAATAAACTGATGCACTGCTGCCCTATGCTTTTTGCCTTTTATCTGCTTTCTCCATGCTAGAACACAGCAATCAATTATTGACAGAAGGAAACAAGAATTGTAAGAAAAATTAGGAAATTGTGATGCTAATGTGGTATAAACATGGATGAAAAGTTCATGCATATTTGAAAATCAATATGGCGATTATTTTTTTTTCTGTAAAACAAAAACTGCTCTGAAATCTGTCAAAATAAAATTACAAAGAACATACAGAGAACTCACAATTTAGCTTTCTGTATTACAGTCAGATCCATGCTAGAAGATGGTTATCATTGTGCAAATGAGACACACAACAGGACTTAAAAGTTTGTAATAAATACCCGGAATAAAAAAAGTAATACTGGGATATTGTAACTGTATCTATAAGGCTGAATTTTTACATGGAGATGTTACTTTAGGCTTTTAAAAGAAGACTGATTTCAACCAATACAGAGACAATTTTTCAAGACTGCTTGAGAGCGCTTAGCTTTGCAAAGTTAACTAATTTACAGAGATAACTCATTCTGACAGGGCGAGCAGGTAGGCATGCTGAAAAAATGGGTATGAGAAAGCACAGATCTGTATTTCAGACATGCTTGAAAAAGTAGAGGGTGGAGGTTGTTTCATGGAGAAAATGAAACAAGCAGCTTCTGAGGAGGGATTTACTGAAGTAAATTATTTTAACAATGTTTACTGTATGTAAAGTGCCCAAAGTTATTACATAATCTTTTAACTGGCTTTGTGAATTCTCCGATCACACTTAATTAACATAAATCCAAAGTTTTTATCTGTATCTTATATAACACAAGACAGAATTGACACAACATGGAAAATAACAGCAACACAACATATAACCAAGCACAAATTAAAATGCAATTACAGAAACTGAGTTTGCCCTGTCTTACAGACAAGCAAATCTAACTGGATATGCAGAGTGGGCAACCATTTAGCAAAGAATCTTTGGGAAAGGGAGAACAGCTTGACTTTAATTTTCTAAAGGGAATTTATGGGGCTGGGAGACAGAATTCTCTTTGTTGGCAAAAAAAGTTACTTGACACAAATATGAAAAGTCCTCTTATTGGTGTCTTTACAGACTCTCCACATGCCAGCACTGGCCAGCAGAAATTACTGAATCAGGATCACCTCTCACCTCATCAGAAATATGATCACAGTGCTCGATTAACCTGTGCCGCAGTGGATGTCTGTTGATGTCTGTCAGTGTTTCTGGCTCTCTGTGTTCTCCAAGTATAAAATACACCAGTTCCTGCAGCAGGACATCTGAAGTCACCTGACGAACAATGCGATGCAACAGTGCAGTTGATGTGAGGATTCCGATCTCGGAACTGAACAAAACATTTCATATCAGACATGGAGCGGATTTCAGCCAAAAAACAATCAGCTTGATTCAGATTCTGTTCTGCTGTGTCTTGTAGGATGCTACTCACGTTTGCATCAGCTGAGGTTCCATAACATCAATGAAGAATCGCTCCCGCACAGCTTTTGCCATAGCAACAGCTGTTGTCTGAAACAAAAGTACAAAATGGTGTGTCGCAAACTCCAAAGCTAAGAAACAACTGGAACTACTTATTTGCTGAATTTATCTGTATCATCTGAACACATTTCAAACCTTTTGTGCTTCTTTGATGAGTTGATCACAGTAGTCAAACCAAGAAAGAAACGAAATCAACGCTCTTTTCCCTGGAAAAGCAGATGCATCTTCTTTGTGGCTATAGGAATCCAAACTAAAGAAACAGAAAAAAATATTTATTTAGTCTGCAGGTAACTGAAGGATCTTGGACTTCATTCTTAATAAACAGAATAATTACTGACCTACTTGTAATGAAGTGAACATTAAAAAAGCTTTTCTGCTGGTCTCTACTAATCTGGTAGTGCCATCATTACACAAGTATTCAGTGCATGCTAAAGGATACACAGTACAGCTCAGGAACTCTGGTGATGTATTTCTTCAGTCAGAAGGGAAAACTGATCCCCAAGTCAGTTCTCCCAGGAAACAGACCACAGAAACAGAATCAATAACTCCTGTAGTCACAGAACCATAAAATGAAGGCAATTGTTCTTCTCTACTCTGTAAGCGACCTCAAGCAAGTCGACCAAAACCACACAGTGTATACTGAACTAGATTGGGCCTTTCAGAAAAAACATGTATCTCAATTTAAGGGCTCTAAGGAATAACAAATGCACCACTTTCTTTGGCAAAAAACGCCAACATTTATTTATCCCACAATTCAAATTTGCGGGTTTTCTCTTTCTAATTTCAAACTCCAACCACCAGAAACTTTGGTAGGCATTCTGCAAATACCTACTTTTTGTCTCAGTACTAACAGATCAGGAGCAATTCATAATAATGAAGGCAGAGTGGAGAAGAGAAACATTTTAAGGATCTAACTTGCAAGTAGTCAGGATAACGGGCATGTATCTTTTGCTTCATGCTGATGAGTTATGCAGTAACTCTTTCCTTCTTCTTTTTTGCTGCAAAAATTTTGCAACAACAACCTGTTATCAAATACACCCTCCCTGCCCCCCACAGCAGCTTACTGTGCCCACTCTGTACAGTGAAAAGCTTATGCTTCCTAAGTCCTTGACATTTGCATGAGAATATAATCCATACCTGATACCACAGTGATGCCACTGCAAACTGCTGACGTAATTCAGTGGAAAAACTTGCCCCCTGAGGAATCCCTGCCAGGCACTGGCAGGCAAACCTGGCCCCATATCAGCACCCAGAGTGCACCACTGCGCTGCAGCTGTATCTCAGCTCTGCCCTTGAGGCTTCAGCATGGGGAGGGGTGTGTGAATATTTTATACACCTGATCTACCTATCAAATTAGTTTCAGGGAGGGGTGTAAAGTCACTTTGGGTATTAAATACAAAAATAAAATTCTTACCCCCAGTTAATTGCCTCCACTGTTTCAATGTCTAAGGGATCCAGTGACTGAGGCAAGGCTTTGTAGAGGGTGGCCAGCCTGTCTGTCAACAATTCACATAAACAAGTGCTTTGAGTCAGGCACTTGGCAGCTGCTGGTTCTGGCAAACTCACCAAAAGCATGAGGCCTTCACAGGCCTTCACTGCTATCCGGCCGTCCTGGCAGAAGGGCATGGAAGAATTAATCAGAGGGTGAATGAAGCTCACTTGAAATCAAGAAGCAAACATCTCCCAAATAAAACCTCTCAATTCCCCCACAGTGAGTGAATGCATTCATTTCTGTTGCCTTTTCAGCCATTAAAACTTAATTCTAGTGAATTTGGATGTTACAAAATAAAGAATCTCACCTGATTTTGTGTCAAATACTACGAATGCCAACTGCAACCTTCCAGCTGACAGAACGAGAGCTGTAGGCCAGCTTAGGACCAAGATATTAGATCCTGTAAACTGATCATCTAATGAGGTACAGTGGTAGATTTGGTTTTCTGCTCTCAACACTGCTGTAGCAATTACAGGCTTATCCAACCATTCTCTAAATTTTCTGAAAGAATCTAAGTCTGAATTTGGGGATGGAGCTGGGTAAGACATACAGCAGGTTTTTTTACAAGAAAACACACTTCCAGAGACAGCCCAGTGCCATTACAAAGAGAGGGGCTTGGTTAACTCAGAACAATTGAAAGCAGTTTTTAAAATATTCTCTTGTGAGGTATTTAACTTTCTGATTATCCTATGTAGCTTTTCTGTGAAAAATGCAGCACCCCATACAAATTTCTTAAAAAACATCACACAAGAAAATTGCCAATTTACAAAAAGTGCTTCCAAAACATCTCATTTTACTTTTTATAGCTAAAGTACAGTGCGTATAAATGTGTTTATTCACTCACTCTGCCCACTTCACACAGCATCTAACTATTTCATTTTAACACATTAAGTGGGAAAAAAAAGCAAAAAACCAACTCACAGGACTTTTAGTGAGGTTTAGCAGAGAATTCACTAAATTATAATCTTGATTTGGGCAAACAGTGGAGGACTCGGGTGATGATGTGACATTTAGTTCATCCAGGCTGAAAGAGAGATCATCCGCTTGCTGCGGGAGCTCCTCATCCTTCTCCATGTGCTCCGCTCCGGCAGCTCCAGGCATTTCTTCAGGCTGGACAGGCTGCCCCGTGTCTGTTGTCACAGAGTCTTGCTCTTTTATCATGTCTTCTGTGATTACACTTGCTGATCCTTTGAAAGCTTTTAACTTACTCTGCAAAGCATTTTTTGGAATTACACAGTTGAAATTACTGTTCATCCTGAAGCAGAAGTTTACCAAAAGCATTTTTTTAATATCAACATTTGAAGTAGTCAGGGTTGGATACAGTAACCATGTAAAACCTAAAGGGCTGCGGGAGCGTGGGTGTTTCATAAACCTAGGACATTTTAAAATCTGCTTGGATTCCTCTTAAGCCCTACACATTTTTCTTCAAGGCTGAGTATGCCATTTACAAAGAGATGGCAGGTTTTTCTCTTCACCACTGAAGGCACATAATCACTTGATTTGCCCATAATTTGATACAAGTTTTTCATTAACCTTATGGGCGCACTTTTAGACTATAGCACATACTATAAAATATCCCTTTCTAGGTCAAGGCCTCACATTCATCTAATGTCTGAAACACTATTTCCAGTCGGAATCACACAAGTAAAATAATTCCAAATCTTTTCATCTTCAACAGGAAAGGGAAAAAAACACCTTTTATGAGAGCAGAGTACTCTCAAATTGTGTTTCTCAAGAAGAAAAAGTTGAGTAGATTGAATGGACAGAAGATATTAGAAGTTAGCATTGAGAGAACCTTCTCAGAAGCTCCAAAGCATCTCTGCTTTCCTTGAAAAAAGGCAACCCATCTGTCTTCCCATAAATCTGTCTCCAGCACATAAAAAGACATTTAAATTTGTGGTCTGTGATACCACCAAGAAACTCACAGAAAGACAAGAATTCAGTGTTCTTCTGGTAGAAGCACAGGTGAATAATGCTTTACTGGAATCATAAATTAGAATGCAGCACAAGACATTTTATTCAAGTGAGTACTGTAGTGAGATTATAAATCCAAATGGTTCCCTTCTCTCTGATAACACCAAAATTATTACAAATATATCTCAAGCATTAATAATTTAAAAGGCTAACCATTTGGGGTTAATGGATTTTAGTACATACAAACCAGCAGGGACTGACTACATGACAGCCAGGCAGCAAACCAGAGAGCTGCTGTGAACACTTGCTCAATTGTTGTGCATTCATTGTGGGGAATCTGCACTGAGCATTGTGATACACTCACAGAACCAATTCCCTGGAGAAGCAAACCAGTGGTAAAAGCAGCACACTGCATGCTATAAAATAAGTATGATTTTTGACTGCAGTACAAAAATTACTGCTTCAGTATATGTATACTTCTTCTGACAGTGTGAAAAGCGGAAAGGTGCAAAGCAACAAAAATGTGTCTGCCTGAACCGTATTTGTCTATCCCTAAAGCTTCAAGAGTCCTCCAGTATCATCCCATGTTCTCCATCAATACACAGAAATATCTGAATCACTACAGAGACCCTTGCACGGACAGGCTGGAACAGCATTTCAGTCCTGGATTTTACACTGTTGCTGGCACCACTCAAGTAGCAGGCAGGGTTGTCAAAGGGAAAAGCTATTTTTTTCAAAAACTGGGCAATATTGAGTAAAATACTTATTTTACACTGGCTTATTGCTTCGTGTCTGGACTCTTCTGTCATTTAAAAGGCCATTGTTTATTCAGCTAAGGCACTGGTGAAAGAACTAACATATATAAATGCATGAATGCCCCTAGAAATGTGTCCATAGCTCGTTACTCTTACATTGGCAGGTGACACAAAGCAATTTGTACATTGAACAACACACAGGCAGACTTTTTGTGTGTATTTAAGCTTCCTATTGTCTAATCATGCAATTCTGCAGCTCAGCTGCTCACCTGGCTCCTACAAAGGTGCAAAACAGGATCCTGAATGACCTAATAGAAAAGGTTACATAAAACACATATTCAATGCTTTCTAAACAAAGTACTCATTAATTCAGCATTAAGAGAGAGCAGACAATATAAAAACACACTTCTGTATTTTCGTGATATGTAACCATCAGTTTCAAAATATGTGGTGGATAATGCCATGTCTAAGTTCTGATAGATTTAAAAAGAGTTCCATGAAAAAATCAAATGATATCATAGCTGATGAGAATCCCTACTTAATCTGTGGTGAGAAATATAAAGCTGACAATTTGTACTATTGAAAGTAGAAATGAATAGTGAAACTATTGTTCATTTTATAAAATGAAGGTGCAACTTTTTAGCAGCTACTACATTAGGACTTTTTAAGGTCTCAAGAGCAGAAATTGAAACACAGATAATGAAGTGTCCCTTTGCTAGAAACAATCAGTTGCAAGGAGTATCTCAACTAGGATGAGATGAGATGGGGCAAGTTTAGCCTAAAACATCGCTGAGGTAGAGGTGATAGGTCAAACATTACAATGTATATTCTTTCTCTCTACACAAGAACTATGAAAACTCAGTTTAAGGAAAAGAATACATTAATGCCAAAATAAAATTAGTATAGGGTTTTTAAACATTTTAACAAGCAGAATGAAGTTCTTCCACCTCTTACTTCCACAACAGACATAACTTGCCCAAGAGATAGGTTATGTCATGTAGCTTTATTGGTTAAGCAATATAGGTGAAAGATTTTACTAAAATATAAATATTTTTATAGATATATTTATCTCTATATGAAATATCACATATAAACCAGCACTCTATCAACAAACTATTTGGTATGGAATAATACAAAGGAAGTTCTGGGTTTGTACTGTTTTTTATGTTCATAAAATCCTGTAGAAACTGATCAGGAAGAGTCAAAGAAGGAAGCAAAACGAACAGATACAAAGAGACTCTTTAGAGAGATTCATCTGCATTTCAGCTTCTAAGTGTTGGAGATTTGAGAGAGAAATGCCATACAGAATTCTGTAAATTTACCCTTTAATGCACTTGAAGGTCAGAAACAGTGACTAAGTCACAACAATAGCACCTCTAAGAGGCCTGGATGGGAACAACCAGAATATTCTGAACTAATAAAGCAAAATTCTGCACCCCACATACCTTATCTGGAAACAACCACCACAAACTGAGGAGCTACAAGAAATACTTGTCAGCTTGCCTGAATTCCACAGCCAGCATTTTGTAAAAACTAGAGATCCTTTTGAAACTTGAAATCATCTGGCTTTCCATGTCTTTTTTTTTGATATTGGAATCTTGCTATTTTGGGGAAGAACACTAACAACGTCTGACAAAACACTTGTGGTTCCTATGATTGAGGTTCTCAGGTTTGATTGCAAGGGCACTATTTAAGTCTAAGAGTCTTAAACCATACAACTTACACAAATAACATTAAAAGTAATCCTGCTTTGGAATTTGCATGTAATATATGCAGTAGTTTGCTTCGGAGTGCTTCTAATGCTTAAACATCAACTTTTCAATCCTTACACCATTTCTACTGCTTGTACAACTACAGTGGATACAATGGCAATTGGGATAATAATTAAGGTAAAAATTAACTCAAAATGGATTCTTTACTACAGACATGCAAGTGACAATCACACACTTAATGGAAAAGAACGTATCTTTGCAGTTTAGCAGCCTCTGCTGTTAGAGATCTTATTTGTGGAAAGCTTGTAAAACATTCCTGGAGGATACTGTATCTACATTTTTTCAGCAAGGTATAACATACTTAATAGAGACTGTGTCACCATAGGAAACAGCAAAGCAGGAGCAAAAGACATTTCTAAATGGACTTTTACAAATCAACTTTTTTTATGCTCCTCCTAAATAGGAAGAGAAAGTCAGTCTAAAAACTGTTTATCCTCCCACTCTGATTGCATAATGCCACATGTTAAAAGAGGCAGTAAAGACATTTGGCTCTTACAGCCAGAAGATTGTGTAGTATTGTAGAATGGGAGCTGGCACTGCAGCTACAACATATGTGCCCCTACCAAACAAGGGCCCAATCCTGCAGAACACTTAGAAACTTGCAAGGTTTCAGTGTCCCTGCAATCTGTCCCTTAGTCTTTATTGGGATGAAGAAAAAACAACTCAACAAGTCCAAGGTGTCCCTCCACACAGTGTTCTACATTGCAATCCATGTCCATACTCTAAAGGCATTTTCAATGCCAAGGATAAGGACCCCAGGCAAGTATATCTGTGGGCCTTGAATGAAATTCTAGTAAAAATCACATGTATGGAAGCAAAAAGAATCCAAACAATTCCCCTCTGGAAGCAAAAAGAATCCAAACAAGACTTCTAATATCAGAGGATAAAATACCACAGCTGGAATGAAAACTAATTTTAGATGTACAGTATGATACCTCCAGTTCTCCATGATATTTTGCATGTGATACAGTAAATATACCTGCAAAATTTTGAATTGATTTACTCACCTCAAGGAAAAAGTTGACCAGGTATGGATCCTGCTTCAGCTTTGCACATACTATACAGAGAAACTGAATTTCTTCATTTTCTGTTGGTGTTGCCAGAACCTCACCACACAGCCTGATTAATTTCTGTCACATAAAGTGAACAATTAAGACAGAAAGTTATTGCTTTTTCTAGGAATAATAGGCTGAATTATTTTTCTATATACATACTATAATTATGTATGATTATTGACTTGAACATTTGCTCTGGATTTAGATTGCTATAAACAAGTTTTCTTTGTTATTTATGACCTGCATTGCAATGGCAGTTCAAGGCTCTAACCATCAATACATTAAAATTGATATTGCACTCGAGCAGTTTCTTTAATTCACTTGACAATGAAGAATTAAAGATACCATTAGCTACAGCAGAATGAAAGAAACTTGTAATGCAAAAATATAGTTTACTTCAAATCTGAACAGTACCTGCACTGGCCTGTGCACATTTATGTGGGGAAGAAGAGGTTGCCGTATTCTTCCAAGAAGTTTTGTATAAAAAGCCAGAACTTGCTGTTTCATTCCTGGAGGACACTGAAACAAAAACAGATGAGCAATAACAAAAATATAATAAATGTGGAGAAAAACACAGATGTAAATTTGTCACCCAGAATGGCTAATTAAACAGCAATAATTTAACCAAAAGTATTTTTAAAAAATCATCATCTGTTAACATATTACTTTTATCAATATTAACAGAGACCAACAAAAAATGTTGCATCTCATTACTGTTCTCTTTTCCACATTATTTATACTTTCAGTTAATTGCTCTAGGGCAAACTTCTACCAATCTTTCCAGAAAATATTCCATACCATTAGAGTGGTAAGGGGAAATTAATTTGGAATTAATTTGCTGCAGGTCAGGTATCTTTTAAGGTACTGTGCCACAAAATCCAGCAATTCACTGAGTCAGTACATACAAACATAGAATGATAAAATTATAAAAATCTTAATACCTACCAAAGGTTTCTTAAAGTCACGAGCAATTAACCCTAGCCAGATAAAGTGTTTATAAGTGCACAGATGGTCCAGGACAAGAGAAAGCTGTTGATTTCCCTGAGCAGAATATAAATCACAAATATCTGTGAAACATGCAGACCCTTGTTCTACTGTCCCTCATGCACCACATCACATGAAAGCACTTTCCTATCTCCATGAGTTCCAATGGCTTGTGGTCCTTTATGTACCTTTGTTTACAGCTAAATTCCCCAAAACTAGTTGGTTCTACCACACTAATAAATGCTGTTAATTTTCACCCACATAATTTCCCCCATTTGGTTCACTGCACACCTGAATGGAGCAGGGGTGGCAACTATCTAACCTGGCTCTCCTTTCAAAGTAATCATCCCTAAATTTTTAATCCCTTATCACTGAGTTGTCAACAATCCTTTGCACAGAATGGCAAAACTTGTATCATCAGGGCTCATCTACAGTACTGTAGTAACTGATTGCTGTGAAAGGAAATTATGCATTTTGCACCAGATCTTTGCAACATCTTGCAAGCACTGAACTGTGTGTTTACTTCAGATGTATCAACTCACAAGTGGCAAAGTGTAAAGACAGACTGTACAAGAATTGCCTATACAGGCGTATTTGTACAAGCACAGAATGACTTCTCTCAACTCTTAGAAACACACTACTAATTACCCACTTCGCAGATGTCATCATTTCATCTTGATTTCTTCACAAAGTTTAGAGATTACTGAATGAGCTCTATTCCTGAGCAAGTATTTTCAATACAGCAGTGTTGTGGTTTCAAGCCCAGCCAGAGCAGCTATTTTAGTCTGACTGTAGGACAGGTGGTATAGTGACAGGTACTGCAGATCTCTGGTTCTTCCAGAGAAAGGAACATCTCAGGCTCAGACAGCCAGTGTCCTTTGCTGTCTATTTACATAAAATCAAGCAGACTAAAAACTCATGGCAGTGTGTGAAAGACTCACTGAGAAGGACACCCTGGAGAGCTTCATTAATCCTTGAAACAGGATACACCATGCCTTCCTAACTGCATCTGCATTGTGATACAAAAAGTTCTAGCACGTGGGCTGCCACACTAATTCACCCATGATCCATCCAACCCCACATATTTTAGTCCAGAAGTCTGCCAAGAAAGACAGCAACAAGAATGGACCAAGGCCATGAAGGTAATTCTTGTGTGCCACAAAGCTGACAGGAACAACCAGACAACACTGCCAAAGTATGAAAGCTGTCTGGGGATCAACTTAAATTAATGCTTTCTGATATGAAAGTCTTTCTGAGCAATAAATCATCATACTCAGAAAAATTAATCCAAAATTTGTATTTAACGCAGCACTTTTCACCTAAGAATCTTCCAACATTTAACAGACAGAGACAGTACTGTCTTGTAGAAGCCAGAAAAACTCTGGACTGAAGAAAATGTTTCTCCCGCTTCTAGTTTCGTCACCAGTATTACCAGCATGGCAAGTAACAAAGCTCAGGGTTCTGTCAGCATCCCACTGGCTGTCTCACTCTGAACACACTTGTAGAAGACTGTTATTTGTAATATGTTGGTAGCATAAGCAAGCAGCTCTTTGCTAAGAGTTCAGTGTCCCACACTACCACCTGCTGTGGAACGTCAGTCCCTATTACAACTAGGAGCTCACACAAAAGATAAATTGCTCTGCTGAGAAGTACATACGTCAGCTTTTCCTAGTGTGTAGAGTGTCTCCAAAATCTTGTGATGTAGCAAATATTCCATACATGGTCCTGTTTCACCTGATTCCCTTTCATTTTCTTCTTGAACTAAAATATCCAACATCTGTTCCAAGTGAGAAGGAATGTTGGTATCAGTCACAGGAGCTTTGTCATCTAAATAAAAGAGATGGGCAATTAAGAATGATTAAAGAATTGTCTTCACTTTTAAGTTCAGTTCCAAATTTAAGACTTAAAAACATGACCTTCCTTTAAAGAACCTTATATGTACAGTGTTAAGTTTTTAACATGTCCTAAATCAAAGTTTCAGAACTGTATCTGGACATGTACATGGAAATATGCATTGGGAAATACGCATCTGACCTTCCAGTGGGGAAAAGGTGAAATGCCAAAATTCAAAACATACATTAATTACATGGTCAAAAAGGAAAACTTCTACAGTCAGAAACCAAACTGAAGGAGAGGAAGGTACAACTCTCAATCTTCTGGTTAGTATCCACTCTGTGTTGACAACTTCCTCTTTGACCCTTCATACGGTATTCCTGAATCTATGAACAGCCTTCAACATCAGCTTAATTTGAGGCTGATCAGTTCCTTTACAAACTAGGTAACTAAATAAATGTTTTTTCTAATGGTAACAACAAAGAAAATCCAAACTCTGTGCTGTTTATTCTTCAAAAGCTTTAAAATTTCTCTTTTTCACTTTCTGCACTGAGATAGACTTCTGTCAAACTTTATGAAGGAAAGGGTAATGTTGATTTCATGATATAAAAGACATGAAACTGCAGTGGATTTATGCCACGGGCAGTGGGAGCTGGCATTAACAGGCTGTAGAACATGTCCACACGTGAAGATTCTCCTCTTTCATTTTTTTAAGCTAAATTCTACTTGAACAACTATCCTGGGGAAATGGTTACTACTGTTTACGCAATAATCTAAAAATAACTTGTCACTTGCATGCAAATGGCAACAAGATCACACACGAAAACTGCCATGTCAGAGTGATTTTGATCTCTGCCACAACCTCCAGTTAGCCTGGAGTGTTTTGTTTGAATTTCCTACACATAATTCTGCTCCTACTGCAGAGGACAGAAATATATCCACTGAGTGGAAACTTGTTTTTCGAAAGACTTCTGAAAGTCTGGGAGAGAGGTTAGCTTTAATTCTGCACCATGTCATTGCAGGTGTCAGTTTTCCCTGCCACCCTGTTATTACCACATTTGGAAACATCACATAGTGTTCCAAAAGAGGGGTATTTAGAACCAAGGGTCATGTTGCAGCTTGTACAAGTAAATATGGATATAAACAAGATCATCAGTCCCAGACACAAACACAAATTCAATAGCTCTTCCAGCAGAAATGCAGAACTAATATGCTTGAGGAAAGCATGGCAACATTCACTTTTAAAACATAATTGTTTAAGAACTAGGTCCAAAATTAAAAATCTACATGTTGCATAATTGTTGCCAAAAAAAAAAACAAAACAGGGAAAAGTTTAAGAAAAAGCAACTATAGCCATATTTCATCATAATACCCACTTTCTAGAAGAGCAGAATAACATCTGGATAAGGTTTAACAAAACTTGTTGTCTATGCTATAAAAATACCTTACTGAGATGACACAAGACACTAAAGCAAAAATAACTAATAATGAGCACATGGAATTCATCCATGCCTGGTAAAATCTATGACCACAAAATTACTTTTGTTAAAATCTTGCAAAGAAAAAGAAAATCCCTGATGCAAAGCAATAAAAATGTTAACAGCAGGGACTGCATTTCTGCAGCTGTCTGTTTAGATTAAACAGAGTACGTGAAGACAGAAATTGGGTCAGACGTGAAAAGGTGCAGTTCTCTACATGGTTCTCAGGAAACAAGACTTCAACCATTTTTCTTGCCTACTTTTAAGGGGTGGAAGTACATGATATTTTTAAGTACTAATTATTGTTGGTATTTTGATAAAAGACGACTCATTTTAGTATTTCTTAATCTTTACTTTTTAAAAACACTGAAATTAGGAATTCTAATTTGCACAACTAAGAGACAAACCCAGAATGCTTTCTTCTTTTACCTGATGTCTCTATGTAGTAATGGGTTATTGCTTTCCAGTGGTAAACAAAATCTTCTTGTAATGGAAGCGAAGGTGCGAGCTATGGAGAAAAAAAAAAAACACAACAAACAAAAACCAGTTAGAAATGAAATGAACATATTTGCTCAGAGATTAAATTGAATTTTATCTTATATTTGGAAGTAAACTGCTGCAGATAGTGCTACAACTGTTAGTCTCTGCTCTTTTACCTTTAACAAGGACTACATTCATTATTCATGGCTGAGCCCCATGCCATGCTGCCTTGTAAACATCAGTAATAATCTGTGTGATGTCTCTATGACCAGACAATCTATTTGAAGCAAGAAAAGCAATTGCTCATACAGCAAAGCAACACTAGAAACATGTATTTGTACTGTTTAGGCCACAGTTTTCTCCTGCAGGAAAAAATCATGTTCTTTTACATCTGCTCTTAATGCCATCTTCCTTTTCTGTACACTCTGTCCTCCTCTCTCCCTCTGCTCCCTTAAAAATACTAATTAGTCGCTTCATCCAGTTTTTATCATGCTTTTTCCCCCGTTAACCACACCTTCTTATAAAAGGTCTTTGTTCAGTTTTGGGGTTTGGTTTTTTCCTCACTTTTTTATTTTTTTGGGCCCATACCCAGAGCTTGGCAGGTTGTTCTTTTTTTAAAACAAGTATGTTTCTTATTTCATTTCTTAAAGGAAGTTTCTTCTTTTCTGGAAGAATTTGGGATGGCTGGTTGGGCGTGACCAGCATCCAGGAATAATATCCAGCAAGAATGAAACGCAGCCCCCCACCAGTCACCACCAGTACTGCTCCTTCCCCACAGAGCCGTGGGAGGCCTGGGGCCTATTACACCATTGGCAACCTGTGAGAAAAGGACCACAGTCATTTCACCACTCTGCTACACCCAAGTGAGAGTTGAGGCAGGCACTGAATTTGTGACCACAAATATTTTGAGATGCTAAAATCAGCAATCCTACAGGGAAAACTCCAACCATTCAACAGATCACATGGGGATCTGTTGTTATTGAGGCCTAATCCTACCTGCTTGAGACTTTTCTTCTTTTTTGACCATCAAGTCCTCAAGTCATTCTTTTATAGGCCATCCTGAAATAGAGGATTATCACTTGACAGGATGGCAGCAAGAAACCCTGTGGGCAAAGAGATGTTTTTGGAAGGGTAAGGAGTTGAACCATCCTGACAAGCCATGGGGTCCAGTCCTTCACAGAATTTCAGAGGGGCTGAAGCTGGAAGGGACCTCTGAAAACCACCTGGTCCAGCCCCCCTGCTCCAGCTCAGTCACCTAGAGCTGGCTGCCCAGGAGCATGTCCAGATGGCTTTTGAATATATCAAAGGATGGAGACTCCACAACCTCTCCAGGAACCGGTGCCAGGGTTCCCCTAACCTCACAGCCAGAAAGTTTTCTCCCCACATTTGAGACTAATAACTCTGACCTAATCTAGTGTCTCCTCACAGGCTCTAAAACATGCTGAGTTGCCTCAGTTCTTGGGTAAACATAAGCACAGGGCTCATGTGTAGTCTAGTATGCAGTCTTGTGTAGTCTTCACTGGGTAGTGTTGGTTTCTTTGAAAAAGCCCTGGACATTTTCCACATCAGTCTTTTCTTTGCCTTGAATTTAATGGCACTAGAATTTATCTTGGTAAAGTTGTAAAGCCCAGTATAGGAACAGCATGCCACACCAAGATAAGTGGAATGCTAATTGTTAACAGTCCTTTGCACACAGGACTTTGAAATGCAAGACTGAAAAAGTAGTGGTGCTTGGCAACTATCTGTGCCTGCATCCTGGGTGGAAATGTGCCCTTGCAAATGGCAACTAGGAAATCAAACTGACAGTGCTTATCCTCTCCCTGACAGGCTGTGCACTCACTGAGTCTTCCACGGCTGGGATGGCACAGCAGCACGTCAGCACATCAGCTACCACAGAAAAAGTATCACAACACCACACACTGCAGAAAAACTGGTTTATTTTACTATGATGTTTACTAGGTTATTGAAATTCAAAAGAACACCAGAACAAACTGAAGACTGAGTGTATGATATTTTGTATCATGCTCTGTATGACACGCTGCTCTAGATGTGTATTTCAAGCAATGTAATGATCATTTCCTGTCGTTCTGTAAAAAAAACCCTGTACCAAAACCTCAACGCTGGCTGATGAATAACACAGAGACAACTTTTGAGGAATACAGGCCTTTCAGACCACTCTATTTCCAAAGTAACACGTGATAGATAACATTAAAGATTTATCCTTGGCTGATGTGATTTTCCTCTCCACTACTTCTAGTCTCATCTGCCTCGAGATGAATTTAGTGCCTCTGAGTAGTGCCAGGAAAAGGATTTCACTTCTCAGCATTGTCAATAATTTATACACCATGGGAGAGAACTGTAGATATAGACATTCTCCCTCCCAATAAACGCCTCCAGGGACTCTTCTCAGACGTGAAAAAATAATTCAGGGACAGGTCCTGCTCTTTTAAATTAAAATACTCAGTGATTTCAGAGTCCTCTCTGATCAGGACTGCAAGCCAGATACAGCAGAGATACCATTAGCATGTGTGTGCACCTGTGCATGTCTATGTGCAGCCTATTGGGAACATATAATCAGCCTTGCCACCAACTGGAGATGTAACTCCAGCAACATTGAGATAAATGTTCTACTGGTTAAAAAACCCCAACAAAAACGCACAAGAAAACAAACAAGCAAGTAAAGAAACAAAACAAAAGAAAAACCCAAGCAATACTCTTAACTGAATAACTTAACATAACTTAGTTATTCAGAAACAAAACCAAGGTAAAGACCAAGACCAAGATACCAGGTTATATGTAAACAAAGCCAAGCACTGGAAAGCATTAGAAAAACATAAACTCTCCAACACTTGGTTGACATGCTTTAACCCTAGTAGGACAGGTAATTCTAGGAGGAGGTTGTAGTTTCTATTTTAGGATGAATTATTAGCTATCAGCTGAGATGAAACACATGTTACAGTTGCCAGCCAGAATAACCACTCTATTGTTCAAGTACACACACTTGTATAGAGATTCTGAAGCAAATCAAAATTCCTTGTGAAGGCCATTAATTCCTGCTGTCTAATTTGAAGGAATTACCTTAAAAATGCAGCTATTTCTCACCACTGTATCAGTTGGTTAGGGCACGGTGCAAGCAATGCCAAGGTTGTGGGTTCGAACCCTGAATGGGCCATCCACTTATGAGTTGGACTCGGCAATCCCTGTGGGCCCCTTCTAACTCAGAGTATTTGGTAATTCTGTAATTAATTTTCATGTAATTACGTATGTTCTTATTAACTTTGACCTATTGATTCCTAATCTCAAAGTGAAGTTCTCAGTCTCTGGGGAAAAAAAACCCCAACATCTTCAAGACTGCGGGGCAGGTGTTGGTATATCAGAGAGCTAAAATTCACTGAACACTACTCAAATCCAGCCCATTTGGCAGCCATTGATTAGCTCTTCCATCTGGATCCCAACTCCAGCAGTTGGGCTTTCTGGGAGTGAGCTAGACTTAACACATGCTGCCTTATCATCCTGGTGACATCACGTAACTAATGATCAAACTCCACTCCTTCCAGGAAAAGTGCTGTTCTCAGGAGAGCTACAGATCTTTGACCAGAAGTACAGTCTGCTCATTACAAAACCTGTCCAAAATACAATTCCACATAGTTTTCCGAAGTATACAGAATTTGTGCTTAGGCAGGAGAAAAAGCAAAGTCAAGAGCAGAGAAACTTATATATATGCAGTATTTAACAGCAATTCTTTTGTGCATTTAAAAATCATTGTCAGATTTTTCATGCATGGTTTTCAGAAGTGCAGTTAATTAGGGAAAAGCATGGAGACATCAGAAGCTGGTGATATGCCTCAATATCTTTTGGACAAGTTTACAAAGTAAAGAGAACACTGTATAAAAAAATAAGAGGTACTGTCTGGTCAGATGCCAGAGTAAAACAGAAAGCAGAAACTGGGTCAGAGAGAAAGGAAGGGGAAGTGCATGCACACTGCCCTGACTGAAACAGTCACTTGGTGTCTTTTTTCAGTCTTACTACTGTACCAGTGTGAATGTCTGGTCTGAGAGAAAATGTGAAAAAGGATTAATGCTTCAAGGTTTACTCCATCTTCACAGAGTTTATAATGACCACAGCTTTCACATATAAAATTAAGACTGCACACGCTTGCAAGCCATCCGTTAAATTTTGCCATCTAATTTGTTAATAGTCGCATAATATTAAAACAAGTAATGTGAGGTCATTACATCAAATAAAGTGAGTTCAAGAAGAATAAATTCTCTTCTGATCAGTTATGCAGTTCATTATTTTGGAGCATGGCCTATATGAAGTGATTCTGTTTCTCTCAAAGCTGAGTTTTGCCTCAAAATATGAACAGAAGCTACTTGAGAGTACAGTAATGTCCCAGTGTAAGAGATACAGGGAAATAATAGGCTGGTAGAGAGAGGGTCTCAAGAATGTCCAGCAGACACCAAAATCTGAATTTATTCCCTGATAACAACAGAATTATACAAATATTCTTGTTTGACAGCAAATTGCAAAATTCTAAACAACCAAAATTATCGTTTTCCGGCTCAAGGTACACAGCTCAAAAACATCCCTTTGAGATGACTATTAAGATGAAACTTCTAAAAGCCCAAATCAAACACCAACAAAAGTCCTTTGAGCACTAAGTGGACACATTACAGAAAAGCTATTTTGTCTAGGGAAACATGAGTGAAGAGCACGAGATAAGAGAAAAATAAGTCCAACTTGCTGCTTTGTTATTGTACACTACATTTTGTTGTTGCTGACAATGTAGTGCTCATGGATAGCCCTTTGGGATGAAAGAGTATCAGAAATGCAAAGCAAAGAGAAAACGTCTTGAGGACAGGCCATATATAAACTGTCAGAGATTTAACAGTATTAACCCCATGAAGCAACAGCATTTCTGTTCCGCCCTGAAGTAAGTAACAGAACAAAGACAGCAGTCCTGTCCACCATTCTCACCAACACATCCAATTCAATTTAAGGATGCTCTGTCAGCACAGTAACACAGTAGTGCTTGCTCATCTGGATGCTGCAGAGAAATCCAGAAAGGGAAAAAAATATTTAAAATACTGGCAGGATTGACACTAGACAAGAGGTGGCAAAAACTAGAATATAATTGTAATGGAAATCCAGCAGATGGTTTCAAACACTTAGGCAATTTAGGCAGAAAAGACTGAAAGTTTTGAGTTATTCAAGCAGAATCACAGAATCCTAGAGAGGTTTGGGTTGGAAGGGACCTTAAAGACCATCTCGTTCCAAAGCCCCTGCCATGGGTAGGAAATCTTCCACTAGATCAGGTTGTTTAAAGCCCCATCCAGCCTTGTCACGAACACCACCACAACCTCTCTGGGAAAAAGTCTTGGTAAGAGAGAGTCTTAAAAAAAGCAACCAATCCCTTCTGTTTGCCTCATCACAGTCCTGTCAAGAAGGCAGTCAATTAAACAGTGATACACTCACAATAAGTAAAGGCAAATACTGTAGTGTCTATCAGACTGTCAACCTTTGGAACTCCTCGTCAGAGTTCAGAGGGATGGCATATTGAGGGTATGATAACAACAATTATCTAATAGCATAGGAACTCTTACTGTTTAAATCCATCTCCCCGAAGTCGGCAGGCCTGTGGGCCCTGAGGCAGGGCAGGAGCATTATATAAGTGACGTGTAGCAGAAAGGGCAGGGGGAGAAGGGCTACCCAAACCATTCTGATTTAAAGTAGTCCCACCCATGAAAGCTAAGCCCAGGCTCTTGGAGTGCATTTAAGTGTCCAGCTCAGCTGAAAATAGTTCAGGTGCAACTGAATTCCTCTAGGAGGTAGGCTCCCAAACCCTTTGAGAAATGATATCTTAGTTACCAGTTCCATTGCTGATATTTAGGGTTAAGAAGCCACCTGAGGCTGCCCAAGTCATACTTGCTCCACAGCAATAACAGAAGCAAAGTCATGTACCAAATTCTCTCGGTTCTGAGAACAGCAGGCAGCATCAAGGTGCACTTAGCCAATATTTAGGATTTACACCAGTTTTCATTTTCACCATAGCAAAGCTAAGCAGATCACATGCTTCTACCATAGGGAGAATGAAACAATAACCTAAGTTCACATACATCCCCCAAACTGGTTAAAAATGTCTACTTCTCAGTTCTGTCTTTGTATTAGTGAGTCAAACTTCCTCAATAAAGGAAGAAACATTCTTAATATCGTCTTGCTTTTGCGATTCCGTGTTTCATTCCTAGTGTGTAGTGCTTGCTATTTGTCACAATCCTGTAAATGCAATGGTGCAGTATTTGTTATCAAGGGGACCCATCACAGTGGTGGCAGCAGGATGAGGCAATTCTAAAAGGGACACCAGAGTTGAGCAAGGTCAAATAGCATGTTGTTTGATAGCACTCACTTGCAAAATGATGATATAAACCTGTTTCAGTATTTTGGTTTGGGGTTTTTTTAAATCAAAAAAGAGTGTCTAGTCCCTACAATCTCTCCTTTTTTCCTTTTTCGTTTAGCTCATTTGTTTCTTCTATTTTTTTTTATGGATCTCAAATAAATGCAGCTCTTCTTGTTCATTTTTTGCACATATCAATAAGGTAAACACTCCTCTAGGAATAACTTCTATTAGCTCTCTTGAATTGTAGGCCTGAAAGAGTATCTTCTCCTTCACTCCTGTATCACTCAGTCATCCACTCTTACTCAAAACGTGGCACAGCTCACCACAACAAGCTTTCTTTAGTCAAGCAGGCACTAATTTCTGTTTCACTTCCAATGAAAACACTGTCTATTGAAGTCATTCACGTGGTCAGAATATTTTCAAATAATACATTTCATCATTATTTAAAACATTTCTTTCCAAATGCCACTATACCACTAAAAGACCAAGATAGGAACCTGTAATTAATTAATACATGTTTAACTTTTAAACCTGACTACTCCTGCAGAACTACAAGTGCACGTAAAGACAGGAATACGTTTAAGTGCAGCACTGAAGCATACATTAATGCACAAAGACTGCCCCCCAGATGAGGCAGGATTTGGCATGCAGGCCAAATTTCAATCATTTGGATATGGCTTTTTTCAACCATTTGAACGATTTTCATTCAACGCTTTCCACCTTCACTTCAAGCAGTATTTCACCGCCAGGTTTTAGCACCTCTTCACACTCAAGCCTCCTAGGTGTGCTGGCATACTGGTAGAGGCGCTGAAAGGCAGGGAATTACTCCCAGAATCCCGCCTCACTGAAAACCAAACAAAAATAAATGCTGTGGCCAGGCAGTGCCGACCGCGGCCTGCAGAAATGGCAGCCTCCGAACAGGCCCCGTTTCCTCTGCCCGGCACCGCTCTGCGAGTCTCCGTGTCGGAACCTCGCTGCACACACAGCCCCGGGTGCCCCCGGCCAACCTGCCTGCCCGACACAACCAGTAAATAAATCGGGGATGGAAAACGTCCTTTTGGAAATGACAACGTCCCGCAGAAGCGCCAGAGACAGCGACTATTGTCTGCTGGTCACGACGAGATGGAAATCCGAGGAATTTCCTGATTTCCCTTCTTCATTGTTTGTCTCGCTGAAGCAGCCAGACAAGGGCCGGGTGAGGGCCGGGCCAGGGCTGCCCTCCGGCCCGGTGCGAGGTACGGGGGCCGGCAGTGCCCGGCGGTGACAGCCGGAGGCTGTGCCGGGGCCACCCGGGCAGCAGCCGCTCTCTCCTCCCCGGCACTCCCGGCTCTCCACGGCCTCGCTGGGGCGATTCGTTCCCTTCCCGTGCTCCCTCCGGGGCCCACCCGGGCAACTCAGCCTCCGCCTCCCCTGTCCGAGGCAGGGCCGAGCCGGGACTGGATGCGCGCCCTGCGGGGCCCCGCCGGCAGCAGCCCCGGGGGGCGGCAGGGAAGGGGCGCCGGGCCCTGTCCGAGCCCCCGCCCGGCGCTCGGCGCTAGGCCCGGATCGCATCCCCGGCGCGGCGTGGCCGGGCCCGCCGGCGGCCTTACCGCCTCCACGGCGTGCTGCAGGATGGAGGTGAACTTGGAGAACATCCTGTCCCGCGACTGCAGCAGCCGCTGCCGGGAGGACCGCGAGAGCTCCTCGATCCGCCGCCGCCGCCGCTCCAGGGTGAGGGCTGCATGCGGGGGCCTGGCCGCGGGGATCGGGCGGGCGGGCGCCGGCGCTGCCTCTCGCTCCCCGGCGGACACCGTGGCACTGACACCGGCGGGTGCGCGGTGGCGGCTGCCGAGGCTTCGGGTGTCCTGCAGGGGCCGCCACCCCCGCACGCAGCCCGGCCCGGCCCGGCCCT